>JARQZJ010000008.1:1075000-1675000 GCA_030704895.1 Henosepilachna vigintioctopunctata | reverse complement strand
GGGGACTTTGAATGAATTGTACGAAACCATAAACTCAAATCGAAGCCATTTGGAGCTTATTTCGAAATCTTTTCGATATTTATATTTAGATTTCCTTTATTTTCTATTTCTTTATTTTATGGATTTTTTACGTGACATTCGTCACGTAGATTTGAATTTAATTTTTTTTATGCAAGAAACAACTAACTCGAAATAGAACTTCAATGACTATTCATTAGAAATGCAGATTTAGGAAAAACCTGTAGTGAAATAGCTAAATTTTTTGAAATTTTCATTACAATTTACTGTGATTTATTACGGGTAGTATATATATATATATATATATATATATATATATATATATATATATATATATATATATATATATATATATATATATATATATATATATATATATATATATATATATATATATATATATATATATATATATATATATATATATATATATATATATATATATATATATATAAGAGTGTCCTAAAAAATCAAAGTCGTTTATTTTCATCGCATACCGTCTCATTTTTTCGAATAGTGTTAAAACGCGTATAAATAAAATTTCATGTGCCTACGACCAGAGCAACCCGTGCCGACTTGCATTGATGCATGTCAGTAATTGTAACGGGTGATTTTTTAAGAGGTAAGTTTTTCAGGTTGGCGGCACTGGTTGGTAATGGCATCCAAACGTCATCTGTCAAAGTGCAAAGGTTTCAGTATAGTCTGCCATTTCATCATGAAAAGACTTACAAACGAGCAACGATTACAAAATGTTGAAATTCACTATCAAAATTCATGCTCTATGTAAAATGTGTATCGTTTGTTACGACCATATTAAGGTCGTCATAATCGACCTGGTGAATCAACAATTCATGCTGTTATCACAAAATTTCGAACCAAGTTTACTTTTTTGAAGCCGAATGAACTACCACAACGTCTAGTTTTTGGTGAATAGGCCTTAGAACAGCTTAATGAAAATTCGCTGTTTTATCGAAAAATTGTGTTCAGCGATGAGGCTCATTTCTGGCTCAACGGATATGTAAATAAACAAAACTGTCGCAACTGGAGTGATGAACAGCCACATGCCATATAAGAACTACCGATGCATCCCGAAAAAAACGACAGTTTGGTGTGGTTTATAAGCTGGTGGCATCATCGGTCCATTTTTTTTCAAAGACGGCAGTGGAAGAAACGTTACCGTCAATGGCGAACGATATCGAGCCATGATACGCAACTTTTTTTTGCCCCAGTTGTCGGTGCCACATGCCGTGGCCAATGGACATGTGAATTTCCAATTGGCAATGGACATTTCGTTAAACAATGGACATGTTGAAGGATGAATTTGGTGAGCAGCTTATCTCTCGAAATGGTCCAGTGAATTGGCCGCCAAGATCATGCCATTTGACGCCTCTGGATTATTTCTTGAGCGGTTATGTAAAATCGTTAGTGCATGTGGACAAGCCGAACACGATTGAAGCCTTACAGGATAACATAACACGCGTAATTCGTGGGATACATGCCGAAAAGGTCAAAAAAAGGACGCCAAACTGGACCTTCCGAATGGACCACTTGATACTGTGCCGCGGACAACATTTATATGAAGTTATCTTCAAAATGTAAATGGCAAAGGCTAAGTTCTCAATTTCAATAAAAATTTTGAATATGTGATTCAAATTGAGTGTTTTATTCGATTTAAAAAAACCTACGCTTAAATAATCAACCATATTTCGGAGTGTCGAAGTTTCGTCCCAACATGCTTGTTTCCTCAGTAAACGCATTATTTTCGTTAAATCAGTATGTCAGTGAGATAACCCAGTTCTAACAAAGGCATATTTTTATATGCTTTTTTTATTCTTATGTGGCATCAAATAAGCAAAATAATCGAATAGTAATAGTAATCAAAATAAGTTTTTAACATCAAAATAAGCCCCTTATTGCTAAAAACATTGAAAATAAACTGTCTTAAACAGGAAATAAATCAATTTTAAATATGAATATATATATATATATATATATATATATATATATATATATATATATATATATATATATATATATATATATATATATATATATATATATATATATATATATATATATATATATATATATATATATTGAGGTTGGACATATGCCCACTATGAATAACTAATTGAAATTCCGAAGAAGCCAGTTAAATGATTGAATATTGATAAAAACATTAGGTTTAGACCAAGTATATACCAAGTTAATAAGATAGGTTACATTCCTCACATTGCCTTACTTATTAACTTCTGTATATTTTATAGAAACGTTTCAATGTCGATCTTCATCTGTATGTTTCCTGCTACTCGAAACTTTGTATTTTAAACCACCAGTTGCTTAACGCAATATGGGAGATGTATTTTAGCTTCTCTCCAAACAATTTAACTCGGAATATTTCGAGAAGTTCGCAGAAGTATTCATTCAATTTTATCCTTGCTGCCCTTCGTAATTTCGAATACAAATTGAATTCCCATCAACTTCGTGTTGAAGATATGAACACGAAACTTAGCGCATTGTTCTTGCTAACACAATAATGTCAACATTGCTTCTTCGGGGTGTCAGAATTCCTTGTCGGATAACATAGACATAACTTCCTTCACCTTTGTCAATCTCGTATGGGTGTCGAAAATGGGGTGGCTTGTATGAGGAAAATGAAAATTTTGAATTGCATTGTCTGCATTGATTTGTTCGACCACATCGTTCATGACTGAAGACAAGCTAGATAATGTATGACTTAACCAATAACTACAATTATTTCACTAAAATAATTGCTGTCGCTCTTCATTTTGTTATAACGAAAATTTCACGTTAAAAAAGGTCTAGTGTCTAACTCAATATTTATGTTCTTCACTCAGACTTTTCTATTATGTTAATGAATATTGAACGGTTTTACTAGTCGTTTCTTGATCAATTACAAAGGTTATTTTATTATCTATACTTACATCTAATTGTATAAATTATTGAATGGTATTGGCGATATTTCATATCCATATATCTAGTACTCTATTAGCGTATGAAGAAGTAATTTAGAATGACGAAACGCGTCATCCTATGTATTATATTCTACACAGTATTCTGTTAGCGTTTGCGAAGTCATTTATAACGAAGAAACGCAACATGCTATGTAGTCAATAAAAGTGTGAATCAAAAGTTAAAGTGTTTGAATATTATCTTATATTTAATTGTTTAAAAATAATTTCAAGGTTTTGGATTTAATCTTATATTTAATTATATAAAAGAGATGTAAGATTTTGGTTCATCTTCGACTAACTTCAACACTGTTGGTTTTGCATTATTATAATGCATTTTAAATTTAATACACTGAAGGTGAAGACTGGTATAATTTAGATGAGGAACTTTCAAAACGAATATATAGATGAATTTGATGATGAGTTAATGTAAAATTTATACTAAATAGAAATAACGATTAAAATATTATTTGATTTTTTTTGATTTCTCAATTAAATATTCTCGAAATGTTAACAACAATTCAAAAGAATAAAGTTTGTTTAATTTTTTTATTATTAAAGGGCATCGATATTTGTCTTAGTGAAGAAATACCCTTCAATTTGAAATATTCTCTCTAGATTCATATTATATGAGATAGGGTTTATAAAATATTGCATCGGACAATTGGCTACCATGACCTTTCTTTCACATACGTACCTACTATTTTCTATGACCATTCTACGTAAATATGGCCGCAATACTGAATTCAAAACACTTGGATTGGTTTCACAAAAATCATATTGATTTCTTGGCAATTTTTGCGGGGTGTTAAGTCATTTTGAATATTTCGAATGGAGACTCGTTTCTTCGATTAACATCTTTATTGACTTTTACATCTATATCTCATGAATGAGAGATGGAACCTTTTCAAACAATAACAGTCATATTTTTATTAGGTATAAGGAAATAATACATTAACAATAAGAGATAAAGAATATTTCCTTCAGTAGCAAAGAATTTGCGCTCGAAAGGAGCAAGTTACACACCATTACTTCAGATTTGTCAATTTCTTATATAGGAGTGTACGAATATCAACATCGAACTCCTTGCTCGTTTTAGAAATGAAGTAAGGTTTCTGCTTTTTAGTGAGACTGTTCTTAATACGTTTTTTATTTGTTGGAAAATAGGATATGAGTATGTTTACTTATAGAAAAAACCTTCAATTAATTTTTAGTAATATAGAATTCTGTAGTTCACTAAATTGGAATATGGATAGAATTTGAGAATACCCACCTACAGCAAGTGATTGCTTTGTGGGATATGATCTCTTGCACAATGTCGCTATCGGTGTACAGCTCTTGGACCTCTGTGTTAGTTTTAATGCGATATCGGTTGGTCGTCGGATCATGGTGGGGTCCAAATATCTTTCTCAGGAAATCATTAAAAAAATGATCATCAAAAATTTCTGAGCGCGTCAGATTGAGTGAGAGTCAGTGGATTACATGCTAAAAAGTGTATATTCCACTAATCTGACAATTTAAGAATGATGCGAGGAAGGGTTAAAAACTTCCTCTAAAATAAAAACGTCATTTCGACATTTCGAAAAGAAAGATTTTATTATCAGACCCAACCATTAATTCTCAGTCATGCATTAAATTTTAGGAGAAACCGTTCAGATAATCGTCAGATTATAGGACAGGGCGTCTAGGACATGAAGATTAACCATATACATATACATATATCTTAATGTGACCCGCTCGAAGACGTCCATAGAACAGTTTTTTACATTTTTGAGAACTTATAGCTTCTCGCCCACACCGATGAAAAGGCATACGTTATCTAATTTTTTGTATTATCTAAGCTCGCTACCCAATATGTCTCTATGACACTCGAGTACATCCCCATTCAGCGTCGTGAGTCCCCCAACTATTATATTATGGTAGTGATGAACTAGTTACAGTTTCTATGCGTCGATATACAACTATTACCAAGTAGTTAAAGAAACTTACATTCAAAAATTTTTTTGTATTGATTAATGTTACATCTTATGGATACCGCACAGGACAGCAACGAAAATCACAGGTTTCCCACCTCCGACTTTGTTATCATGTTACAATAAAAATATTTCATTTATTTCGTAAGACGGTTCAGGCGGGAGGGGTGTCTACTATATCTTATTTTTGCAAGGGGACGGCAGGGATTCTTTATAGTTCTTATTTAAGGTCAAAAATATATGTAAAGTTCATATTTGTTCCGGAAAATTCTCTCTTTCAAAAATAAACATCGAAACCAATCAAGCGTATAATCACTTTTTCTTTTAGATTCTTTCTCCTTGAATGAATGGTCCAACACTGTTAAATCACTGGATGCGGTACATCTATTGATTCTATTACTATTCACTTTATAATCAAAATAAACTATATTCTTTTTACGAGAAAAATACACCTTGTGCACTTAAAAATATTCAGTAGATTTCTTTCACAACACGCATCACTCACTGTTATTTTGCCGGAAAAATAGTTTACAATATTATTGGAAGACGTGGACTTAAAAAAAGAACATTGTGAAACTCTCGCAATAAATTTATGTGATTTGAAACAAATAATATAATAATATTGAAAAAATACTTGTTTGTCATTAGGTAGGCTGAAAGAATAATACAAATTTGTTTGATAGTCCGAGGCGACTGACTTTTTGTAAAATAATGCCCTGATCTAACTTATCAAATGCTATAGAAAAATCTGTGAAGATCACGACTACTTATGAGGAATAGTCCCTAAGGAAAAATATTTGTTTCAATGATGCACCTTCCAAAACTCTGTTCCAATACTTCCACTTCGTTGATGTATATGATTTGAAGAATCGCATGTTGGTTTTCGAAAAGACTAAAAGTAGCAATTATGACCTTTGACGAAGTTACCAAGGTGATAATCAGCATTCATTTGTTGACTTCCAAAAATCTATTCAACGAGATCTCATCGCAGTGCATGATTATTAAATTGCAGTTTTGTTGTTAATTCAGTTTTGTGAGCAAAGAGACATAAATCTTTTGTGAATATACACGGTAGATAATTTCTTCAAATTTGCTGTTAAATAAATACCATGTTAATTAAATAGGTTTTCCTTTCATTTAATGAAACACTTTTACTGAATACAAAATATTATTTAATTAATAAATGAAAATGAACAAAACTTACTAACACGCCATATTATATATCATAGTCAGTTGAACGTAGAGTCACACTTCGCTTTGTCGACCACCAACTATTCAAAATAAAGAAAATAAATGTACAATCTTAACACCCTTCCTTACACTAACAACATTCTAATACATAATATACTGAATTATTATGCGATACACAAATTTCCTCTGAATTTCACAAACTTTTCTCTACATAAAGATTTCGTAAATATATCTGCAATATTTTCATTCGAGTCTACCTTTACAATCAATATATATAACACCTTGCATATAATATTCATTTAAAAAATGATAATGTACCTCTATTTGTTTGGAATTTTCAGTAAATTTTCCTTTTGCAATATTTAATGCACTTAGGTTGTCGTCATATATCACAATTGGATAATAATCCTTAATATCAAAAATATCAATAATGTCCATTAATTGCTATTCACTTACGGCTTCTGATACAGCAACCTACTCAGCATATGTCGAATTTTTAATTTTATATTTAACAGGTAAAAATTCAATATAATGTGTTTGGTCTAAAGTCATAACAGTCACTTGTTCTATAATTAAGCCCTCTAATTTGACAACAGTAGGATAAAAGCAATTTCAATGTTTGCATTTTAGCTACAGGTGAGGAAATATCATCTAATGATTCCTTTTATTGAAAGCCTAGTTCAATAAGACTAGTTCCCAAGTCTTATTTTTACCTGAACTCTCTATTTCTTTGTTCATTGCTTTCTTTCAAAGTTTTGATTCATTACAACTGACTGCCTCTTCAAAGTTTTCTGGATTATCAGCACAGCAAAAATTAACATAAGTAGATGAAGTTATTTTGAACATAATCATTTAATCTCACTGGCGGTTTTCGAATTATATTAGATCTTCTAAGTTCCATTTCACTTTCATTAATATCAGTTGAACTACTGCAACATTGTCTTCATCTGAATTATAGTCATCTCTTTCAATTTTTTCATTTCCTAAACTTTCTGTTTTTAAATGACTTTCTTGTAGTTCAATGCATTTTGTACCTTCTTCTATTATGTCGACGTGTTCAGCAACTGTAATTCTGTTGTTTACTAAAATCCTATAACCAACTTCACTATATCCCAATTAAATTCCAAGGTCAGCTTTTCGATACCATTTTGATTTTCTTTTCTGTTCTGGCACACGTCAAAAACTCTACTTCCATATAATCTTAAATGTTTTACATTGGTTTTATGCCCAAAAAATATTTCATAAGGAGTTTTTGTTACATTTGTATTAGTTAAAGTCCTGTTTTTAAGATATGCAGCTAATATTTCGGGCCACAATTTCCTACTTACTTTTGACTCAGCTAATAAATATCGTGCCATATCCATGATTGATCTATTATATCTTTCAGCAGTTCCATTAAGTTCATGTATCTATGGTGGACATGGATTTAATACAATTCCCTTCTCACTTAAAAATTTACGAATGTTAGAATTCAAGTATTCCCCACCGTTATCGCATCTTATCTTTTTGATTCTTTTACCAGTCAAATTTTCAACTTCGTCTACATATTCCATAAAACAATTGTAGACTTGGTCTTTTGATTTAATTGTGTATACTCTTGATATTTTATTCTTATAAATTCTTATATTCAATAAAAGTAAGAAAGTATTTTTCCCCATTTAACCCAATAGGTAAATTGTGCCTTTTATTCTCAATACAAATCATACATTTCATATAATTAGATTCTAAATTAACAGGTATACCTTCTAACATCTGATTTTCACTTAAAGTTCTTGAATAATTGAAATTTATATGACCTAATGTACGATGCCACTTTTCTTTTAATTTCATGCATTCTCTATTTTAATTCACTACATTTACGCTTATTTCATTTTTGTCTTGTACTAGTAAGCTAGTCATCTTATAGAATCCGTCCTCCTTCCATGCAATCGCAATCAGTCCTCTTTCCCTATCTAAAATTTTTGCAATATAGATATTATTTTATGTTAATCTGTTATCCTAGCATAACTAACTAAATTATTATCCATATCTTTAACATAAAAAACATTTTGCATATTTATTGGATTTGATTTGTTATAAACAGAAAATTTACTGATTATATTTCCTACCTTTGTTGCTTTTAAAACTTTACCATTTCCTATCTTAACATTTACAGGTTGATCTAAAACTGAACATTATGAATAATATTCATCATTATTGATTACATCAAGGCTGGCCAATAGTTTTTCAAGGTGGGTAAAATTTCATAGACTGTGGTGCCGCCGGGCCAAATACCATATTCATAAGGTATTAATATACACAAAACGTACATTAAAAATTTGGTTTAATTTACTTTATTTGTAAATGAAATTAAGTAACATACATAATAACAACATTATTTCTATTTAATGAGAGCTGTGAAGAGGTTTTTGTGATAGTAATTTGTCGATATTTGGTTTTAAGTCTGATGTTGATAGTACAATCAAATCCGAAATGTGTTTTGCAGTGAGAGATGTGCGATATTTATTTTTGATGTATGATAGAGTTGAAAATGTTTTCTCACACACATAGGTGGAACCAAACCTGCTTAAAATTTGCATAGCAAGGTCGCGCAATGTTGGGAAATCTTCACTGGAAACGTTTTTCCAAAAACTTGCAAAACTTTCTGTTAGCTGCTCTGAAGATACATTTTCATAGAAAATTTGTTTCAGGGCAGTGTGGTTTTGAAGATCTGTTACTTCGAGCTGTATGTTTGCTGGATAATCAACCAAGTCAGTAGAACTGATAGCAAATGGATTTATAAACAGCTGAATATTTCTCTTGTCCGATTCGAAATCCTGGAATCTGTTTTCAAAAGACTCTTTCAAACATTTTATTTTTGATAGGTATTTAGGAATATCAAGGGCAGTGATCTCTAATTCTCCTTTTAAACTTGCAAGTGTGGAAAAATGGTCGACTTTATTTCTCTCTAAGTTTGCTGCGAACAAGTCCAACTTCCCTTTGAAACCATTGATCAAGTTGAACATTGTTGGAAGAGAACAATTTTTTCCTTGCAGTTTAAGGTTCAGGACATTAAGGTGCTTCAATGTATCAACTAAAAATGCAAGATCGCACAGCCATAATGAATTTTCAAGCAGAGCTCTCTCTGCTGGCAATGCTTGTTTTTCTTTCAGAAATTCCAGAACATGTTCCCTCAAATCATAAAAATGTTTCAACATTTCGCCTTTAGATAACCAGCGAACAGCGCAATAAAGATGTAATTCGCCGTATTCTTTTATTTCTTCTTCAAACAACGTTCTGAATTCTCGTCGGTTAAGTGCTCTGGCACGTATGAAATTAATGCAGCGTACTACTGGGTCAATCACGTCCTCGAAAGTCATGTCTTTAGCGCACAAAGCTTCTTGATGTATAATACAATGATAAGAAAACAATTGTCGACCTATGTAATTTTGCAGCAAAGCTACAGCGCCATTGGTTTTCCCCATCATCGCAGGTGCTCCATCAGTGCAAACTGAATTGCATTTATCCCAGTTTAGGCTCTTACCCTCAATGCAATCTTTCAGTTTCATGAATATATCTTTTCCTGTGGTTGTAGTTTCCAGTTGACAGAGGTCCAATATATCTTGAAATATATTGAAATTGTCATCAATACAGCGTACAAAAACAGCTAATTGCGCCATACCAGTTAAATCGCAGGTTTCGTCCAATGCAAGTGAATAATATCTACATTTAGTTACAAACTCTGCAATTTGACTGTTAATGTCTGTTGACATATCTTCTACTCGCCTCATTACTGTGTTGCGCGATAGTGAAATACTAGCTGCCATGGCTTTAACCTTTTGATCATTGCAGTTCTGTGCAAAAATGGACAAACTCTGTTTGATAATTTCCCCATCAGAAAACGGCTTTTTCTTCTTAGCCAATAATAAAGATATTTCATACGATGTTTTGACCATGGCTTCCAGTTCTTCGTGTCGTTTTACAAAAATATTTTGCTGTGAAAATAGTTCTTTCTTCTTTTTATTTATGAAATCAGTCCTTACAGCTGACCCCACTGGATACTCTTTGTCGAATTTTGTATGGTTTTGCTTAAAATGCCGCTCTAAATTATATTTTTTAGCAACAGCTACTGTTGCTGAGCAAATGAGACACACATGTTTGCGGGCTTTGCTTTCGGTGAAAAGGTATTTTGTTTCCCATTCTTCATGAAACGTCCGAGGGTTATCCTTTATTCTTGATGTACTCGTACTAGGTTTGCTGAGGGCCATACTAAAACAATAAAATGTACATGTAAAACTACATGTAAATGTACATGTAGTTTTATGAAATGAAGGTTAGTACCTAAGTAAAATAAAACTATTAATTTGGACAGGCACCGCTCCACAATATCAATAAATATCTAATTAAGATTCGTAGGTACAAATCCTACATCTTGGGCAATAAGACCGCCGCGCCGCCTGCTGTGCAGGAAAGCACCTGCTGTGCATTTACAAACAAACAAACAAACTAATTGTAACACATGCAAATATTACACTTACCTGCACAGAAGATGCAAAGTTTTGGTAGTATTCTTTCTAATTTATTAAACGAATTGTCACAAAACGAATTAGTAATTCAATATACTTGCATTCAAGTAAGATTGATAACGGTACTAAGATGCTCGCTAACCGTCCGTTTGTCTGGCTATTGGAGGACGGGACCGATATGCGTGCGGGGTGCGGGCGAAGTAGCGACAATACCCGAACGACGCGGATCGGTTGCGCTCGGCTGACCAATCAAGTGGAAGCAGTGCTATCGCACGCCGCGCTGCCGAAGTGCTAGCGGGAAAATTCAAATGCCTTGGCGCGAAGTGCTGGCGGGCAAATTCAAATGCCTTGGCGCAAAGTGCTGGCGGGCAAATTCAAATGCCTTGGCGGGCCACTATGTGGCCCGCGGGCCTGGGTTTGGCCAGCAAAGGATTACATGATCTGTACAACTACTGTCTAATAACCAATTTATTTGAATTTCATTATTGTTACCTGTTATTATTTTATTACCTATAGTTTCTACTGATTCTACCCCATTTTCTGCCATCATTGAATTTATTTCTGTTATAAAACTGCTCATACTAGATTAATCTTGTTGATAACTTCTATTATTACGTTGTCGATTACCTCCTGTATTATTCTTCCATTCGATTATGTGATCCATTGTTGTTGTAACCACCACGTTGCATGTTGTTGCTTTCACGTTGTAAGTTTTATTCAACTCTGTTACTATTAAATTGTCCATTTCGTCTTAACGTTCCTCGATATATTCCACTTTGTCGACAATTCATTTTAAAATGACCTGGTTTACCACATTGATAACAAATATTCTGTTCGTGACTCTTTGTAGCAGTTATTCTTTTCGTATAGAATGCATTTGATTTAGGACCATCACTTTCATTATTATTTTTTACACCAATTAACCGGATCTCACTTGTAATATGTCTGATCTTTTTCTTTTAATACATCATCTAAATCCCCAATATAACTTGATTAATCTGGCAAGGTTCTTAACATATAGTTCATCTTTTCTTTTTCAGTTATTTTTGCGCCGGCACCTTTTAAATCATTTATTAATCTTTCGAAAGTATTGAAGAATGTTCCGGTATCATTATAATCTTTCAATTTTAATTTTTCTAATTTATTTCTACATACAATTTGTAGGGCTGTGGATTCTTTTAAATAAAGTTCGTCAAATTGTTTAATAATATCATAGGCACTTATCACTCACAAATTCTAATTGTTTGTTGGTAATCGCATTGTATATGTATTCGATTGCCTTTAGGTCATTTGTATCCCATTCTTCTTTGTCCGTTGTATCTTTGCTTCTGGTTATGTTTATGTAGCAGTTTTTCATTTTTAAATACATTGTTATTCTCTGTTTCCAATTGGCATAATCCTCACCATCAAATACGGGTATAGTAATGTCCGCCATCTTCTCTATCTTATTTTTATTTTACTCGTTTATTCTCTCATGCCACATACTCTGTAAACCACATACTCTGCTACCATGTTAATTAAATAGGTTTTCCCTTCATTTAATAAAACACTTTCACTGAATACAAAATATTATTTAATTAATGAATGAAAATGAAAAAACTTCTATAACGACTTATCTTTCTAACACGCCATATTATATATCACAGAGTCACTTGAACATAAGGTCACACTTTGTTTTGTCAAGCACCAACTATTCAAAATAAAGAAAACAAGTGTACAATCTTAACATTTTCAATTCTTTTTCACGATGCCGGATAGATTTTCTGGGATTTGCACCAACTACCTAACATACTGCTTTATTGACATGATATGATTAAACAGTCATTTAAATGAAAATGATATAATTATGACTTTTAAACGGATACTTTTCAGACGATAGTTGTGCTATATGACTCACCAATTTATCCAGACTCCTTAATTAATCACACTATTTTTACTAAACTTCAACTTTTAGGTGTGAATTGTTTTCAGACTTGTCAATTGTTAATTTTGGCAACACATATACGTGCTTATTTAATGTATATGGAATTTTTAGCTTTATATATGGAATTTTGCATCAGATCAAATGTCAAACACTGATGAATGATGTTCTTTCACATAAGGTTTATCGTTAGCTTTCGAAGATTTCAAACAAATTCAGCTTTAGTTCCACTTTATTTGACCGTTTGAAAATTATTTTTGTTCTTTCAATAAAATGGTAGATTTATAGTTTCCTCGAACGTGCTCGGAATCGATAATTTCAATAAGAAAATTGATCACAAGTTCTGATTCGTGACAATGGAGATTAATTACTTCAGTTGACAGCTGTTTCATTCCTTTGATCGATTGAGACGTAAGAGAGTGACTTCATTTTCTTTTCAGAAATTCTTAACAGAATTTCACAGGGTAGTAACAGATAACCTCCGATTAGCACAAGCCAAAGGTTGGCACAAAGGCAGGAGTCGAAACGACCACACCAGCCGACTAATAGTCAAATACATATTAAATAGACGGCCAGGCAATAAGGGTTCATATTATATCCCGATGGGCCTTTATAGGTGTAAGCTTGTACACATGTGGCGAAATTACAACTATGTTTCAGTAAGACTGGCTTCACAGTCGACCAATGCCGGAATTCACAGGAAAGAATGCGTTAATGAAGCATGTCTGACGCTATGATCGGTACTATGGGATCAGTGGAAAGCCTTGGATGAAATGCCATCCACCACCCCAATTTGAAAAGGGACTCGTTGTGGTGTAGTGGTTAAAGCCCGCTTGCTGTGTTAGGGGGGTTGTTTTCTTCCCGGCGTGTGTCCGTGTTCAACTCGGGTATCCGATCTGATACAGTTGGTAGAGGCTTGGATAGGACCTTGATACGGAAGAAGAGCTTATGACTCTGATCTCTTACTGGTATCACAGATATTAGACCCTTATACAGCAGGGCGTATCTCAACTTCGCGCCCATGAGAGCCGTGGCAATAAGCACTGAAATGGGTTCAGGTGTGTCACGTTAAACTCACTGGACATTCTGTTTGAGCAAAGCAAAAAAAAATTTGCTAAATGTTTTCTCAATGAGAAATTTCTCTTATGGTATATGTGATTTATCTTTATGAGCGCGCCTGTAAGTCCACTTTGTCTCAAACCATACAATCCCCCGACAAAATTGAATTTGATATGTGGAAATGCAGGGTGGCACAACAAGTTCATTTTGAATGCGTATAGATGGCGCTATACGTATACAGTGGTAAACTTATAGGGTCAATAGATAATGGTAGAATATACCGCCTAAGTCTTGAAGCGACAGCAAGGGGTTTGTTAAAATTGTTTAGGAAGGTAAAGTTTTTAAAGGAAAAGTTTTTATGGTTTTTAAAGTTTTCGAGCCCAACTATTTAATTAAATTAACTACCTTTGGTGAAAACGGTAAAAGGTACGATTTGCATGAAAAGCCTTCTGTTTCAAAAATAGACAAATTGAAGTTCTTTTTCTATCACCAAAATCGAGAGAACACTGAATTAAAATATTCTTATGAGCTTTTATACTAATTAACTTATTTGATGGGAGTTGAAAGCGCTTACTCATTGCAGGAATGTCAGACTGAGGCAGTTCATTGGCGAAGAAACGTATCCATTTGTAGCGATACTTCGGAGTCAAGAGCTTCTGTTTGCATTGTAAGGAGAAAATGCTGTAATTTTCCAAATACAATCGAAAACGAATTCAATCGGTAGTATATCTATCAATGTCAATATACAGAGTTGTATATTAATGGCTACAGCAGAACTTTGAGTTTCGTGATAATAGGTCATAAGAATAATTTTGATTCTCTAACTCATCAGTCACCTCATTATGTAGTTTTGCTGAGGGTAGTGCACAGATGCCCTAATACACAGGTGAAAATACGTCA
Organism: Henosepilachna vigintioctopunctata; assembly: GCA_030704895.1. Lineage (NCBI taxonomy): Eukaryota > Metazoa > Arthropoda > Insecta > Coleoptera > Coccinellidae > Henosepilachna > Henosepilachna vigintioctopunctata. The sequence continues at coordinate 1,660,461 of JARQZJ010000008.1, read as the reverse complement.
AGGCTCCAGTGCAAATCCACCGGAGTGGGGCAATATTTTCTGTTATATTTTTCATTTGTTTCCATGTTATTGTATGTATTCTTGTGCAGATTATTTTGGTCACTCTAGTTGTATCAACAGATGTATAGATGTATATCAAACTTCGATATAGTTTATCATGTTTTTTTAATACAAAAAAATTGAAAATTTATCTGGGACTTTGAAATAATTAGTCAATAAATTCAAAAATTATTTATTAAAATGCAAATGCAGGCTTTTGTACATTAATGCTGTGAGAAAACTCATTATGTGAAGTGCGAATTGAATATATATATATATATATATATATATATATATATATATATATATATATATATATATTATTTATCAGGGTGTCCCAGAAAAACTAATGTTTTATTTTTGCAATGCATACCCTCTTATTTTGTTTGAATGATGTCAAAACACTCATAGATAAAATTTCACGTAAATTGAACCATGGCAACCCGTGCGGACTTTCATCGAAACTTGTCAGAACTTATGTTAATGTGGTTACATTAATGTGCTTCATCAGATGTTGATGATAAACTGAAGTTTATCATCAACATCTGATGAAGCCACTGTGTTGGCGAAACAATATTGTTATGCTTTAAATTATGTAAAAATAGTTGCTAATTTAGCCAGGGAAAATCTATCGGTCCACAATAAATGCTACATTCCATCGAGAGAAGAACTTAACGGGCCTATTTTCGAAAAAAACATCGATGACTTTGTTTCCATAAACAGCAGATCCTTTATCAGGCGACTCAAAATTGATGACAGTTTACTCATGGGTCTACATCCTCGCCTGCTTACGCTTTGTTTCAACACGCTTAAATGGAGACACAGTCACTGAAAGCAGTTAATGATACAGCTGAAAGGGTAGTTTAGTTGATGCAAGAATTTCATGGCTACAAGAACACAGAAAATTATATCCTGACCAAAAATGAAACTCAAAAAAAATTTAATGAAAAATGTCCTTTAAATGATTGATATGTAACATAATGAATATAATACAATAATTAAAGTACCAGTATTTTATTTACAAAGTAAATATTAAGTTAAAATATTCCCTTAGGTTTCAATACAAACTTTTATATTCAAAGTTTGACATCAATTCGGGTTATCGTTATCCAATTTCAATAATATTTATTATTTGAGGTATTGAGGTTCAATGGAACACAATTACAGGGTATGCGTGTTCGAATTTAAAGAAAAATTTTACTCTTATAGTCTGGGACACCCTAATATATATGTATATATATATATATATATATATATATATATATATATATATATATATATATATATATATACTCGTATTTATATATACTTATATATTGAATATTTATGTATATTGAATGTTATAAAAAATTGTAACATAGAAAATCGCAATTGTACATTTTTACAATATAGTTTAGAAGTTGTTCAAACATAATTCAGTCTTCGAAACAATTCATTTGGTGGATACTTTGGGAATTTTGGATATTAATCTATCTGCTACAATATGAAAATTATATACATTTATATATTGATTGGTCATTTTGATTTTTTTTTTGAACAACTCTATACTTTAGAAGGGAAATTTGTCGCAGTTCTCGTTTATTACGGAAAAGGCATCTTAATACAATTGGAAAAGTTCATTACATTGCAACAATTCATTTATCTATATTTACCATTATATTATCTGGAAACAAAGATTGAAATTGCTTGTATTCAATATTGAAGTTGTTTACAGGATTGCGACAGTATTCTGTGTTATAATAGGAATTTATATTATCTCATGAAAGGAACATATAGTTATTAAAAATTGATTTCATAATACAGAAATGAAACGAAAATTTTTAATGTCAACATTACTACTTGTACTCATTTTATGGTTTTCATTGAATACATAGTAGGTAGAGAAAATTAATGTTCGCTTTTTTTGTTAAACGACAAATTTTATAACGACTGGGATTGAATTCTCGCTTAACTCTTGATGAAACATAATTAATAATTATGAATATTAAATTGAATTAAACTCTTGGCTCAATGTTTCACGATTATATTCAACAATATGAATTTGTCAACATGTTTCGAGCATGAGCTCAGTCTTGAAAATGAGCTCACGCTCCAAACATGTTGAAAAATTCATATTGTTAAATATAATCGTGAAACATTAAGCCATGAGTTTAATTTAATTTAATAAAATTTTATAACGTTTGAAAATAAAAAAATAATTATTCTAGAAGTTAGGAAACGGATATCATGTCGACAACAATAATTTTTGGACTTCATTCAGCTCATGAAAAACATTTGAGTTGACACAGTTCACATTAAATCTGTACATTAGGGCATTTGCGGAGGGGATGGTTAAATAACGATTAAACGGTCTGTGAAGCAGATCTGCTGTATTCGAATTCTGGATTACGTATGGATGTTTTTTGCATTTCTGTGAGATGAATTGTTGAAAACGATTCATTTAATGAGTATTCTAATCGTAGTGGCCTTTACAAATTACAAACGTAGCGGCCTTTCGGAACCGACATTAAATCGTGTTCAATTCTAATGACTGTCAAATATGAACAAATTCAGGATAACAGATAGAATAATAAATATGGTTACCAGGTCATAATTTTCACAGAATGATTGTATAATTTTCACTATAAACACTAGAAATAGTGTTTCATAATTTTTTGATATATTGTTAATTATTGTTGTAGTATATCTTTTACATGTACTGTAGGTACTGATGAATATTTATCAGGTTGCAAAATTCCTTTTAATTTCTTGGAGAAAGTGAATTGTTGGGGAATTCTTAGAAAACCTACAAATTTGGTGAAATTCTGAAAATTTCTTCAAATTATATATTTTTTTTGGTTGAAGAATAATATTTCAATACAACTGATATAATTATTTGACGAAACATCATCGAACGTAGTCTTAACTGCTTTTCTAATGAATGTTCACAAATATTATGACTGTAAGCAACAATTTTGGTATATCACCTACATATCAAAGACACATAGAGAGAAAAAATATCTGCCTCTATTTTGGAATGATTAATATATGAGTGCCGATAAAATTTCTTTCAAATAGTATATGAATCTCAAATAATTGCAATATTTTGATGGAAATAACTACATTCATAGCAATAAAATACAGTAGTAATAATTCCACTTTATTTAAGATTAAAACATCCTAACGCGTTTCGCTAACAATGTAGCATTTTCAAAGGATGAAGTTGGTCTCCATTCTTTGAAAAGATTTTTTCTATAAATAAATATCATAATTGAAGTTATATTATTTTATTACATCTATGATATTTAAATTGATTGGAAATATTAACACCTAAGGCAATTTGAGTTTAAAGGACACACATAACAATTTTCCCACTGTTTAACAGAATATTCTTGAAAGAAAAACGATAAAAATTAGAAACACGATTTGATTTTCAATACTTTGAAATACGAGAAAAAATAGGAAAAAATTTTCAGTGCTATTGCAGTTTTGCAAAACCACAATATTCTGACGATTTGAATAGAAATGTGAATATACAAGATATGTCAATATGAAAGTTTTAGAATTATCTTCTCCTATTTTACATAGCACGCAAATACATCTTCCTCTTTCGTCCATTCAGCAATGAATGAGAATATACTACAACAAGAATGAACTTAAACAAATTGATATTCTCAAAAACATTTGCGTAGTATACATTTGAAAAATATCAAAATAAAGGAAACATCAAATCAATCTAGCAGGTCAGCAAGACGATATCCCAGTTTTTATTGTTAGCAAGTAAGAAACTTGTAAAATTCTTAATAATTAAATTTAACTGTTTTCTGTAATTTGTGTGTGAATGCAGATTGTGTTGAAATGCATGGTTATGTTCTGGACAAAGATTTGTGATCATTCAATCAGTTATATCTTCCAAAAACGCGTATCGGTATCGATACTCGTTTCAATATCAGTAGCGATACTCATTTTCGATATCAGTATCATGATAAAGATATATATTGAATAAATAACAGTTGGCTTGGTTTCACAAAAAAATTAGTCAAATTATGGCTTGACAATTGTTTCGGGGTGTTTCCCGAACATTCAATCAACTTTATTAAGATCCTTTAATAGTAAAGAATTTCATTCGAAGTTCAGTTGATTTGTTAGAATAAAATCTCAGATTTAAAATCATTCATTTCACATTTTCAGAAAATGACAGTGTAACCGGAATACTAATACAGAAGAAATTGTTTCCTAATTTTAAATGTAATAAATACAGTTTTTCGTATTACAATTTATCTATATATTCGGTACTTTATAAGGAACCATATGAAACAATCGTCATTGGCCAAGTCGAGTTGGAGGAGGTCGATGGCTCCATTCGTCTCCTATTCGTGCAGAAATAGGCTCATCAGAATATCTACGTAACATTTTCCAGTTTATACAAATGGAAAATTCACAAAAGCGCATTGCGCAATTCACATGACAGGAAATAGAGTTACGTAAACACAGGCAAAGTGTATATTTGCATTCGATATATTGTAATGTATTGACAGTTCATCGCTCCAAGGACACAGGCATATAATGAAATTGAATGAATAGGTATCGATTCTACAAAATCACACATTAACAACAGAGTGGACATAACTAGTTTGAAAAGAATAATGCGATTTAGTCATATAACTAATTCAGTTCCAATTATTTAGTCCAAATATTGGATAATTTGGAGCTTGTTTTCAAATGATTGATAATTTGATTATATCTTAAGGAAGCTATGAATTGAATAAAAATACTTAGTTTAGTTTCACAGAATTATACTAATTGCTAGACGTCTGTTTTTGGATGTCAACCTTTCTTTGGAGTCAAACTGGATTATCTTTAGTAAATGGGGTAACACGTCGAAATAATTGTCAAGCAATTTAAAAAATTTTGTGAAACTGGGCCATCTTTTTTTTATCAATCAAAAATTTCTTGTCCCAATGGTTTTGAAATATTCAAACTAATATATGGTTTGGGAGAAGAATATTGTCAGGAATAAATTTCACAGGAATTCTTTCAGTTGAAACAATGTTATTTAAGGATATTCAATCTGAGTGAGAAACGTTGTCAATTCCATGATATCTATAAAAAAGTTTTTCCTTCTTCATGAAAAAAGCAATATAATTGGAAAACATATAAATTTTATTTAATGTCGCTACATGTTATAAACAAATCAGACAAGGGTTGAAACCTATAAAAATTGTAGTAGAATGAAACCCATTGAAGATGGAAGAGAAAGGAAAATAGGAATAAGAAAAGAAATAGAAAATGTATATTTCCATTTTATGAGCTTAAATTTCAATAGAATCTAAAGCGTGTGAAAATGAAAAAATATTTGGATAATAACTATTTAGACCATTAAGGATCTAAATCCATAATCGGCCCTAAATCCTTAATGATAAGGGTCGATAAGCTAAATCCATAAGGATTTAGGTTCAATAATTTTCGACCGAAAAAAAAATTATATTGAAATTAAACCGATAAAATTAAAATTAATAAAAATATCTACAAATGTTTAATTCACACTTTTTCATATAACACATTCATGTGACAAAGTCGAATAGCCAAGCTTTCAGTTTTTTATTTTTATGTTTTCTCGAAATGAAAAAATTATAATTTTTTCACTTGATTTTGACTTATCGAAATATCGAAAAAGCACCCCAATTTTCAATCGAAAAACTTTCGAGTCAAAATATTTCCTTTTTTGAAGAAGTCGGTGGACTATTTGTTCGTTGAAAATCCTTTTTCGTATTTGTTTTTTGATATTAATCACAATAAGTGTCTCTTGGACATAAAAAGTTGATTTTTCATCAAATTTAGTAAAATAATGTTATTTAAAAGATAAAAATAATGAAATCGAAAACCTGGTTATTTGAATTTTTCACACACATTTTCAGATTATACGAAAAAAGTGGAAATACCAGCGTTTTTTTGAGCTTTTTATGACCTACAACTTTTTTCCACCAACAACAGGTTTGCCGGAAATCGAGATAAAATGTTTCTTACCCTTGAAAGCTCATGCCCTTCCACTTCCCGACTTCACTTATCTCCTGTAAATTACTTTTCGTTCAATTTTTGTTATATTGTCTTCCTTTTCCAATGATTTCATCCTACTATAATTTTTTGGTTTCAAACATTTTTGACGCTGGTCTGAACAGTTTTCATCCAAAAATGTTTTCATCTTCACACGTTTTAGATTCTATTGAAATTAAAGTCCATAAAACGGAAATATACATTTGTCTATGCCTATTCTTATAGGAGAAAACAATATACATGCTGTTTAGCTCTAAACGAAGGTGGAGAGACGATTACACAACATAAATATTAGTATAAATAATACCAACATACGAAGATTGAATCACTATAAATATCTTGGTCTAATAGTAGACGAACAACTAAATTGGAGTAAACACATTGATTGTTTGATAAATAGAATTGGAGGAATACTGTGTGGGGCCAAGCACATAAACAAGTACTTACATTATAAAGAAAAAATGATGTTTTATAATGCCCATATAAAGAGTATTCTATGCTACCTGATAACCATATGGGGAAATACAACTAAATTCAATATAAATAGAGTTCAACGACTTCAGAATAAAGTGATAAAATTTCTGTATAACCTTCCATATGAGACCCCTAGTAAGGATTTGTATGAGATATATCCCATACTTCCAATAAATAAAATGATCATAAAAGAATCTTGTCTCGTTACCTATAAAATAATAAACAGAATGCTTAAGAGTAGACTCAATATAATTAAAAGTATAACAGGCAGATATGAAACAAGAAATAATGGCAGATATTACCTTAACCAAGATATTAAAACAAATTACGGCAGAAAGAGACCCAGCTATGCATTGGTGAATCTCTTTGACAATTTGCCCAAAAAAGTGAGAGTTTCTGACTCCCTCAGCAGTCTCAAGCGGAATCTCAACGAACATCTTAAGACTGTTTGAAATCGATCCGTTGTGTGAAAGAACTGTTGATTTTGTTGTTTTATTATTGCGTAGGTCAAGAAAATTGAATTTAGTTGAGAAAATGGAATTGTTCCAGGTTATTCATTTATTCATTGGTTTTCTTTTGTTTTTTTTAAATTTTTTGAATCTTATTTGTTCATTTGTGTGTTACATATTTTTCTCTTTTCCTTTATAGAAAGGGATCGATCTATTAATCTATTAACTTAATCTTCAATTTTCAATTAACTTTTTCTGATTTATTAGCTTATTATATTATAATGTATCTGTGACAACAACTCGGTTGATTAGCAGATTATTGTATAAATAAATATTCCTAAACGAACGTTTAGATTTGATTTGAGAATTGGGGCCTGGAGAAGGCGACGACAATTAGAGTAAATTGTGGCTATCACGACATATCTGTATGGATTTATAGCGTGTAGGAAAGGGTCAATTCACGTTGAAACTAAGCAATGCTTGTATCGTCTATACAATTTTTCCAGCGGACGTCCATCGATTACAACAAGGTTGCTTCCAAATACACACGCCAAGTTGCCGTCTACGGAAATGACTTAGATAGAGAGCCTACATTTGCTCAGATATAAATCAAAACATAATCGATATTGAAACTAGTAAGACGATGTAGTTCACATATAAAATTGATTAAATTAATTTATTCCAATATTAGTCGAATACCTAAGCATCTAATTTATTACTGGGTCATGAACCATGAAATTAAAACTTGCTATAATACATTTTATGATGGTAGGATTTCATAATATAAGTGAAAAACACTCTTAGTCAGGTATGAACTAGTGCAGAAAAGAGTGCGATTTTTCTGGAACATAGAGAGACTCATGAATAAAGTACATACATAGATAACGTGACCAGTCGTCCCGTTTTGAACGTAATCGTCCCAATTTTCGGACGTGTGTTCTCCCAAACATTACCTCGGGATTCAAAGATGTCCTGTTTTTCAAAATAGCGTGAAAGTTTCGACGTCAGGACTACCTTTGAAGTATTGAAAAAGTCCTCAAAAACGAAAAAACATTTTTCAAAATTTCTATATTAAAATTGTGGCTGTTTTATTACATTGTCAACGTCGTGTTTTCACCAAGTTGCATTGATATCTGTCTTCTGTTGAAGAGTGAACCTTTATAAAAATTTGAACCTGCAATAGAAATCAGTCAACAGGAAGACAATTTGGCTAAAAACAGATGAACCAGTTTATTCCTTTTACAGTTCGTAATTTATTGGCAAAATTGTACCAGCATCGATGTTTAATTTGTTAGAAGTGCGACTAGCGAATTTTATGAAACAACTGCGTATATGAACAGACGTTCGGAAAACATTAGGCATATTGATTGAAAATGGGATACAGTTACTTTAATGGCGACACTGAAATAATCAGCGAACCTTTCATTAATATGTAATTATATTACTATACAAAAAACCAAATGGAATGATCGAAAAGTATCTACGAAAGCTCACTAGATGCAGTAATGAACAAATTGTGGAGTCTGAAAAACCTAGTTACATACTTCAGTTGTGAAAGCGACGTTGATAGTTCAAGTAAATATTTTTGAAAAAGCCTAGAATTATATACTTTTCTGAAATCCTCGCTTGCTGTATTATAGCAAATTTGTTTGTGTGATATATACAAAAATGAATATTTTGTATATTTTGTATTAGAATATTTTGAACTTATTTTATCAACTCGATAAGTTTTTGGGATATTGTGTTTTGTGCAAGACATCAAAAGGTAGAAGGTACATACAGTTTCTTTTATGTTTGATAAAATCATTTTCTTCGACGAATTTGTTGAATTCAAATGATGTTTCATAACAACACCACGCACTGTACAGTCAAGATGCAGCAGATAATATGCAAAAACTTGTAACGATTTGATGAAAGAACTAACAAGTTTCATACGTATATTAGTTATTATTTGCCTTTGATTTATTTAAAAAATAAACTAACTTTAACTGACTTTAACTTTAAATTAAACTGACTTTAACATCCATTTTTAATCTAGAATTCAGTTGCAGCAAAATTGATTTTTCTGTTGAACTTCAGGAGAGTATTTTATAAAGTTATTTTTTATATTCAAAAATATTGACGTGTACAGAAACATCTCCTACAATACTTTACATGAACGATGGAGAATTTTATATTTTTTTATGATTATTAAGAAGAAAGTTTGGATTATTATTAAAATAATGATACAAGTAAAGTACACTGATACAAATAATTCATTGATGATATCATACCTATGCTTTAAATATATACATTTAAATATTCGTATCCTTGATGTTACCAATTATAGATCTTATTCATCTCAATTGGTTTATGTTGACTAATTATAGATTTATAGCATTTCTTTCAGAGTATTCGGTGCATCTGAAATGGTTACTTTATAGTAGGAATTAACTACTGAAATTCTCTGAAATTTGGGAATTGAAGTTTAAGTTTGATGAGCCTTTATCAAATTAATGATATGAGTTATAGTAGAAGAGTAAACAAACAATAAAAGAATTATTACAAACGCAATCTCATAGCCTGAGAACATTTCCAATTGAATAATGAACTGTGTCACTCATTTTACGTCAGGTTATTATTTTAACAGCATGATGATCAGAACTTTGGATGTCGAACTTGTTAAGTACAACAGCGAAATCCAAATTTTTTCGGGGAAATTACATGTGGTTGGAATATTAGTAAGATGTAAATATTGTGTTCGTAGGTGCAATTTAAATTTACGACCCAGAATCGCCATTTAAAAAGAGTTTTTGTTGATACTGTCCACAATTATGGGTAAAATTTTCACAAAGGAATACTGTTGCATGATTAATATAATGAACCTTTCAATTATTTAATGACAAAGATATCATTACGGCAATACACTTTTAGAATTTCATTTGTTTTTATTCTGAAGCTGATGACTAATGTACCATCTTTTATTTGGTGAAAAACACATAAGCAAAGGACGAACAAAAAACTCAAAAAATAAACACTTTCCAATACTTAAATCGGAAAAATCAGGAACTGGAAGTGACTGATTTCCAAAAAATGATTATTTTCAAAGAAAATTCGCAATCCCAATTTCAATATTTAAATTTCCCTTACAACGTCTTCGAAAAATTAAAATGATTCATACTATTTCATTGAAAGTAATCACAGAAAGTATAGTATTTTAGAGAATTAGTTATAAACTTATCAAAAATGCTGATCATTTAATGTGGATTGAAACGTAGTTTATAAATGGGATTGTGCAAAATGGATAACAATAAATAAAATATATTATCTTAGTAGTAACATTCATATCTAGTCTAACTAAATTATCTTTATACATTACAACATCAAAACAATTTTATATATCTATAATATTTCGTAACATCTGGTAAAATAAATATTGGAACGGAAATTACCAAAAATAAAAGTAGTCTACTGACTCATTGATTGAAATTTTTACTCGGTGATATTAAATTTATAAAATAAACAGTTTATTTATGTTATTACATGTTATTATTAGATTTCTTTCAAAACATCATAGCAATAAATTTCAGTAAGGTGCATTTTTTTCACTAGTTAATGTTCATACTTCTCATTAATAAATGGACAAGAATTTTACGTCAAATATTCCGTTTTCATCCGTATATACGTTATATGAAATGAAAGTAGAAATTGCCAGTAATATTAGTTATAGCAATAAGTTAAATTGAATAAGAATGTAAAGTGTTCAAAATGAATAATTAAAAATAGATTTCAGTAATGAAAGTTGTTGTTTATTGAAATTTTCACTGATACAAAGGTCAAAGACACTTCGAATAGGTCAATGGGAACGTAACAACAAATTGAACAAAATTGTTTTCGAAATTGCCAATTTATTGTGCAATAGAAAAACATTGCATTGAGTATTGAGAATTCTTATAAATCCTGTTAAATATGAATATTTGAAAAAAATATATAGAATACTCGAATATAAAATGTAATTAACTGAATATAACTATAGGAATCCTTCTATTGAAATGATGTTTCTACTTCATAAATCATTACCAAGCTTTTTCTACCGATAATGGGTTGAAATTTTGAAATTAATGTCGAGACAATTGGATGTTCACTTAGATATTTCAAATTCTCTGTTGATTAAAATATCATTTTGATACGTACGTTAATGAGTATTAATAAGAAATTGAAAAACAATAGCAGAATTAAGAAAAACGGAAATTTTCGCTGACTGATAGAGAACTAGCGATAAATATGAAAACGAAGTCAAATTTCTCGAAATTGATAAAATGCGTAACTTCTCTAAATAATTTATTTTCAAGAAATTACTGGGAAAAACAAAATACCATAGGGCTGTAGTTCAAAGTTTTGAAATCGACCCTACAGGTTACTTATTAGTTGAAAAAAAAATGAGTAGTACTGAGGTGTTTGGAAGGGTTTTTTAGAATATTTGACTTCATTCTTCATTTTGAATCTGAACATTTATAATTATTTCTGGAATATGAACTTTTATGTAATTTTTTTCAATTTAAAAATGAATCACCAAAATCGGTAAAATGGTATAGGTATGACAAATCAATTCGAACTCATTTTCGAATACCCTGAATATCTTACTCGCATAAAAAAATAGATACAGACATGTTAAATTACCTAGTAGACGTCCTTTTCGCCTACTATGCTCTTAAATTTTACCAACATAATTTTTCACCCTGTACACCACCCAATTACGCTCGCCTTCATTCCGATTCTCCGTCCTGTTTTATGACGTTATAATTTGACTTTTTCGTTTTGAGCATTCTCAAAAACGAACCCAAAGCAAAGATAGTCCTCCGATGGCGTTGAAAAATCTCAGAATAGAGCGTTTCTCTCAGTACTTTCCTATCCAAATCTCTCGTTTTGCTAATCGGCATCTGGGTAGGCACATTGCAGTCCATTGTGTACACACAAAATTTTGGATGAAGCCGGACACGAAAAAGAAAATACTGCAAAACTTCTATTTCAGTAAACCAGGCCTTATAACTTGTGTTCCTTGAGGTTGAAAATTAAGGACCAGTCCTTTATAAACAAAACTCGAAATTCACAATTTTGGAATGAGTGCCACTTTGAAAAACTACCAGTTCAATAAAAAATTCAAATTTCACTTGTCGGCATGAAGTTTTGTTTCAGGTAAATATTCAGTTCCGTAAGGAAGTAAGGAATGTCACTCTTGATTATCGTAATTTTGTTATTTTTAATTGAAAAACATAAAGCTCTCATTCAAGAAATCACACGAACACATAAATAATAGTCACATCCTTCTTCGTGAAATTACTATTCAAAATCAAAAATTTATTTGCGGTCACAAAAGTTCAGTCTTTTATCGAATATAACTGAAGAAATATCACAGCAAAACAAAACAGTTTCAATTTGAAACAGTTTCGAATTGATAAGCTCAATGCAAGCAATTAGTTTAAGGCGAGATTATAAGCAAGGCAATAAAGATACGTATTTGGTGTAGTTTCGAATTATTTTAGTTTTTCTTTCTGTCCGTTATTTACAAAGTGTCCGAATATTTTTCCATGCACGTTAACGTAACACACGGTAATAATTCACTAAATGGCACTAATTGAAGCAGTTCATATGTTAGATCGTCGCAAATTCCAATTTTCATCTAGCTTGATAGAAAACGTGTGAAAATCGCTCTCTCACGACCGATCGACGACCGATGAGTTCATCGTACCAAAGCCGACTCCGACCGCCGTCTTCTGTTTCCACTTTTCGGGATTAGTCAAGGCAACCTGTGACATCTGACGTACTCAACCGAACGTTGTTGTTTCCAACTCCGGGTCCGATTCGTTTTCCGACATACTTGCTAATTTTCCCAACACTTTCACGTACTCGTTCAGATCTCGATAGATCGCGTTGATGTTTACTTTATCTATTAACGAGTCCGATGATATTTTTTCTTCGCGGCTAACTGTGATCCTGATTAGCTTACCAAGAAGCCAACGAAAATCCGATATTTGTACGGTTTCGTGGATTTGCCTAAGCAAACCGTTTCGAACACCGGAAGATTCACAGTCGATCACGTTGAGCGCGAGAAATTTCTTTTCTGGTCTCCTGATGCGTTTGTAGTAAATCGAGTCAGCGTCACGACGCGTTGCGGTAGGTACCGCGGGCTGATTTTGATCCTCGGGATAAAGCCTTACATTTTTCAGTCCCCACTTGGTTTTATCAGACACCGGCAATCGAATAGGATTCAATGCAACGCCCCTCACACACAACCGATCCGAGTCTTTTTCACCGAAATTCGCACAGGCTGATTTTCTCATCGTTTGTATCTTATTGAAGCCGTACGTGTCATTTTTACGTATCAATGCAACACGAGATACAGTCTGCTCGGATGCAGCGACATCGCTGACACACTTTCCGGCACTAGAGCGACGTATTTTTCGTGAAAATCAATAGGATCATCTGTTTCTAACGCACGTATAGAAGGAAGAGTGGAAATGGATAAACAAGAAAAGTTATCACGGTTTTCTCTGACTAGACGTACGTGATGTTTCGTAACGTGTTTCGAGAATTGTATCGGCACAGTTCATTGATTTTCTCTTTGCCAAGCAACGGATTAAAGGTAGCCTACATGCAGATACTTACAGTTCAGAGTTCTACGTTTCAATATTACTCGTGATAAAAACTGTGCAACCTTCAGATAATTTTTCATCTTCAATCTCATCTCAATCCTGTACCTATAATTGTATCAATGGCATATGTATAATAGAATAGTTACCTATATAAAAATTACAGAATGCGCAAGGTTTAAAGTGTTAACTAATAAAAAATCCACTAGGTGACCCTTCGTTTCTATTCCCAAATTCATATTATGAAATCATATTTTCATAATATACATTCATAGGAAAAATTTCATTAAACGTTCAGAGGTGTTTTGTCTATTATTCATTAAATATTCAGTTTTGTCTATAGTTCGACATAAGACTTCCTAAAAATGTGCCTGAAAATTGCATTTTCCAATTTATTTTATACGAGATTTTGAACATTTTCCATCAGGATGGAAACACATATTTTTATGCATGTGAAGACAATAATTTTCTCCAAGTGATTTGAATTTTGTCGCCCATCGCGCTGTCAGTATTATCAGTTGTACCTATTACTGACAGCGATATTATTGAAATTAATTATAAGTAAGTGATAACTACCGACAGGTCTTTGAGAGAAATTACATTGAAAGATTCGTTTTAAATGTAGTTTCTTTGATTACAGAGCAACGCATTTGTTTTATCTAATTTTCTCAAGCCCTTAAAGAAAAATAAACATCATTACATGCATTTATTTTCGTTGAAATAGAATCTATACCTGGTTCTTGGTTTTCATGAACTTAACAATCGGAATTAGGAAATAGATAACAATTTATAGCATGAAAATGAAAATTTCAGAAAAAAATCTTTTAAACACTAATATTATTTTGTTAATTTTCTTAAAAACTTATCCGAATGTCTATGATTACCTTTAGTCGACAGTTGAGGCAAAAATAAAGAGCTGATAATTTCTATCCGTCTTTTAGAAGCCCAACTGTTGATACATTTATGAGCTGTTTCCTGTCAATATTTGCAGAAATCGCTTGTGTATTTTCATTCTGGCCATTCAACGCATGACAGCGTAGGTTTCCAGCTTCTTGTTCGATCAATTATTTTAGTTGACTGAAGTATGGTTCATAGAAAATTATAGATATATGTTGATGGAAAATATGATCAAAATTTACTCAAGTACTGTTTTTTCCTCCCAGTATTATTTGGAATTCATTGAGAACTAAGTGAATAAGAGTGACCGACAGTGTTTAAGAAAACAAACTCTTGCATAGGTTATGCTCACTTCAGAAGTTATTGACATCGTTAATCGTTGGTTTGGGAAACAGGAATGTACAAAATATAACGATATTTTTTAGAACATCGATTTGTTCTTGTAGCTCATGAACAGCATTCGATAAAATACAATGTGAAGTCCATGTGACGTCACTCAATTTAACGACAAACTCCCTAAAGCGTTGAAATCACTCGTCTCTGGTTGGTTTAGCTTGTTTTCCATACAATAATACACTCCATACAGCATAAACACCCACTCTCAATAACGACAACAATTAAGTGATATTAATTAAGTAATGACAAGCACCTTTTAAGTTGCCAAAATTAGTGAAATCCGTGCATTCGTGTACGTACCTGACGTATTTTCTTACGTTGTAACCTGAATAAAGAACCTGAGTCTGTAAGCGACGATGTGTTTCCATTAATTGACTGGATGCAACAATATAACCGAGCAGGTAATTTTACGGAAAATCTTTAAACCTAGATCGAAGTAGACGACTGCCTACTTACAACGGCTTCCCTCACAGACAAAGAAACTTTGGATTCAGTGAGAAAAACTAAGGATCAGGAACAAGAAGATGGAGGAGATGAAACGGAAGAGCCGGAGCCTCCGCTAAGCATTAGAGAAGCTCTAAAAACGTCTAAATTATTGGAAAAGTACTTAATTTATCACCAAGGTGCCTCAATATCGCGAGATGTGAATAGAATAACAAAAAAAATACAACAAAATTACTAGAACGGCAAAAGGCGCCAGACAAAAGTAACAGAATAAACGCAATAGCGTTCAAATGAGATTATTTTTTCATTAATACAACTACTTGAAATAAAATTTTTTTTCTCTCCATTTAACGACAACTCTCGATATCGCAATAAAACGCACCTACATTCTTTTCAGTGTCGTTATATAGAGTTTACACTGTATTCATTTTTACATTTTTTCACTATTTCATGTGTAGAAAGTATCTGAATCAACTAACAAAAGTCGTTCTTTGATAATTGGCAACTTTCAATCAGGGCTGGTAGTATTCAATGTTCCTCAGGATTCTACATTTAGGGTACCCTTTCAATCAACAATTTGCCAGACTTCATTACATAAGGGCAGGGGTTCCCTAAATGTAGACCTCATGTTTACAGCCTTGGCGTGCTGTAAAAAGGAAAGAGGGGCGCCGAGGGTAAATCCTCAGTCATTATGGAAAACCATAAGTTAATATGATAGATGTAAGTATATAAGTTTTCGCGGGTATCTATAATTCAACAATATTTTAACGCTCGCATCGGTACCTACTTACGTTGAGTCGTCGTTGCAATGCGATTAAATACGACCTTAGAAACTATTGAAACCTAACCCATCCACGAAATACAAGCGCTAAGATTTAGGCGTTTAGAAAGAAATTGTAGCTTTTGGTATAAAAAATGATGGACATTTAATGAACTTGTCGTTTCACAAGACCTGATGGTCATCTTCACGGAACACCTAGCGAATCTCATGGAATGTTTCGAATACTTTGCAGTTGATGATGTTGAAAAATATGCGTTGATCGAAGATTCTTTCCATGTACTAGCACCATCGGCATTCACATCACAAGAATAATAAAAATAATAGAGTCTCCTCGAACTATCTTATGGCCTCAAAACTAGATTCACCATTTCCGATTTGGTTATCGGTTCGAATTAAATATTCAAATGCATCTTAAATTTTCATTCCGTTTGCAACATTTAATTTGTGAATCTGGATTTTCAGCTGCAAACAAAAACAAATATGGCACAAGAATCAATGGGGAGCAATAAATGAGAGTAGCCGGTCAAGCCTCATTGCCCTCGTTGAAAAACTGTATCAGATCACCCATCACATTGATTTGACTGACCAACTATGTTATTTCTGTTTTTCTCAATCTTTTATTCTTTCTTGTTTTCTTCTTCAATTCTGAGTTCTTGAAAATATAATAAAAAGTCAATTTCATAATTATTATTCTTCTTCTTCTCGTGCCAACGCTTACAGCGTGTAGGCGATCATCCGCTCATTCTATAATCCGTAATTGCCCCTCCGTAGCTAGTGCGAATATATCACCTACGTTTTTCACTCCACACCAGTTCTTGATATTGCACAAACATGAATGCCGTTTTCGGCCTGGACCTCTTCTACCTTCTAGATTACCCATTAATATTAGTCTTAGGATCTCATATTTATTGCCTCGGAGTATGTGGCTCAAATAAGAGATCTTGGGTTGCTTTATATTTTTTAATAACATTCGCTCGACGCCGGCTCTTCTAAATACTTCCTAAGTTATTCGGTCCACCCAAGGAATTTTTAATAACCTGCGGAGTGTCCACATCTCAAAAGCCTCTATGCGGTTCATGGATTTTATTTTGAGTGACCATGTTTCGGCCCCATATGTTATTATGGGCCAAATATAGCATTTTACCATACGAAGTCTTATGTCTAATGATACTTCTTCATAATTATTATTGAAAGTTAATATTGCTTCTATTACTATTCCAAATACTCAGCTAGTGTACGGCGTCGCGTCGGGACAAAATACTCAAGTCGCACGTGCGTCATGGACTGAATTCAATTGGTAAACCCTGAATTAGATAACGAGGTGTTGTTTGCTGATGATCAAGCAGTTGTGGTAACCTGCTCAAGTAAAGATTGATAGGATATTCTATAGAAATTTGCATAATAGGATTCTCATGTGGGTAAAGATCTCCCATTTTCTTGAATCAATCAAGTCTGTAAATATTTTGATTCGGCCTACTTCGCTATCTTATGACGGGTTTAGACGGCGCGCACCCACTCGCGCACCAACCTCGCATCTGACTCGCCTTCAACTCGCTTGGCAATAAACTCATCCTCGGTTCAGAGACCGAATATCCTTTGATGCGCTACCGAAAACCTACTCCCGAGTTGGCTCCACTGTGAGTGGCCTCGAGGGGAGGGAGGTATTTACATTGTGCGAGGGAACGGAAATGAGGCTGGTACGCGAGTGGGCGCACGCCGTCTAAACGCGCCTTTATGGTTGGAATCTTGCATCGAATAAAAGATATTGAGTTTTACTGAATTCAAAAAAGATTTAAACGCGCAACTCATTTATAAGGCATATCGTTCTTTTTGGCTCAACCAATATCAACACAAAATGTAATAATTGATATTACACTAAATAGATCTGTCTACTTTATTTTTGGCAGTGCCCCTGGATCAAGAACAGTTATGGGATTACATTTCACATTATGAAGTTTAGAGATAGTTACATGGAAGAACATGACATATTTCAACCTGCTAGTAGAAATTAGTGATTAAAAGCTCAACAAGAACAACTCCACGTGGTGTATCACAGTCTTATATTGTCTGTATAAATAATGCAGACAATGAATTTTGAATAGTATTAGTAAAATCCATTTAACTACAGAATTCAAACACTGAAATTTGATTTACACTTTTATTGTCATCACGTGACGCGTGTCGTCGGTATAACTGACTTCTTCATATACTAACAGAATATGATCTAACAACAAATACTTGTACTTGTATAGTCAGATTTTTTGTTATATCATACGAAAGTCCTGATAACGTCTGAAGAAGCCTGTTATACGCGTCAGGTTATCACATATGTAAAAGTATTTGTTGTTAAATCTTATTCTGTTAACGTCTGAATAAGTCAGTTATACCAATGAAACTCGTCACGTTATGGCAGTAAGAGTGTAAATCAAATTCCACTGTTACACCAATGGCACCACATGTTGTATTTTTGGACTCATCAATTTTTTTGTTATTGTGCCTATTGAACAGTTTGAAACACTTTTGTTGTTATGCCAAATATAAATATGATAGTTTTATCACCACATAGTATAAAGCAAAGTCGCTTTTTCTGTCCCTTTGTCCCTTTGTACGCTTTAATCTTTGAAACTACGCAACAGATTTTGATGCGGTTTTTTTTTAATAGATAGAGTGATTCAAGAGGAAGGTTTATATGTATAATAACATCCACTAAATAGTGGAGAACTACTGTTATTTTTGAGGTTTCTAATGTGATGTCGTAAATGATTAAATTTTTTCCGCTTATATTGCAAACGCAGGCTGAACCCTACGAGTTTTATCAAAATAATGTACTAAGTATTGTACACATTGAAAAGGTCTACAGAAAAGTCCGTGATGGTATATGTCTATCTCTTATGGATAACCCACAATAACTTTTTTTTGTCATTTACTTTTTGCGACAAATAATGGCTAATTTTCGAAGCGATTTCAACCAATACAGCATTAATCCTTATATAATTAAATACCTTAAATACATTGTTGATTCAATATGGATCTATATGGCCCTCTACAACATATGATTTAAATGAACATGGCAAAACAACGTTGGCCGGGTCAGCTAGTTCTATATAATACAGTATAGCTTCCATGTTAGTGCCAGAGTTTGCCTACGATACCGAGTTAAAATTCAAAATGGCGTCAGGGGTTGGTTGACAAATTTTTTTTCGAGGTAGGTAGACTAATTGGTCAACCAACTTCTTTAAAGTAAGTAATAAATTTTTTACTTATTTTAAAGAATTGTGCGGGATACTTAATTGTTTATGTGCATTATCAATGTAAACACTATTATGGTCTTCTCTCACATACTAAATCACAAATTTGTATTTTTACAGAAAATGAGGACGTACAAAAAATAATCTGAAAGGGGAGATGTATCAAAAGATATCCTAGAAAAAGCTTGTCACGAAGTAATCTTCGTTTATAATAGCATAAACGCCGCATCAAAAAAATACCAAACTGCCTACAAAACGTTGAATCGATATGTTAGTAAACTTAAATAAAAATAGAAAGTAATCCCAACCTCAGGAGAGCTGATTTGACTCTGGGCACGGCGGTGTACATAAAAAATTGGTAGATATTGAGCGATGACGAAAAAAATAAGCTAGAAGTTTATTTGAAGACGGCTGCTTACATTTATTATGGTTTCATCACCATATTATGGTGATGAAACCACCATTGAAATTGAAACCACCATGACATTTTTTATGGTTTGCGTATCAGATACGCAAGTTTGCATGAATACTGTACATGAATCCTGGTTACAAAATTAATGTCAGGCGAAGATTGGCTTGGTAATTTTTTGAAACGTCATCCCTCGTTATCAATTAGATCATCAAGCTACAAGCCTGTCGAGAGCTACTTCGTTTAACAAAAATTGTTTCATTATATACTAATCCTCCTTATTTACACTAAATATTGCCTAGGTTAACCTACCTCATGCTTATCTATGGTCAATCTTATGGTCAATCTACCCCGGATATGGGGTAGGTTGACCAAGCGTCAGGGGTTTAGAAATTAACTAAATAAGTATAATACTGAGAAATATATAGGTTATGGAATAGTACTTTATGTACCTGAATGGTTCTTCTATCTGTCTCAACTCTTGTTTTTTTATATTAAGTTAAACATCGGAAGTTCACAAGCACAAGTCAAAAGTTGGTCAAATATCCCCTGTCTTCCCTACCGAAAACGATAATTTGTAGCTATGTCTCGCAGAATAATCTATGGAATATCTGTCTAGTGTAAGCGAAAAAAATGGAAGTTTCATTTTTGTGACATTAATGGGACTTGGTGATCCAAGTATTTGAATTCGTAGAGACTTCACTCAATGACAAACTCAATAAGATATTGTACGCAATCTGCCTTTAAAATATTATTTATTTAATAGTGTTGGCGTTTACTTGATGTAAATCCATTATAATTGAATTTAAACTTAAATTCAAACACTTGAACTTATGATTTATACTTTATTGACTACATAACATACGAAATAGAATCTGATGAATGCATTAAATTTTAGACTTGACAATTACAAGATTTTCATTTCACATGACATGGAAACATCAATAAACTCTGTTACTCTGTTATTTCATATATTTTGTATACTATCCATTTTTACATTTATCACTTTTTTGCTTTCTTTCATTCACATACCTAACTATTTTTCTTCTCAATTTCGCTAAAATAAATAATTATTATCATTCTTTCAAATTTAAAATGCATACATTGCATATGATAAAATTTATAACGACGTCAATTGAAATTTCATGACATTGCCATAATTAATGTTCATAATTTAAAATATATTAACTTCAATAAATATGCTATTTCACCGCATAATAGCCAAATGTACCTAATAAAATTATAGTTATGGGGCAAACTAATAAATTTGCGAGAAACACGAAATGCATCAATGCGACAAAACTTTCACCAAACCAAGCAATTTGTTTGCCATGTCCTTTAAAATCGAATTAGAAACTTACATAACTTGACCTTGACCTTATGTCACTAGCATACGTAGTTAACCTAAATAAATGTGGAAATATGTGTTATTACTGTAATTTTGAATCTCCAACAAAATAAGTGGCGGAGGTTGAATAACTGTATAGTAATTTCTACATAATTTCAAAAACCATTAACTTTGCATTTCCGATGCATTTAAAACATTTTCATGAAATTTGATTGATTGAAAAATTTTTGATGAAACGCTGTCTGAATCATATTTCATATGTTAAAAGACCTTCCATAGGATTAATTATACAGCTAGACATTTTTATGTTTATCTGCGATATAATATATAAAGCCGAATTAAACGAAAACAGAACTTTTTTCCAAAAAGTTGATAGAAACGAAGCCGCGATTTCGGCGCACACAGGAGAGACGTTGGACTAAAGAGAGCTAAACATTCTTCCTCCTCGATGATAAATTGTCAGACACTCATGTTTGTCTCATGAAGAATTGGGGAGAGGATGAGAACGTGTGTACAACGCCTACCTCCAACCACTTTTATGGGCGTCAATTTTCGTGTTATTCGAGAATTTTCAAAGACTATCAACTGAAGCTTAATTTTGAGAATTTGCGCAGACACGTTATAAGAGCAGTCAAGCGATCAATACAAATGATCTGAAGTTCTAGAAAACCTGTGCTAAATTCAGATGTGGCCTTGTGGCTGAAAATCAAAACGTTGAAAGACGTTGGAAGACTTGTCAGAGGTTCACGGAATCAGTGTTACACATTTACAGAGAATGTTCTGAGGTGTTTGAGTGAAATATGTACAAAATTTCTACATAATGTCACTGATCTTTCACGAGAAAGCGATCTACAATGCTCGGGAGTCCTTATGCCGTTGCTTCGATAGAAGTAGCTCACGTGATTTGTTCAAGAACTAATTTGCGTTTGAAAAAACAATCGAAAACTGATAGTTTGCATTCATGCCACTGAGGATTTCCAATAAGAATGAAACAATTATATGGTAATTCAATTCAACAAGTTCGATGATTTTTCGAAACGCACTTAATATTCACGTTCAAAAGTGATAGGTTGTATTATGGTTAACAATATTTGTGCAGACAGATAACCGAGTTTTATTTGAATTTAAAGAGAATTTCAAGAGAATGTTATAGTAGAGCTAGATATGTGAACGTGTACGATGTGATGTCTCCATCATCCTTCAAGGGATAAATGTTAGAGAAATATTGAAATCGATGCCACACCTGATGGAAGTGCAAGACATATATGTTTCGTTCTGCAAGGAACTCGTCAGTCGCACCACGTCCATCGAAGTATATATATATATATATATATATATATATATATATATATATATATATATATATATATATATATATATATATATATAAATTAAAAACAAGGTTTGTCAGGCTGAAAATGAAGTTAAGAGTTTACGGTATTTACCTGAGATTTACGTTGTTTTACTTGAACTACGCCGTTTTGATGAGAGCCAATAAGCTTGAAACATATGTAAACGGCTGTTACAAATAAACAAACAACGTAAATCTCAGGTAAATATATATATATATATATATATATATATATATATATATATATATATATATATATATATATATATATATATATATATATATATATATATAAATGACAAAAATGACATAAACACATACATACATAAAAATATATACATATCTATATATCTATAATATTAAAATGAATCGCAAAATGTGTTGGTAAGCGTATATCTCAACAACGCCTGGACCAATTTTGTCAATTCTTTTTTTAAATGTTCCTTGACGTCCAATGATGGTTTTTACGGCGAGAAAAAATTCGAATAATTGCAGGGACAACCCTAAAACAGTCCTTCCTTTTTCCCATACAAACGTTTTCTAACTAAAATGTAGAAACAATTTTAACTTTATTGCTATTCAATAAAGTTCATATTAAATTACAAGCACTCACTGTTGTCTAAGCAATGTAGGTGTGTTCCTAACATCGAAGAGGCAATTTGCACTTTTTTACCGCTGCACAAAGTTAAAATTCAATAATATCTATCAAATCAGTGTGCGTTTTGGAGGATCTGATGTCGCGTTCCGAAACTCAACAAAAGTGATAATATCGCGAACCGAAGCAAATTGAATAGGCACAAAATGTAAGAGCTATAGATCAATAGTACTGATTTTCAATTTGGCCGGCTTCGCGATATTATTTCTTTTGTTTTATTTTCGGCATCATTTAACAATACTTAACCATATAATATAATATTATTTCTAATTTATCTATATATATATATATATATATATATATATATATATATATATATATATATATATATATATATATATATATATATATATATATATATAATTATATATATTCATATAAATATATATATATATATATATATATATATATATATATATATATATATATTAGCGACATAAAATGCATCAGGTTTCACGTCATTACATCAGTCAAACTCAAACCCAACCAAATGTCACCAAAAGTGTTTTATTATTTTTAATTATTAAATTAATATCCTTATCTGTGCAAATCATTTAACAATACTTAACCATATAATATAATATTATTTCTAATTTATCTATATATATATATATATATATATATATATATATATATATATATATATATATATATATATATATATATATATATATATATATATATATATATATATATATATATATATATATATATATATATATATATATATATATATATATATATATATATATAAATATTAGACATGACAAAAGACAAGTATGGATTTCAATAACTCCAGAATTACGTGACACTTATTTTGATGAAGATGGAAATATACAGTTTAAGGGATACTTACTGGAGGAAATTACAGCAACAACACAACAGCAAGATTCTACGAAGGAAATATCTACAGAAGCACTCACAAAAATCCTGCAAAATCTTGCTGATTTTAAACGGGAATCTAGACAACCTAATTTGAAGAAATTATCTGAACAATTTGTCCTAGAAAAATTCACAAAAAAAACATCGAGTGTGACACAATGGATGTTCATCTTCGAAGCTGAATGTAGTCGCATAGGTGTAGATGAAGATATTGAAAAAATTCAAGTGTTTCGGTTATTTTTAGAGGATTCTTGTCTAGACTGGTATAACTCTATGCTTATAAAACATACAATTAATTCTGAATGGTGTATTTGGAAAAAAGCTTTTGTGAAACATATGTGAACAAGGGCTGGACACCAATAAGGTATGCTTTTTTATTTAAATATAGGCAGGGCTCATTACTAGAATATGCTCTAAAGAAAGAGCGACTTTTATTAGAGATAAATAAATTGATAGATAGACCTACTTTAATTGATTTAATTGTAACTGGGCTACCTAATTTTATAGCAGATGAAATTGACAGACATAAATTAAGGGACACTGAGGACTTATTTAGTAATATTCGGGGCTTAGAACATTTACTGAACAAAAAGATTGTGGAAAAAAGGGGAATAGAGTCTGAAAATAAAATAAAACAGAAAAATGTAGCAGATCAACCATGTAGAATCTGTGAAAAAGAAAAGAAAGGAACTCGGTATCATTCAGAATCCGTGTGTTGGTTCAAAAATAGAAATAGTGATCGCTTTAAGAAAGAGCCAATTAGAAGTGTTAATAATTCTGAATTAGAAATGAGTTTAAATGAAATAGATCAAAAAAACTAATAATTCCACCATTAATCAAAATTAAATTAGTTTTAAATGATACAATAGAAACATTGGGGGTTTACGATTCAGGATCAAATGTAAGTTTAATTAATTCGAGATTATTGTCCTTGAAAAATGACCCAAACGACAAGAACAATAACCAAACTGATTTAAAAACGATTAATGGTGTGAAAAAGGCTTTAGGAAAAAAACGGCATTTGTTACACAAGAAAATCATTTTCAATGGACATGTTTACCGTTTGGTTTAAAAACTGCGCCTGCAATATTTCAAAGAATATTAAATAGCATTATTAGGAAACATAAATTATCAAACTTCACAGTAAATTTCATCGATGATATTTTGGTATTTTCTCAGACATTCACGGATCACATTGAACATCTATCATTGTTATTGGAAGCTATTTCAAAGGAAGGCTTCAGATTGAAATTTTCTAAATGCAATTTTGCACAGGACTCGGTAAAATACTTGGGCCACATAATTAAAAACAATACAGTTACTCCATTAAAGGATAATTTAATAGCTATAAAAGAATTTCCTGTTCCAAAAACAAAGAAAAATATCCGACAGTTTTTGGGTAAAGTAAATTTCTATGGAAAATATGTACCAAATATATCAATCATATTAGATCCTTTACACAATTTGTTAAGAAATGATCAGAAATTTACCTGGACAGAAATATGTCAAGAATCTTTTGATAAAATAAAGAAACTACTATGCTCAAAACCTGTTTTGGAAATCTTTGATCAGAATCTACCTATACATATTTATACAGATGCTAGTATACAGGGTATAGGGGCTATTTTGAAACAACCACAAGAAAATGGAGAAGAAAAACCATGTGCATACTTTTCGAGGAAACTGAATGACAGTCAGAAACGAAAAAAAGCCACCTATCTAGAGTGTTTAGCAATAAAAGAAGCAGTGAAATACTGGCAACACTGGCTCATAGGAAAAAATTTATAGTGTTCTCCGACCATAAACCTCTAGAAAACCTGAATATTAAGGCAAGACCAGATGAAGAATTAGGAGACCTTACGTATTACTTATCACAATTCAATTTTGAAGTGATATATTCACCAGGAAAAAACAACTTAGAGGCCGACAGTTTGAGTAGAAATCCTGTGTTAGAAGCACATATAAATCAGGAAGATGTTTTAAAAATTGTAAATTTTATTAAACTAAAAGATATCCAAGACGATCAAAAGAAAAACGAAGACATTAAGCTGTATAAAAATAAACTTATATTAAAAAAAATATACTGTTCAAAAAGATAGGAAAGAGGGAAAAAATTATACTCACTGAGGAATTTAGTAAGAAAATAATAGAAAATGTACATTATTCATACTGCCATATAGGAATTAAACAAATAGAGAATAAAATCAAGCCATTCTACACAGCAAAGAACTTGACACATAATATAAAAAAAATCTGTGATACATGTGAAATCTGCATTAAAAATAAATCTAGAATTAAATTCAAATATGGACTTATGTCTCATCTGGGTCCCGCTACTTATCCTTTTGAAATAATGTCAATAGACACCATTGGTGGATTTGGTGGCTCCCGCTCCACAAAAAATATTTACATCTTCTGGTGGATCATTTCACCAGATATGCCTACATATTGACTTCTAAAACACAAAACGCAAATGATTTTATAAAGCTTTTAAAAAAAGTTACACCTGAACATAAAATTGGAATAATTCTATCTGATCAATACCCGGGCATAAATTCTAGAGAATTCAAAGGTTTTTGGAAAAAGAGAACATATCTATTATCTTCACCGCAGTAAATGCATCTTTTTCAAACGGTTTAAATGAACGGTTAAATCAAACATTAGTTAACAAAATAAGATGTAAAATCAATGAAAAAACTTAAAAAAAGCATGGACAGCCATCGCTCATGAATGCACACAGAAATATAACGAAACAGAACATACTGTGACAGGATTTTCCCCATTATATTTAATGGAAGGAAAAATCATTAATATATTACCAGATGAATTGAAACAGCACAAAACACAAAATGATTTATTACAAGATAGAAAAAAGGCTAGAGATAACATATACATATATATATATATATATATATATATATATATATATATATATATATATATATATATATATATATATAAATTAATCTCTATTTCCCTTGGTCACGCCATCACGCGTGAACGGCTGGACCGATTTCACAATTTTTTTTGTTGTATTTGTTATTGTTAGGGAGAAAATTTAGAAAATTGCGTGTAAAATTATGAAATTTAAGAATGCTTAATAATATAAGTAAGAAATAATTATTAATTCTCAAAAAGAAGATGTTAAAAAGTGAATACTTCATTATCACACATCACGGTTATTTCAGGGCTATCACGACATTAGTCGTGATTTCGATATTAATCAAAACTTCAATTTAATATAAAATTTTGGTAAGTTTGAATAGACTAACATACACATTACTAACATAGCACGTGGTATATTTGATTATAGAGAAGAATACATGATTTTCATCAATTTACAGTTGAAATTTCGTTTTTAAAAATGCTAGCTATTATGTACACACTTAAGTCGCAGAACTCGCAATGCAGCAAGTCAAAGATCTAAAAGAGCAATCGATGAAATCAAAATTAACAATATGAACAGGTTGCGTTCAATTCCTATCGACTTGCATTCAATTATAATGTTGAAATAGATTACAGTTCACAGCAAATCGTTGCTATTGAAACAATGAACGTTGTGTGTCAATATTGCAAGGCAAAGTTTAATTGTTATTGATAAGAAAATACTACCAATGATGCGACAAAATATTGCGCGAACAGTCAATTCAAATAGGCGCTATTGGTACAGCCACCAGAGCCTGGTCCCCGGCTCCACACGGGATAAATATTAAAAACAAGATAGTGTAGCACAAATAGTAGAACGTCTTTCCGGCTTTTTTTCGAGAAATATTCAGAGAAAAATAAATGGGCGTACAAAGTTCGCCGGGTCAGCTTATTATATATATATATATATATATATATATAGATATATATATATATATATATATACAAATATATATATATATATATATATATATATATATATATATATATATATATATATATATATATATATATATATATATATATATATATATATATATATATATATATATATCACATTCACTGTCGACACATATATCTACACACAATCTACAGATTTGGGATCTGGGGCGATTAGGTGATATTGGACCATTCTTACACATGGCAGATAAAGTTCTGTTGTGTTCGAATGAAATGTGAACAAGCCTCTACGTACTCTTAATGTTGTCATGAGTAGGAATCTAGAATGCTGGGGAGAGTTTATACGTCTTTTCTTCGATAGAGAGAGCTCACATGAATAGTTTACGAACTAATTCGGATACAGGACCTGGAGGCGTTTAGAAAGTCATCGATCCTTGATTGATTGATTAAATAAGATTGACGATTCATAATAATGATGAAACAATTGTATCCTATTATCGTTCAAGAAGTTCGATGATTTTTCGAAGAGTATTTAATATGCACTCTCAAAGTTATAGGTTCGTTTTCGTTGACAACATTTGTGTAGACAGAAATAGAGGTAAAAAGTTGAAATATTTCGATTAAGAGTCACAGTATTTACTAGTATGAATGATTTGTGAATAATCGGTCTGAAGAAACCTTTAAAAATTCATTTATTTAAAACAATTCCCGATATTTCTACACTTTTCCAGCCTTCTCCAAAAGAAAATCAAGCAGCAAATTGATGAATACAATGATCAAAATGAATATGTAAAAATATCAGATCTATTCACAATTGCAGTTTATGAAATGTTTTAGAACTAGAATGTTTAAGAACTAACATTATTTTACAAAAGCTCCTTATTTTGTTTTACCTTGTACCACACTTAACGGACAGAAATTCAACAACGTAGAATGGTAAAGTCTATGCACCCGTGTGTGAGGAGGTGTCAATGATTTACTCGTAAATTTAAACCATTGTCGTGGGCAAATGATATGATTTGTTCTTCTTCAAAAGATTGTTATAGATGATGCTCAATTTTTCAATATCAGATCAAGCGTTAATCGTTTTGTCTGTGTTGTATATTTGTGAATGATATTGCAATTCCACAAGACTGCGATCTTGGGTTTTCGAGAAAAATGATTTCACAGTTTTTGAATTTTACTACTAACGTTTTCTATATGTGTGAGATTTTTTATGATATTGTCAGACAATCCTTCAATTTACGCTAACTTTTTGAATTTTGTTAACTGAATTCAGATTAACATTGGTCAGCTTGTTGCCTTGATTTCAATATAATAATTTTTTTGATTAATTTAATAGGGTAGCCGTTGTTTGAGAACGAGTGTTCTAATTTTTTAAAATTTTGTTTCAGAAAGCTTTCATCCGAAATATGAGCCACTCTGTTTATTAACTCTAATATAACATTGGTTTTCTGTTTTATTGTACGGTTTGAAGAATAATTCATGTAATAACTTCGTCAGGACGTAACATTATTGAATTATAATTATTACATTCAATTTCTCATTCAATAAAAAATTTCGTGAGATAGAATTATGCACACAATCACAATGTTTTTTCAAAAGTTTCGTAACGGTTTTAAATATTAATATAAATTGAACTCTTGGCTTAATGTTTCACGATTTATTTAACAATATGTATAGTCAACATGTTTCGAGCGTTAGCTCATTTTCAAGACTCAAGTCTTGAAAATGAGCTAACGCTCGAAATATGTTGACTATACATATTGTTAAATAAATCGTGAAACATTAAGCCAAGAGTTTAATTTATTTTAATATTCAATTATGTTTCACCAAGAGTTAAGCGAGAATTCAATCTCATTCGTAACGGTTTTTTTCATTGTGATAAACAGAAAATAAAAAATTTGAAGCAACAATCAAATTTGTTTCTTCTTTTCAGGTATTACCACATGATCCGAAAGCACGAAGATTGTTCGTTACTACTGGAGCCCTGAAAAGAATTCAAGAAATCGATGCGAAACCTGGCAGTTCGATAGTAGAATACATAACCGTTATAAATGCATCATTTCCCGACGAAATTGTTCGATATTATTCTCCTGGTTATCCCGAGACACTTCTGGAGAAAGTTGAACAATATTCTCCGCAGGTGAGTTAAAATCATTGAACACAATCGTTCTAATTTATACTAATTTACTCTAATACAATGAGTACATATTGAAAATATAGAAATTATAGTGAGGTATACACTTTGTTTTTTATGGCTATATTTATTAATTTTTAACTTCAGTTTCGTTGTATTACTACATTTTCGAGTACATTCTTTAATGTGGTTGAAAATGTGGTAAAATGCAGTCGCGAAATAATAAATAAGGTGATAAAAAACAAACTGTAGTTTCATATATAATATGTACTATGTTTTATCACAAAGTAACAGACGAACCCAGCCAATATTTAAAAATAGGAGATTTCAATTCAACCAGAATATAACAAAAATTCGTTTCATAAATAAAATTAATTTTATGTGTAAGGTTCTGTCGTATTCAAGAAATTGATTGGAATATTACTAAAATGCAATGTGTTACATAATTGCTGAAATAGTTAGGTGCTACCGTACATTCTTTTATAGTCCGACTACCATAGTTTAATATTCGGAATTCGAAACATGCAATAAACGGTAAAAACCAGAAACAAAAAATACAGATTTTTTAATATTATTTTTTAAAATTTTTTTGGGTTCGTCATCTTTGGGCATTACCCATTCGTATCATTTATTTAACCGCTGAAACTCAAAACACACAAAAGTCCATGTCTTACCCAGGATTCGAACCCAGATCTCCTGGTCAGGGTTCGCCATTCTCTCACTAAATACAGAGTTGAATTAATGAATAGTTTCAACTAATTTGAGTGATAAATATCCCAGATGGGAAAATACGAAACAATATTTAATTATATTATATATTATATATATGAAACAATATTTGTGATTGACGAAAATTATGAAAAATTGAGCCGTTGCTGAAAAGTAATAAATAAAATTTGAATATATAATAAAAATTCGAAAAGGTAATGAATGAACGAAAATTGAAAGATAAATTCATATCGCTTGCAAATCCAAGATTTGACTCACACGAGGTTTCTTTTAGAAAAACATCCATTTGAGTTGGGAAAAAGTAAATTTTGTTTTGTTTTTCTATTCATCGCAATTCGCTTAATTTAATTCAAACTACTCTTTTCATTCAACTTTTTTCTGTGTCAGTTGTTTATCGTTTATTTGAGATTTCGAATTTAAAAAATTTATATGATGAAAGTCCGACAACCTATTGAAATGTAAGGTGTTTCACAAAAAAAATTTGTTGTTCTATAGGAACAGTATAAAGATATTCCTAATGAGTGAACATTTTTGAAAGGTTGCTAGTTGTCAATCCTCAAATTCAACATCAAAAATGTACTACTTTTAATTTTTTAATGAAATTTCGTGTTTTTATATCCTCATTTGCTCCGGAAAATTTGAAATCTTCGTAAGATTATGATCGTTTTTAACGCAAATTCGCAATGTAAAAAAACGCAAAGGTAAGATAAAATTTTGTTATTTCTGGGGCATCGATAGTGCCCCCACCAGCAAAGAAACGACACGGACGTACTATCCTTTTCTCGAAACAGTCAAGGCAATTTTCGAGGCAAACATATATAGGTACTTGCACAAATTGATCTAAGGTAGTCGGTTCAATATATTAACATTCCAAACGATCTCATACTTTGTCTCAAACCATATTTGCTCTCTATGAAATAAAATTATATAAAGTACAATATTAAGTTCAATTCGTGATGCGTATCATCGTAGCTGATTTCTTTTCAAAAACATTCTTTAGGAATAGAAAATATCATCTGAATTCTCAAAATTTTGATTATTCGTTCTGTAAAAGTCATCATATACAACGAAGTGTCACTTCCATTTCATTTCTGTAGTCAAATTCCATTTGAGTAAAATTTAATAACAGGAGCAAAGTTGATATTATATCAATTTTAAAATTTCTTATATTTATTTCAGATGGCAACAGTATTTAGGGAAGCAGGCAGAAAAGACAGTGATGTTCAAGCAAATATGTCTACATTATTAGAAGAGACTGGATCTTCTGTGGTCAGCCAAGATTAATTGATGTTTCCCATATTTACATGACTTTTTTCTCATATATTAGATTATTATATTATTCTACATTTGAATAGATTTCATTCTGCTTCAACATATTAGTTTTCCAAAGCATTTATCTACAGAAACATTATCAAATATACTTTAATGACGACGTTATATGGACGACCCACAAGAATCGTTGAGATTGCGCGCAGCTTCTCTTAATTTGAACAAAT
Source organism: Henosepilachna vigintioctopunctata (assembly GCA_030704895.1). Classification (NCBI taxonomy): domain Eukaryota; kingdom Metazoa; phylum Arthropoda; class Insecta; order Coleoptera; family Coccinellidae; genus Henosepilachna; species Henosepilachna vigintioctopunctata. The sequence goes on along the minus strand of JARQZJ010000008.1, from coordinate 1,628,236 downwards.
CTACGGTTCATCGCATTATTTCGAAAGAGTTCATCGCATTATTTTCACCCCTATAAAATTGTTATTGTTTAAGAAATGAAGCCTGATGATCCTGATAAACGAGTCGAATTCTCAGGACAATGAAAAACCGTTTTAGATGTTTCGATAACATCTGGTTCTACGATTAATCGAATTTCTTCATCAACGGTCACGTGAATAAACAAAATTGCAGATACTGGGTTTCCGGGAATCCGCTGGAACTGCATCAGAAGCCCTTGCACTCGCCAAAAGTTATTGTTTGTTCTGCCATATCAAGTCAAGGAATTATCGGTCCTTATTTTTTTGAGTATGACCGAGGTCGAACTCAGACCGTTAAGTCTGATCGATATTGGCATATGATCCGGACTTTTCAGCTACAGAAATGCAAAACCAAGATGGCTACAACCGCAACACCTTTTTTCAGCACAATGGAGCCACTTTATTCTCTGGAAGAGTGGTAAGCCGCCGAGCAGACATCAACTGGCCACCGAGGAGCCCTGATTTGACGCCTGCTGATTTGTTCCTATGGGGCTACCCAAAAAGTTAAGTTTACAATCCTTTGCAATCCAATCTGAATGTTTTGAAGCAAAGAATCACTGAAGAAATCAACTCTATTCCAAGAGCGATGCTCCAGCAAGTGATGAGATTTTAGCTCCAGGTTGAATGAGTGTGAAGAAGCGAAGGGTGCACATTTGCAAATGGTTACTTTTCATAAATAAACTTCAAGAACTGCTCTTTAATTTAACAATAAATAAAACCAATTTTAAATGATATTGAGTTTTTTTACTCAAGATCAAAAACGAAAAACATTCTGAGACACCCTTTATATATAATTATATCTATATCTATATATATATATATATATATATATATATATATATATATATATATATATATATATATATATATATATATATATATATATATATATATATATATATATATATATATATATATATATATATATATATATATATATATATATATATATATATATATATATATATATATATATATATATATATATATATATATATATATATATATATATATATATATATATATATATATATATAAATGAACACTAGCACATTCATTTGAAAAATTCAAATTAACCAAAAGAATGTTATAGTAGAGCTAGTTATGTGAACGTGTACGATGTGATGTCTCCATTATTCCTTCAAGGGATAAATTTTAGAGAAATATTGAAATCGATGCCACACCTGATGGAAGTGCGAGACAATGTTTCGTTTTGCAAGGAACTCGTCAGTCGCACCACGTCCATCGAAGTGAGGCAACGATTTCAATCTCCAAGCATCTTCTTGTGACTCCAAGTGAACTATGGTAGAGTAATGAATACTTCACAATTCCATCTATACAAATCAGTACAAAACATCTCTTAGATTACAGACACACCAAGCATCGAACTTTCACATATATTCTATAACCGTAGATATCTACTAAATTGTAAAAAAGAATTTAATTTAATTTGATTTAAAATTAAATTAAATATAAATTAATATCATATGATGATATTTGTCAAATAGACATTGCATAATGAATCCTAATAAGATGAAACAATTTTATGGTAAATTGGTTGAGGTATGGTATTTCCATTCAACAAGTTCGATGATTTTTCGGACTTAATATTCACTTTCGAAGGTAATAGGTTGTGTTTTCGTTGACAACATTTGTGTAGACAGCTCCCTGAGGTTTATTTGAAATATTTCGATTGAGAGTCTCAATATTGACTATATTGAATTGATTTCTTGAATAGTCCGATGACTTGAAACTGTCCTGGTCTCTTAAAAAATACTCGACAAGTTTAATAAAATCAATGTTAATTGGCTTCTTTGGTAATTTGAAGATGTCAAAATAGTATTTTGCCCGCCTACATGCTATAATTTGAAGTCCGGGCTTCCATAGTCTTGTAAAGACTTGTCGTTTGTTCACATAAATGAGATAGGAGTAAGCTTGCAACTAGGTATCGGTGTCCTTACCGACCCGAACTGCACACTTTAAGCCCTCTGAATGAGGAGGAAAAAACGAAGAAGAAAAACCGCAAACTACAGACAAATTTAGCGGGACAAGGAGATCTCGTACTACCATTCGCTTCTACGATACAGCTTACACAAAAAATGAAAATTCATTGGACAATTATAGACTCAACGCTAATTCAACGGCAAGTCATGGACTTGGTTTCAAAATGAACATGAGCGAATGACCGGATTTCGATTAAACTTTTGTTAACTTGATCCCCCTCTTAGTTATTTAAACTCCAGTTATTTCGAACTCTTGGTAATTAAAAACTTTTCTCTGCTCCCTTGAATTTAAAATTATCGAAAGTGAACAGCATTGCAATGCTTAAGAATATAGTCAACTAAATTAAAAACCATGAGCCTTGGTTACATGACAATAATTTCAATAAATAATTCACTGAAAAAATTTCCTCGAAGCATATCAACAAACATCACATACGTTAAGTGAATGAGTATTGATAATATCAGTCCAAGACGTCATAAGGGCTAATTGGCTTCCAGGTTCTCATCCGAAGATGGGTTAACCTACTAGTGCTAGATGGTGCCCAGGTAGCAGACTGACGGTAATATAACGTCATATATTGGTTTCAACATGTCGGAAAAGACGTCGACAGAGACGTCTCACTGACCATGCAATGACGTCGAAATGTCACAGCCTCAAGACGTCATTTTGAGCCTTTCAAAAGACGTCATTAAACTACGTTAAAAAGACGTCACTAAGTAGAGAAAAATAGACGTCGTAAAGACTTTCTTCAGAGCCTATAGTGGGGGGGTTCCATAATTCAAATAAAACAATTTTTATCATTAATCATTTATTCGAAAAATTATATTTTAAAGATTAGTTTCATTTCATCTGAAACAAATTATTAATTAAAAATTTAGCTTTTGAACCAAATATGTTATGACTCACCTATTATAACAAACAAAATTTTTCATTGATGTCATTTGAATAACTTTCAAAAATACAAACTTTTTCTTCAGTTCCAGTATTAAGATCAGGAAGGATACTCAGAGATGTCCTTTTGTTCTCTAATTTATATCAGTAATAGAATCACTCCGACTTAAAAAACTGAATTTTTTTAAATGTAACTTAACACTGTCTTAATATACAAATAACATTTAGGTACATTATGATGTGAGAAGTTTTTCCTGTTGTTGTATATTCATTATTCACTCGTGATGACACTGGATTATTGCCTGTTGAAGTACTGGCTGTTCTTATTGCATGTTCTATATTATTTATTCTCGAAGAACGTGAAACTATACCTCTGAAATTATAGCACATCTTAAAAATATATTGTTAATAATTTGCATCTCCGAAATAAAAACTTAAGGCAACATGTATCTAGTTTATGATAATTGTTTCGAATATCCACGACATCGATAACTATAAAGTTGGGTTAGCTTAGGTTTAATTTGGTTTACTTTGAATTCTTGAAATGACGCGAATATTCTAAGTATTTCTCCTAATTTTGCATTACATGTATCTAATTAACTTACCTTTCTTCTTTTAAAGGAGAATTTATTCAAGATTTGAATTTGACTCTTATGCATAAAGATGTAGCACTATTCGAAGTGGTATTTAGTTGACATTACTATGCACATTACATCTGTTTTTTCCGTAGAGTTTATTGCATTCAGTTACTAGGTCAATTTATTGGAAGATCAATGCCACATTTCGAGCCCCAGACCATTTCGATGTACACCCGAATTCTTAACAGATATTTCAAAACATATTATAACACAAACACAACTCGTCCATCTTAATACGTTGAATGCAAAACAACGCAGACGCAGAACATAAATATGAGTCCACAGAACAATTGATAACTTATAACCTTAACTATAATACAATTTTCGTGTTAAGAATTGACGCATGGATGAATATTATTGTTCAAATGTGTGAAAGCTACTATAATCTAAGTGAAAAGAATATTTGTCGTTTCTTAAAAAATTAACGGTCATAAATTGACGAAAATAGTACGTTGCGCTGACGTCATCTGCTGTCATCCTATGAACGTCAGTCATCTGACGTTAAAAAGACGTCATTCAGCGGTCTAAGTCAGCTTGCTACCTGGGTGACTTCGACAATTAAAGTATTTTTCACGAAATGTCTGGAAAGGCTGAATAACCACGATTTTGAGGGCTTTTTGTAACTGATCATTTTTATATTACATTTCATGTAACCTGAAAGGACTTCATAACTCCTTGACACCAGAAAGGTTGCGATTTCTGAAGTTGTCTTCTGGGACGGTACACAGTTCAATCGACCCCGTAACTAAGTTTCAATAATATTATTACTAAAAGTCATACAATGGAGATTCTGTTAATGATGTATTCTAGTATAACAAAGTATATCTGTCCGGGATCCATTATTCCGAATTGCTTAAAAATTTGCTCAGACGGAAATCTCCATGATTCCAGTAGGTATATAGGTAATCTAAAAATCCATTTTTGTGGCACTTTCAATGTTTTCTATGAATGATTTGCTACACATCACCATTCCAACAATCATGAAATCACTACCAGTACCAGTAATAAATATATCGTCTTCAGAAGTTGAGAAGTACGAGTACTTCAGAATAAATCTACAATCATCCTCGTTCTCAATCGAAACATATGCCGGCATATTTAACGAACTACAAGAAAATTATAAAAATTTTGTTTTTTTCTATTCAGAGCGAGTAGTCGGAGATCCAGGAAATTATCAATCTTTGTAAAATCTTCTCGGACCAGTTCACTCAATCGATACCAAGAATCAGACTCGTAGAAAACTGCTGCGTCATCAGCATAGAACAACCAATCCCCAGCAATAGTAAGAGAGAAAATTGTATCAATATATGTGATAAACGTAATTGGCCCAATAAAAGTATCCACATAGTATATAAATCAGTTTGAAATCCCGGAAGGAATCTTCTATTTTAACACGCTGCTTCCTATTCACTAGATAACTTTTGAACCACCTCAGTTTTTGAAAGTATACGATGGTCCAGAGTATCAAAGGCCTTTGCCAAATCTATGAAAATAGATAAGGTTTCGATCAGTTTAAATACAAATTAATGTTACGATATTAAATAGGCTATTGCATCCCGAGTTGACCTCGCTGTGCGAACACTGAATTGAGCATCATAAAAAAATTTGTCAGTTCTGCAGTGGATCAAGTTTCCGTCGCCTCAGCCAAATATACCACCAAGTGGATTCTTTATATGCAGTGGACAAATTCTGTTGCCATTTCTCTTTATTTCTTCAACTAAAGTAGGCTCAGCATTTGTAAAAAAATTTATCAAAAGCCTCAGAAATGTTGTATTTACCTATTATCGTTTGTTTATCGCTAAATTGGCTTAGCTTCAGTTTGGTAGGTGATTTAGGGCAATGTTTGCTTGCCAAAGCTTTCTTGTTTTTTTAATCACACTTTTGTGGTACTTTGTTTCAGCAGCTTTAATAATTTTTTTCAGACTTCTTGTAACATTTGTATCTAACCTTGACGAAGAAAATGATTTTGTGCCGTTATCTGTTCTAAAAGAGATTTTTTTACATCTACTGTTTCAATTTTTTAAATTTGAATGAGTGCTTTTGTAATCCAATCTTTGCGTTTAACGTACTTTCCATTTTGTTTCACTTGTTCAGTATTTTCCAAAATACAGTTTTTGGAAGCATTTATGAATTGATCAGTAGCAGTATCAACGTATTTTGCTTCATATACTTCGTTCCACTCAAAAGCAGCTAACAAAATCACTATTTACTTTGTTATTGTCAATATACTTTATTATCGTATCAGACTTACAATTCATGAAATTATTTGGTTTGGAAATATTAAGCCATAATATTACTGGATCCTCAAAAATATGTGACTTAACAAGACGCGTTTGATGGTCTGGTGGAACAGTTCATTGCAGAAATAAAACCGTTTCGTGCAAAATATTAGCATATTCCTCATCAATTAAACATCCTGACAGAAGATCGAAATTAGTATCTCGAACAAAAATGATAATGTCTTCATTTTTGAGGTCCAATACCTCCTATGTTACACAGCCATAACATCGACTGATATATTATCACAAGATTATTAAACATGAATCTATTGAAGCTCCGTACACTTTCACAATGTCATAATTAAATGCAAACTTGGACTTTATATACACAACCACACCGTGATTCTGATTTACTATAATTATGAAGATAATGTTCCAATCATTTTTAAACCTCGACAGAATAATCTTCGTCTATCTATACTTCTGTTCAAACTTCTAATATACAAGTGAAATACCCGGAAACTTAAACTGGAGATAATGCTATGAAGACAATTCAATTCTATAGTATCATATGGTAACGTATAGTGTCGTATTTATATGCTCATTTGAAAAATGTGGTAAAACTTCATGTTCATTCTCTTATCCAATTGGATCGTATACAGTGGACAATTGTGAGCAGATCACCGTGATTTATAATATACTTTGTTTTATACTTATTACTACTACCTGTGCAGTTAACACAACCCTTGAATTCGGATTCACATTTGTTGTATTGAAGAGGGTCGGTACTGTTCAATATTCAAATGGTCCTTCATGAACACTATTTTGATTTTTATGATTTAAAGTTATAACACTCCCAAATCTCACATAACACTGAAACCACTGTTCAGGTTTTCCTGAGCACAACATTAATATAGAAAAGATATAATATAGAAAACAAAAGAAATAATATATGACCCACTCCTCCGGAAATGGAGGCAATTCTAGAACAGAAGCCCTTCGGGAATCCTCAAGAGGTCTCAACAGTATCTCCGAATATGAGACCATATCTCCGAAACTGAGACCATATCGATGTCTTCTGGAAATGTCAGCTCAAACAACGATAAAAGGGAAGAAAGTATCGTCATAATACCAGAGACTGTAAATGCTTGGATGATGCAGACGAAACTGTTTATGATGCGATTTCTATGGACCAAAACCCATTTCTAAAAATCAGATAAAAAACAAAGCTGAAAAAATCAAATTAGCACGATAGGTAACAAAACTAAAAATAATCACAGAAAAACCCCAGCTGATATTAATTATTGTAAATAGTCTGACACAAAAATATACCGAGAACTGCCTTCCAACATCTTTGCTTCCTACTGCCTCAAAAGTCTTTTAGAAGTGCATATCAATGTATAAATTGATAAATTTCTTTGAAAATGATAACCTTTTGCATGAGAAACAGTCCGATTTCTAGAAAATAAAAATACGGTTTTGGGGTCATGAATCTCGTGTATGATATTATGGATGCTTTTGATGGACGCTACTATAACACAGTTTTGTTATCTGAACAAAGCTTTCGACTGTAGACCATGACATTCTTTTGCGTGAACTTGAAGAGTACACATTTAGCGTCTTCGTCTTTTAAAATCATATCTGGCCGATCGATGTCAAGTGGTAAAATATGGTGGTGTGATATCGTCGAGTCGGAGAATATAAAGTGGAATTCTTCAGGGATCGATTTTGGGTCCCACACTGTTTCTCATTTATGTAAATGATTTGCCGTTGATGGGCCCCCGGTGAATAACTACCGGGGGCCTAACTAACTTATAACTAACTTTGGGCTTCAGCGTGAGGCAGTTAGATTGATAAGTGGTTTGGGCTAAAGAGAAGATTGTAGATCGAAGTTTAGGGACTTGGAAATACTTACCCAGCCTTCTTTGTGTATTTTGGAAAATCTAATTTATATTAAAAATAATGAGTTTCTCTTTCTTACCCATGAAGGCATTCTTACTTATCCAACCAGAGATATAGACAACCTTATACCAGTGTACCGTCGACTGGGAAGGTGTCGAGATGGTTCAACTTACTTGTCAATGAAACAATTTAATGAATTAGAACACTTCCGATTGATGTATTCAAGAAACGAATGAAACAAATTTTTATTTCCAGTGTGATTGACTTCATTGAAGAATACTTTCGATTTTTTTTCAGAAATGAAGTGTTTGTTCTAATTTTATTGTCATTCATGGCGTTATTATATATATATATATATATATATATATATATATATATATATATATATATATATATATATATATATATATATGAAATGGTATTATCCCTGTGTGAGTTCATTTTTATAATGAGGGTTAAATGAAACACAATTCTCACAACTCCAAGTTGTGAGAATTGTGTTTCATTTAACCCTCATTAATATATATATATATATATATATATATATATATATATATATATATATATATGATATATATATATATATATATATATATATATATATATATATATATATATATATATATAATATATGGTATGTTGGTCCGGGAATACATCCGTTGATTTGTTGAATGCCTGTGGGAAACTGGCAGACGTTTCGTGTCAAGGTCCCACTTGACATTATCAATGCTAGTTGCTCCAAGTCTGGTGACTAAATGCATTTAGTCATCAGACTTTATATATATATATATATATATATATATATATATATATATATATATATATATATATATATATATATATATATATATATATATGCATAGAATTGTAACCTAAATTACAGATGAAGGAACCCTTGAAGTTTGGCTCAAATAATATTACAGGAACAATACTAAAATGCAGACCACTTAAATGGAGGAAACAAAATATTTTAATGATTATTTTTGCCATGGATACAATAAATATTTTTGTTGGTTAACTTGCTTTCGAATTTAATAACTGAATTATTGAATATGAATTTTCGTTAGTATCTACTATGAAGTTCTCCAAAATTATTTATTTTCATCATCTACAATTGTGATATAAAATAATATTACAATATGAACATGTAATCTCTATTGAAATTAAGTTACACCTTTAACATATATTCATATTAATTTTAATAATTCAATATACTGCATAAAGCATATGATATTAGGACAATGCAATTAAAAATACACAATCGATTGACTTACAACATATAAATACATTCAATTAGACCCATGTATAAGATAGTATAGTATATGTACAAACCAAAAACGAGAGATAAAACAATATCCCTCCAAAACAAATATAACAGCACCTCTTGAATATTACCACTAGAAAAGATTACATGCACATGCACATGCTACTTCTCAATCTCTTTGGAATTCCTTTCTGAAATCAATGAATAATATATTAGGAAATACATTTAAATGTTAAATTGCATTGCATATACCTTAAGTTAAACATATATTGCAGACGGGGCCAAAACGGTGAACTCTCTTCTAATACTGTCTTCAATAAATGCAAGGGTTTAGAATCAGGGGGAGCATAGAACAGCATATCAATCACTTTCAGTTTTGCCTTATCAGGATCAGATGATTTTGTTATTTGTAAATGTGGTAGATGCCCTAAAAACATTTGAAATTAAAATATATAATAAATTTCCACTTAGTTAGAAACAATGATACAAATAGTAAAATTAAGCTATTTTATTAAACCCACCTAATATCAGGGGAAGTTCATTTAGGTAGCCTTTGTTGAATGAAACTTTGTTTTTGCGGCTCATATCAAACATTATATCAATGACTTCTTCATCAACACTTTCATTTAGTAGAAGTTTGGGTACATTCTCCATCCAAAGCTCATAATATTCATTCCTGAAACAACATAAATTCAAGGATATCACAAGTGTGCTATGTTTAGAATTGAAAATTTTCCTTTTAAGGATTTTTTGAAATAAATGCACTTTTCAACAAAAACTACTTTTCATCATAATATTAGAAAACCATTTTATAGCTGAGATGGTTTCAAAATTTGATGTTAAAATTCTTATAAATCTACAATATTGTTACTTGGCTAAACATTTTTTATTAGATACGTTCAAATATCATGAAAAAGTCCATAAGACCATGGAGTTTTCTTGAAATTGAATGTTTGTGAATTGTTTGTGAATTTGTTTGTTTAAATTTGTGTGAATTTCATATATTCAATAACAATTCTTGGTGACATTTCTGGAATTTATTAGTTTCATACAACTATTCTGGAAATAAGATTTGAAATACCAACTAACAACATTTCTCTAAACTTTACATCTTCATTGAGATATTTAAATAACAATTTGTCACATCTTTATTTTGAAATAAATATCACAAACTGGAAAATATTCATTCCAATGTTATTATTGTTCAAATATTGTTTAATTAATGAGACTTTATTCCAGATAATAATGGAAGAGTTTGAGTATTTTTATAATTTTCAAACCAGTAATATAAACAACGGAGAAGTTTAATTATGTGGAAGCTATAAATTATTTAGACGATTGTGTTTTATCAGGAATGATTTAGAATTTTGAGGTATTCAAACAGTATAGTACCCTAGAGTTTAGACCAGCCGTCACCAAATAGCGAACCGCTGAACTATTTGGTGTGGACTTTAAGCAGACAGTACAATATAAAAAAGGAACAGTAGACGTAGTATTTGGTTTCCATGAGAATAAAGTTTTGAAGCACAAAACAAGCACAAGATTTTTTGCACTAATAAAGCATAAAAATTACTAAAACATAAAACTACTAACAGTTTGTAGTTTGAAATTTGAAAAGTTTTGAGTGCATTTATCCCATAATTCAAAAAAATTTGCCTTAGTATTGTCATTTGACTAATTTTAATTATGGTTTAATCTATTGTTTAATCAAAAAGAATCGTCTAAATTCTACAAAAATTGTTTAAATCCACCTGGCATATTTCTGGCTACTCACATTAGTACGGGTATAATACAACTATTTCATATTATCGGGATGCCAGATTACAATATATTTTTTATTGGATAAACTGAAAGAAACATTGACACGATAATAGAAGAATAAAAAAATTTCATATAGTTCCATTATTTCATCTAAAATATAACTTCAGTTGTAATGAGGCGTAAGAAAGAGTCGCAACGGTCTAAAAATTCATAAAAACACACCTTAAATTAGAGTAAATTGATGATCCCTGATCTAGATTTTAAAGGACTCCATACAAATTTTATCTATGTTTAAAACGATATGATTAAAAATCACATCAACTTCCAACTATTACCATCAAAACTGCAGAAGTCTAACATGTACAAGTGTGGACACAACTATTACTCAAAAAAATAAGAGCTGAAAAGATATATACAAATTTTCTGTTATAATACTTTAAATTTATAAACCTGTAGTTGCCGTTATATAAATAGAATAAAGAAGGCATCTTATATTCTTAACACACTATTATTTAAGAATGTTGAATTAGCAATGGAATAAGTTATCACTCCCTATTTCGCCAATTTGGTTTCAAACTACGCGTTTTAATTGAGAATCAATTATCCAAGTTTCAAAGTATCCACGTTTTCACCAAGTAATTGACAACAATGTAGAGTTGTCAATGACTTGAACATGCTCCTGTAGGATGGGTTTTTGTCTGTGGACAGGTTATTAAGTATTCAGAGTTAGGATGTAAGGATAATCGGCCAGCTCTTGTTTTTAATAATATGATTGACATGGTTTTTTGCTGTTACATTGTCAATAGTATTTATTATAATTTGTCATATTATCACTAAAGCAAGGGTCACTTTACAATGCGTGGTTATATTCCTATTCATCACACATGTGGCGTGAAGGTTTGTAATCCATCTGCTGAAGATAGTAAAATAAAGAGAACAGAGAAGGTTGAGTTAAGTAATAAGATATTAATGATTGATAAGGACGATAGTTGGAGAAAATTGATATCTATAATGAAACACAAATTTACACATATGAGTGAATAAATATCCATAATAAAACACATATTCACATATATGAGAAAATTTTAATTTGTGTTTCATTATTAATAAGATATTATCTTAGATCATATTACTCCATGTTTTTGCAAAGATTCCTCTTTCAGGCAACGCCCAGCCAATCCACAAGCTCCTTATCCCAACGAGGGATTATCGTGAGGGCGCTTTCTTGGTCTTATCCTGTCTCTGGGCTCCCAATCACCAATCACAGCTGACCAACGCTCATCTCTTGTTCGGGCTAGATGGCCTGCCCATTTCCACTTTGACCTTTTTACACACTCCACGACATCCCTCGCCTTTGTTTGACCTCTTATCCCGCTGCAGCGCATTCTATCTCGTATGACCCATTCTATCTCATTAGGCCCATCATGTATCTTTCTATACTCCGCTGGGTTGTTCGAAGCTTCTCGATGTGACCAGATTTCAGGGTCCAAGTTTCGCTGGCGTAGGTCCTCGCTAGTAATACGCATTGGTCAAATATTTTGCTCTTTAAGGATAGTGGCATACCTGATTTGAAGATGTGATTCAGTCGGCCAACTATACTACAAGCTGTTCTGGTTCTTTGCATGATCTCCGGTGTAATATCCCCGTCCCCCGTGAAAATCTGTCCCAGATATGTGTAAGACGCTGCTATTTCTAATGGGGTCCGTCCACCTCCATTTGCTCTCTGGTGCAGAAAGGGGTCAGCATCATCTTTGTTTTTGCGGTGTTTATTTCCAGTCCTATTTCCGTGCTCGCTCCAGTCCAGCTTCTGGAACATACACTCCAAAGCAGCTGAGAACAGTGTTGGGGAATACGGGTCTCCCTGTCTAACGCCTCTCATTGTTGGCAATTTTTCCGAGTATTCGTCTATTTGGATGGTTGCTGTGACATGTTCGTATATATTCTGGATCAGCTCGGTATAGCAAGATGATATTCCTATCCTCAGTAATGGGGTGATTGCAGCTAGAAATCTAAGCAGGTCAAATGCTTTCTTATAGCCAATAAATGCCATGTATAGAGGAATTGCATATTCGTTGCATCTTGATATCACTTCGCGGATTGTGAAAATGTGATCCATTGTACTGTATGACTTCCTGAAGCCTGTCTGTTCTATTTTAGATCTTATATGCTGTGGGGAGTAAACTTATCGGTCTGTAGTTCCTCAGGTCCTCCGCATCCCCTTTCTTATAGAGCAGAACCATGGACGCGTTGTTCCACGAGGTGGAAATGTTTCTGTTTTTCCTACAGTCACTGAAGAGCCTCGATAGAATGCGGTGAAGTACTGGGCCCCCTGACTTGATAACGTCCACTGTGAGATCGTCCTCACCTGAAGAGGACGATCTTTCAAGGATTGAATTGCCGTTCTCGTTTCTGATGCCAGAACTTCCGGTGGCACTTCATCCGATATTATCTCAACATGATTACGGTTATCGCTATAAAGTTGTTTGTAGAACTCAATGGCGACTTTTAGAATTTCGAATTTCTTCGTAATTCTGTCTCCGCTTGAATTTTTGAGCGCGATTATCTGATATTTCCCAATCATGTTCAATCATGTTTCTTATAGCTTCTTGCAACTATCCATCCATAGCCTGCCTCACTGTTCTTGTGTTGTATTTCCGAACATCCCCTCTGACTGTTCTCTTTACAAGTGCACTCAGTGACGCATATTCGTTCCATTGGCTTCTAGTTGTCAGTGAAGCTCTCATTTTTCTGCGTTTATATTGGAGTGCTTTCGTTTCGTCAGTTAATTTTTGATGTCCAGTTTGATATCCTCTCTCTTTGAGAGCTGCTGATTTAATAGCGTTTAGCAGAGCATCTTCTGTCTCTGTCGGTACGAGAGCCAGCTGGAGAGCAGATGTTAACACGTTTCTCTCGGTACTTGAAGAGCTTTCTCCTCTCCAGCTTGCCATTAAAGCAGACTACACATCTTACCATGCGGTTATCACTTCCTGCGTCAAACTGGTTCAGCACACTACAATCGCGAAGGGTCTTCTGTTCAGAAGTATGTAGTCAAGTTCCCTTTTGGTGTTGTTAGGCCCATGACAAGTCCATTTCCGGGATGGCTTCTTCTGAACCATGCTATTCGCAAGTTCATCTGAACCTCGTATTCGCCATAACAAGAGAACAAGCCTCCGCAAACTCCATCATTCTGCTTCCTCGGTCATTTCGCATGCCATAACCGAAACGTCCAACCGAGCGCTGCCAGGGTTGTTCTTCTCCAATTTGAGCATTGAAATCGCCTATAACCATTTTGTATGCGCCGCTGCTTTCTTTCGATAAGAAAGTTTCGAAAGAACATTATAGCAGAGCTGGCTATGAGAAACATGAACAATGTGATGTCTCCATTATCCTTCTAGAGAAAAATGTAAGAGATTATTAAAATCTGGGCCTACATTTACTGTAAACGTAAGAAAGTATACTGTTTTGAACTACCATGCTATCCTCAATCACATAACATCCAACAAACAAAAGGCATCGACTTCAATCCCCAATTATCCTCTTATGAATCATAAGACTGAAATATACAGTTAAGTCGTATGCATATATATATATATATATATATATATATATATATATATATATATATATATATATATATATATATATATATATATATGCATAAATTCTCAAGATCTCAAATCTTAGGAATCAATAGAAAACACATTAATACATAAAAAATTTAAAGTTTCACACGTACTTATCAATTAATATACAACATTTTACAACTCTAGTTTTTTGAACAATTTCATATAATTTCATGAAGTAATGCCATATAGCTTGCAGTTGTAGAAACGATCTCTGATTATTTGACAAAGTTTCTTCAAGTGGCTACTAAAAAGTGCGCTGATATGAGCACGATAACTACAGAATTCTTTTTCTTCTAGTCAATTTCTTTCATCTCTTATATATGTCAATATATATATATATATATATATATATATATATATATCCATACTAATATTATAAATGCGAAAGTAACTCTGTCTGTCTGTCTGTTACTCTTTCACGCCTAAACGGCTGAACGGATTTTGATGAAATTTGGTATGGTGATAGACGATAACCTAGAAATGGTCATAGGCTATAAATAATCACGCCATCGTTCTTAGGGGGTAGGCAGTAGGGAGATAACTAAATTGAGTTAGTGATTTTTAGTCGTTTTTGTTGGGACTTTTGCTCTTTCACGTCTAAACGGCTGAACGGATTTTGATGAAATTTAGTAAGGTAATAGATGGTTACCTAAAAACGGATATAAGATCAAAATGATCACGTCATCGTACTTAGGGAATAGGAAGTAGGTAGAAAACTGAATTGAGTTAGTGATTTTTTTATGGTTTTTGCTGGGAGTTTTGCTCTATCATGCCTAAACGGCTAAACGGATTTTGATGAAATTTAGTTAGGTGATAGAGAGTAACCTAGAAAAGGATATGGGCTATTAATATTCATGCTATCGTACTTAAGGCGTAGGCAGTAGGCAGAAAACTAATTAAGTTAGTGATTTTTAATCGTTTGTTTCAAAAGTTTACCTCACACACGCCTTAACGTCTGAACGGATTTTTATAAGACTTGGTTAATTTGAAGATAGGATCCTAGGCACGGACACAGGCTACTTTTTACGGCGGGAAAATACCTCATTCCCGCGGAAATCTAGCGTGATCGTGTCAAGAAGCGCATGACGCCATAGCTACTGAAATGATTTTGATGTTTTTTTTTTTTTTTTAACTGAGTGTTACCAAGACTTCAAGTTAGTATTTGATCACTTTTCTAACTTAGAGGGTAGTAGGTGCCATAATTTAGGGAATTTATGATGAAATTTTGATGCAACTGTCTTTATTTAACAGTTTTACTTGGATCGAAACTTAGCGACATTCCATCACACTACTTAACTTATAGGGTAGGAAGGTACCAAAATTCAGACTACTTTTTACTTCGGGAAAATATCTCATTCCCACAGGAACCTATACATAGTTACCTATCTACAACATTAAAACTCTGTCTAGAATCACATTACGCCAAAACTATTGATCTGATTTGTATACGATTTTTTATTCAACTGACTGTTACATTACATACAGATAAAATCTAATTACCTACACCACAGAATTAATATAGTACTACATAACTAGCTACGCTTTAAACTTGAGGAGGTAATTAGATAGACATTTATACGAACTTTGAGCCCAGTAATCAGTTCAGTTGATGTGAAGTTGAGGACCGGAACACGATAGTGGGACATTGTTGCAGGGGGACTTACAGCCGGGAGAAAACAAAAAAACTTATGCGGACGAAGTCGCGGGTAAAAGCTAGTATATATATATATATATATATATATATATATATATATATATATATATATATATATATATATATATATATATATATATATATATATATATATATATATATATATATATATATATATATATATATATATATATATATATATATATATATATATATATATATATATATATATATATATATATATATATATATATATATATATATATATATATATATATATATATATATATATATATATATATATATATATATATATATATATATATATATATATATATAATATATATATATATATATATATATATATATATATATATATATATATATATATACATATGCCTATTTTAATTTATTTATAGATATATGGTAATATACTATTTTTAATGATACACTTACCCTGTAAAAGGTTCAAAGCTGACAGCAGCCAGCAATTTTAGTAAACTTGATTTATTTTGCGGATTCAAATCTCCTTTTTCATATAATGTTATAGTATTTTCCAGGATATGGTGAACTGGAACATTATTTCTACTCCACATTTGAGCTTTCTCTATTAAAACATGTTCCAGTATCCTCATCAAATGGGAATCTACTCCGTAGCCATTATAATTTCTCAGAAGACGACCTTAAATTAATTAGAAGTTATGTCAATTTTTTTCTAAAAAAATATATTTGAAAGTACAACCACCTATTTTAGATGTTATAACCCAATATATGAAATACTCAATTCATTGAAATGAAACCTACTTTTATTTAATGATTTCGATAACTGAAAATATAATCTCATCAATAATATTATTCACTTGATATTTTCATTCTAACATGCCCCTAATGATTTACAAATAATAAATTTTTTATGTACCCATAGAAAATGTATCTAAATATATAACATATTTGAAATAAAACTCACTTGTTATAAAAGAGACAATGTTGTTGATTTCATCTTGTTTTGCCCTGGACGGATTTTTAGAGTGTAAAACGAGATAAAGATAACAGATCAACAAATTCTCTTTCACGCATTTAACATCATTTGTCATAAACTGGCTCAATAATTCATTTGGTTTATCCTCTCGTTTCGGTCTGTTTATCAAACAATATGGAATATTTTTGACAAATTGTTTAATAAGTTTACTAGCTTCTGTCATCAAGCTATTATTCTGCAAAATAAGATGAAATGAAAAAATCAAAATACAGAAAAATAAAGAACTATCCAAAATTAAATTCTTTCGAACAATTTGTTCGAACATAAGAACATTTAAACTCACTATATGTTCCTCCCTTTGGCTGCATAAATATGTCCACAATATGTGAAAAACTTTTATAACACAATTAAGCAATAAAGAAGTTTCCTCAGATATATAAGTTACATCTGAAAAAAAAGTAAGGAAATATATTAATATTGGAATATGAGTTAGTGAAGAATATTATCATCTAAATATAGGGACCAAAGTCTATAAGACACATCTTGTAAGATATAATCCTATCAGATTGACATATAAATTTTATTCATGATACCTTTGGATGGAGAATTGATGGGAGCAACTTCAAGCCAAGTTTCCAGTAATAATGGAATTAAAATTGAAAATTGTTTATCCATAAAATTTCCACTATTTTCTCTTTGGGCTGGGACATTCATTACATACATTGTAGGATGTAATAGAGCGTTCCAAGATTTCAATAAGTTTTTTCCAGGAAAAGACTCAGCATCATATGTTACATCCATCATGTCTGCATCTTCCTTCCTATCAAAATAAAAATATGTATATAAATAAATAAAAAAAAAAAAAAATAATATATATATATATATATATATATATATATATATATATATATATATATATATATATATTATAATATATTTAGGTGTATCACTACCTATTTCAATATTGAAAATGAAGCAAGAAAAATTAAACAATTCACAATAATTCAAGATAAAAATCAAATAGAAAAAGGTTACGAGAAGATTGATACTAATTCATGTTATCTTTATATAATTTTCCAAATTATCCTATACTATATGGTTCACACCTTCGAATTAGTTCGGAAACTGATTTATTGAAGAGTTTATGATCATTTATTTTCTGCACTGATTTAGGCGATCTATTGAATAACTCTATACCCGCATATTAAGAAACTAAAATTAAATGAATAGATATAATTTAAATAGTAGCATTAACAGATAATTTGAAAAAAAAACAAAATAAAATACAAAATAAGCACCCAACTTAACATATCTAAATTTTCCTCTCTTAACCGATTGTACAGTTTCTCCTTTAAGTTAATTATTGAAGTATCAGCTTCAAACAACGCTCTAAACTTATTTAATGTGCGAGGGGCTATATAATCGAAAGACCCCTCAAATTTTGATATCCTATGCTGAGGAACGCTGAAATTACCAGCCTCACGTATATTCACCTGATGAGTTGATTTACGTACTTCCAGTCTATCGAATAGATAGTCAGGACTTTCACTAGCAATCAGTTTTGCAAGAAAACTACCCAACAAATACTCTACAATTTTGAACCTTCGCCAAGTTATATTTTTCCTTCTTAGTTAATAAACCATAGTACACCGGAAAACAGTTAAAGGTTACTATCCAAACCCCCAAGTTTTTAGCACAAGATTCCCATGCTAACTCTACGCCCTCCAGTACCACTTTACGGGACGAATCTGATTTTAATAGAAGGGATTTGTTTCCTCTATGGAAATCTTTCGATTTTGAGGCATTAAGTTTAGGGGCATTCCTAGAGCAAAAAGTTGACAACTGTGATAGTTATAAGTTCATATTTTAATCAGTAATGTTTTTGTCAGATTGGATACTTTACAAGATTGGTAGACCTGAATATCATCGACATACCATGTAAATGATGCTGTCATTGAAGATGTTTGAGTACAAGGCAAAAAGCCAAAAGGCAAAATATCAAAAGAGTAGTATAAGGCAAAAAGCAGTGGCCCAAAATACTACCTTGAGGAACTCCACGAGGAACTGTGTACTTTGAGTAGCTGCCATTAACTAGAACTACTTGTTTCCTTTATTTTAAATAGTTATTGAACCATTCATGAGCAGATGCATCAGAACATAGCACCCTTAGCTTATATAATAGAATGGTATGTACAACCAAGACAAACGTTTGACTTTGGTCTAACAGACCATGCGCTATCCATGGCGCAACTGATATCATTCATAACTTTTAGCAGGGCTGTTTTTGTCGTGTAACCATGTCTGAAGCCAGAATTGTTGTTTGGCAAAATTCTTTATATATATATATATATATATATATATATATATATATATATATATATATATATATATATATATATATATATAATATATATTTAATTGTTCATTTAAAGCATGCGCAACAAGCTCTTCTAAGCACCTTTTCCAGGAGAGAATATGTAAAATGGTAATTATTCATTGTAAAGCATGGAAAGGAAGGGATTTTAACTACACTTTAGATATTCACATGTCTAATGATGTTTTCCAGGCAGTAGGCGTAAACAAACATTAAAGACCTTTAGTCCAATTGTTTTATTAGCCTTTGGTATTGGTATTGATGATATACTCCGAAGTTCATACTTCTGTTCATTTTCAGGTACTTCAGGTTTTACACTATGTTGATGTATCAGAAGTGAACGGGCATAAAGTTGTCGAATTGTGAAGACGTCTGCTATTTCATATAGGTCCAAGGTCGGGTAAGTAATCGTTTTTCTATACATTATTTTGATTATCCATTTCTGCGTTATTTCCATCCTTTTATAGTAAATATCACTTAACCCTCCCCATCCCAATATGCCATACGTTAAATGCGGTTCGACCAATGCGTGGTACACCATTTTTAGTTCATTTATTGTACATATTTGTCTCAAAAATTTAAATTTATTTATTAAAAGTCGAATTCTCTTCGAAACCAAATCCGAATGAAGGTCCCATCTTAGATGCGTATCTATCAGTACTCCCAAGTATTTTGTACTGTTTGTTTTTGTAATTCTACATGTGAGTGATCGTTTGGAATAAGTAATTTAGTATAGGTCGGTAGATAATTTTTGTAACTGGCAAATGTCATGAACTTCGTTTTTTCAAAGTTAACTGTCAATTTCTTTGTTCTGAAAAACTGAAACACCCGGGATAATCCTCTCTGTGCATTCTCCTCCAATACCTTCCACGTTGGTGCCCTGAAGAAAATAGCCGTATCATCTGCGAAACTGGTTATCTCTCCACCCGCACCACACTGAAAAAAAGTCGTTGACATATATTAAGAAGAGAATTGGACCAAGTACTGTTCCCTGTGGTACTCCGTATGTTATTACACTTTCTATACTTTTTTCATTTCCAATTTTTACAATTTGGTGACGTCCCTTTAAATAGCTTTCTATAAGGTTGAGTGCTAGTCCTCTACATCCTATCGACTCTAGTGTTCTAAGTAATTCATTGTGTTCTACCGTGTCAAACGCCTTTGCCAGATCAACAAAAACACACAAGGCTGGGATTTTTTTATCTATGGCATCAGATATGATGGCGACAAGCCTAGCTATAGCATCTTGTGCTGATTTGTTCTTCTGAAATCCAAACTGTTTATCAGACAAAATTTTATATTTTTCCAAAAATGTACAGTCTTTTTTTCAAAATTTTTTCGTATATTTTGGTCAATGTGGAGGTTAAGGACACTGGTCTATAGTTGGAGAGATTCTTTCTGTCTCCTGATTTATATATAGGTACTACCACCGATGTCTTCAATATTTCTGGATATATCCCACTATTCATGCTTTTATTTATGAGCTTAGCTAAAGGGCTTACGATATTATTGCTAATATTCTTTAGTGTTGTTGTGGTGATACCATCCCACCCAGGGGATTTTTCTTTTTCAATTCCTTTATCATACTGGCAACTTCCTTTTCATCTGTTTCAAAAAAAACAATAGAATTCAGGTTTCTGGTATGCAATTTACTTTCTGGCGTTTTACCAATTTTTTTGGCCAAGTTTACACCTATTTCCGAAAAGTATTTATTGAATTAAGGAGCGAGTAATTAAATATGTGGCACACTTCGTCTAAACAAAAAGGTAGCACCATGTGGCACACTTCGTCTAAACAAAAAGTGAGCACCATGTTCAACATTCTTAGATTTCTGTTAATAATAATAATAATATTCCTTTATTCAACAGTCATCATACTTTTCAACAAAAGTGTATCAGAACAATGAAAGTGAATTACGTCCAAATTAATTTTACAAAGATTCTTTACATGTTTCAAAATATTCAGCTAGATTTTATGGTTCACAATTGAGTATAAATTCATATATACTTTTCTTGAAGAGCTCATGTTTTCTCATTTGCTTCAAATATTTGGGCAATGCGTTGAACAATGAAATGCTCATATAATGCGGTCCTCTTTCTGAGATGTATAGGAATGTCGCGCATAAAAGAAAGTAAGAATTTGTCTGGTATTATTCTTGTTTCTACAGTTTTCAAAGTAGAAATCCTTACTATGTACATAAAGAAGTAACCTATATATGTATAGGTTACTTTATAGGCCATAAACGTTCAGTATTCCACTAGATCTGAACTTACATCTACATGATTCCCTATATCCTAGACAAAACATCGTTCGTAATGACCATTTTTCAGCAACAAAGATCTCCTGGAAATGTGAGGGGCTACCCCAAAATATGATGCCGTAGGATGGAATAGATTGAAAATTAGCATAATATAAAACTTTGAGGACCCCGATATCTACCTCATCCCTCAATACCCTAATAGTGTAAATGATCGAATGTTATCAATACGACTTGCAACAGATTTTATGGTATTCATTTCCCGTAGTATTTCCCACTCTTCAATTAATTTAAAACTAAAAACACCATTTCTGGGGATACCACAAAAACCGGGGTTACCACTAGCATTGACTAGCAATAATTTGATCCAGATCACAAAGATTTTGAGGAAACTGATGTGAAGTTTTATGATCCACTCCAAGTTTGTTTAAGAATTGCCACATATGATTAGATTTGGCATTTGAGTTTAGTTGGTTATTTGTATAAGCAATTTTTTCCAACTTGAAGGCAGTGCCAATGTAATTTCTCAAATCAACAAAGTATTTTCTAAGAACTGCACTTTTCGTTTCCAGGTATT
Organism: Henosepilachna vigintioctopunctata; assembly: GCA_030704895.1. NCBI lineage: Eukaryota > Metazoa > Arthropoda > Insecta > Coleoptera > Coccinellidae > Henosepilachna > Henosepilachna vigintioctopunctata. The sequence continues at coordinate 1,606,033 of JARQZJ010000008.1, read as the reverse complement.
TTTATGGGCTTTTTTTTTAGTTCAAGCATTAATCTGATAGTTTCAGTAACATAAGTTTTAAATTTTTTTCTACTGTTCTAACCGTCGGTGCATGAATATCAAAGAGTTTCAGGACACAATCGTTCAGAGTATTCAACTTATCATCTACAGAATAAGCGTCCTTAATACTTTTTCAGTATATCTAGGTCTATGAGATGAAGTCTTCTAACCTTAATCATTCTAAACACAAAGTTCAAGTCACCTGACAACCCAAGTAGGTAACACTGCACTCTGAGTAATTAAGTTGCTTAGTGATACAAACAAGATCCAAGAGAGTTGGATCAAGCAATTACAATTTCAGTTGATCAATAATATGTTTAGAATTAATGTCTAAAAAATTAAGGTTAAATCACCAATCATAATAAATCCACATTCAAATATAACATTTCAATTAATGTGCTTAATTGCGACAAAAATAATTTCACATTAGTTGAAAGTGGACGATATACTACTAAGATTCCCAATTTTATTTTGTTTAAAATAATTTTTATCATAAGAAATTCCAAATCAAAGTCATAATCCGTTGAAATAACTGGTATTTAATGTTGTATTCATTGTATTCGATAAGGTCCATAAAACTGTTGCATGATCAATCCAGAGATTCAGTTTTATCAACTTTTCTCATTTTCTCATTTTCTCTCATTCTTCATTTTCTCAATGAATCATTGCTACTGCTGTGATTCTTTCTGTTGGTCACCATAGTTCTCATTCTTTCCGAATTTCTTCTTCGTACCAACATTTCACACCTGCAAACATAGGAAGAATCATCTGTCTTTAGTTTAAGTTGATATTTTTCATTAACTTCCTCACAATTTGGACATATTTTTTCAATATTTGTACAATCGTCAGCTTTGTGCTGTCTCTGGCCCCCACACTTCATACAGGCAGCCTTTTTAGTGTAGTTTTTTGCCAAATGATTGAACCCTTCACAATTAAAACATCTAAGGATACCCAGGTGTTCATACAATGTGCACACAGAAATCCTATATTCAACATTCCTTGGTCAATCATTTTCCTAAAAGTTTCAGAATCACATTCCAATATACATAAGTATCTTTTTGTAGTTTTTTTAAAGTTCAATACTTTCATGACTGATTCTTTTTTTATGAAAGAGTTTTGGTTCTTGATACTTCTTATAATTTTGGCATCCTCCATGTTCTCCTCTATACCAATAATCTTAATTTTTGGTTCCTGTTTTTAGTGTAAAGTTTGTTTTGTAATTTTCACTCACCTTTTTCTCACATTCATTCACTAGTTTTGTAGCACTATCCTTATCCTTACATCCTATCAACGATCCTCCTCCTTTGGTGCTGTTTTAATTCCGGTAGACTAAAATTCAGGTCACTTGGATTGATGCATTTTTTCAATTCTTTCCTCATCTTTTCACTCTGATGTTGCTTTTTTGGTTTTATTACTATTACATTGTTCGTTTTCTTCTCTGCATATGGCCTTGCCTTTACTTCATCACATCTGTACCGTTTTCATTCTTTTTCAATCCCAGCAAAGTGTTTTCTTGAATATTTGAGATTTTGAGCTCTAATTCTTTCAAAGTTTTTTTTTAAATCTCATAATATTCGTTTCCTAGTCTTTCACATTTGATTAATACTATTTGCAGTAATTGAATCACTGCCTCTAAGCTTTTTGGTTCATCATTCACAACCAATTCATTTGTTGAAACCTCATGCATAATCTCACTCTTACATGTTTCACATATAAATTTATTTCTGCCTTTTTCAACTCTTTAGTATCTTCATTTGATAGTCCTGTACATTTTTTGTGAAACCATCCACTACATTCACAACTACACTTCAAACTATAGCCCCGCCTTGAAAATTTTTTCGCGCACCTGCGACACGCGTCCTCTTTGTTTTTATTCATAAACAATTTCTAGTGTAATCTTTAAGATTTTTATGGGGCACTATGCGATAAGTTTGGGTTCCAGATGTTTGCCAGATGTCTTCGTATTTGAGCACAACGATTATTCTGAATTACGTTATATTTACCGATTACGGAATATTCAATAAAAATTCCAGCGGATTAAGCGACGCACTAGATTAGTCTGTAAAAGATCTATACACTTTCGAAATGTCCGTTTTTTCTTTCCGTGTATGTTTATTTGCACTTTTGAATCGCGATTTTCCCACAATAAATGACGATTCTTGTAGAGCATCCACTATACGATGCTACTGAGGCAGCATCACTTCACTGACTTCTCAATATGAGGATGTAGCTTGAAAATTAGCGTAATAAAGTACTTACATCAGATTCAACATAGATATCACATTAGATTAAACTTGCTTTTTCTGAATTTTCAGAGTATAAATCACAGAAATTTTCTTTTTACTTGGTCGATGTGTGGATATCTCTTTGATGTTTCTATTTGAGCTCCAAAGAAAGCTTGTTGGCCCAAATGAATTGTCTGGACTACAGACACTCAGTTTTCTCCTCATTAATTATCAGTTTATTCTCGATACATCATTTCTCAGTATAGCTTAAAACAGGTTTCAATGTTATAACTGAAAATGAAATTTTTGCAGATCCGACTAAAATGTTGGTATCATCTGCATGAATACTTGGTTAACAGTTATCTGCTGGTGAGTATTCAGTTATATATATATATATATATATATATATATATATATATATATATATATATATATATATATATATATATATATATTTATATATTATTTCGAAAGTTTTTAGCAATAACAGGCTTTTTTTGATATGAAAAAGTTTATTTTTTTTTAAACGTCAACAAAAATAAACTTTTTCATATCAAAAAAAAGCCTGTTATTGCTAAAAACTTTCGAAATAAAATATCTTAAACAGGCAATAAATCAATTTCAAGATATATATATATATATATATATATATATATATATATATATATATATATATATATATATATATATATATAGAAGAAAATGAACACATCGAAATTTCACATATCTTCTATACCCGTAGGTATCTACTAAATTGCAATGTCTATTTGACAAATATCATCATACGATGTTTTCAAATGTCAATAGGTTGCGTTAGTAGTACGCTCGCGTTTATTCCCTTATTTCAGTGGCCTATTCGGCGATATTTTTAAGGAAATGAAATTTTTGTGCTTAGGGCACTGAATGAAATATTTAAGAAAATGAACACTAGAACATTCATTAACATTCGATGACGTGGTGCGACTGACGAGTTCCTTGCAGAACGAAACATATATGTCTCGCACTTCCATCAGGTGTGGCATCGATTTCAATATTTCTCTAACATTTATCCCTTGAAGGATAATGGAGACATCACATCGTACACGTTCACATATCTAGCTCTACTATAACATTCTCTTGGTTAATTTGGATTTTTCGAATGAATGTTCTAGTGTTCATTTTCTCAAATATTTCATTCAGTACCATAAGCACAAAAATTTCATTTCCTTAAAAATATCGCCGAATAGGCCCCTGAAATACGGGAATAAACGCGAGCGTACTACTAACGCAAACTATTGACATTTGAAAACATCGTATGATGATATTTGTCAAATAGACATTGCAATTTAGTAGATACCTACGGGTATAGAAGATATGTGAAATTTCGATGCTTGGTGTGTCTGTAATCCGAGATGGTGTTTTCTACTGATTCCTATAGATGGAATTGTGGAGTATTCATTACTCTACGGTCTTCCACTTGGAGTCACAAGAAGATGTTTGGAGGTTGAAATCGTTGCCTCACTTCGATGGACGTGGTGCGACTGACGAGTTCCTTGCAGAACGAATCATTTATGTCTCACACTTCCATCAGGTGTAGCATCGATTTCAATATTTCTCAAATATTTATCCCTTGAAGGATAATGGAGACATCACATCGTACACGTTCACAAATCTAGCTCTACTCTACTATAACATTCTCTTGGTTAATTTGGATTTTTCGAATGAATGTTCTAGTGTTCATTTTCTTAAATATTTCATGCAGTGCCATAAGCACCAAAATTTCATTTCCTTATATATATATATATATATATATATATATATATATATATATATATATATATATATATATATATATATATATATATATATATGGTATATAGTTCCGGGAATGTTGGTTTGTTGAGTGCATTTTCGTCAAGGTCTAAATATTTATCGATTACTCGCACTGAAAAAGACTCTTTTTCAGTCCATAAATCGCACATTGATAATGTCAAAATTTGACGAAACGTCTGCCTGTTCCCAACAGGCACTCAACAAACCAACGGATGTATTCCCGAACAATATACCATTATATTTTTCCATCCGTGAATCTCTATATATATATATATATATATATATATATATATATATATATATATATATATATATATATATATATATATATATATATTTTTAACATTGCCTCTTCCAGAGATCTGATTACTCTGAAGAGTTAGTGAAAGTTAACTTAAATTTCGACTAGCTCTTTAAATGGTTCTTTCTTGAATTATTTTTAGAATTGAAATTTTTATAATGTGAAATATAGGTTGTTATTTGGGCGCTATGAGACTCAACAGAAATACTCTGCAGATATTCTCAAGGAAACAAATATTAATATGGAAAATTCTATTGACACTTTAAACGTATATCTTAGTATCAAGTTCTCTATGGACTCCACTGCAAGGGTGTCCATATGGTTTGTCCTTGAAGTGGGTGACCTTGTGGAGGAGGTGAATGTTCTCTCCAATTGTTCTCTTTCACCAATGTCACGAGTATAAATAGTAGAAAAAGCGATTATCAGGTATCACGTAGAAGTACCAAAGTCAAGGTATTAGATACGTAGTGAATGGCGAAAATACGGTAGTACATAATGTGTACCACAATTCAGTCAGTACGTAATGAGTACAAAGCCGGTAGTACGTAGTCTATACCGAAATACATGTAGTACATAATCGAGCCCAAAACCCAGATATTTCATTACAAGTACAATTTTTATATTCGATAACCATAACCGCGAAAATTAATTCATTCAATGTCAACAATCGTATCAGGTGGACATCAAAACGAAGTGTTCGGTATACCCGAACAATTCGTCTCTGTCCATAGCCAATAACTACGTATTCGAGTACGAAATAGAGATACAGCGTTCCTCAGCAACTAAGATATCCGTTGTTTGATGCACATATTTATTAACATTTTATAAAAGGTCAAAAAACTACTGCAATACATATGTGTGTATATACATACATATACAGTGTAAACTCCATGTAACGTCACTCAATTTAACGACAAACTCACTAAAGCGTTGAAATCACTCGTCTCTGATTGGTTTAGCTTGCTTTCAATACAATGAGATAGCGTTACACACACTCTCAATAACGACAACATTAAGTAATAAAAAGTACCTCTTAAGTTGCCAAAATTAGTGCAGAAGTACGTTCTTTTGTCGCTTTATTATCCTAGGCCGTAATAAACTCAACTTTCGGCATCATGCAAACCAAACTTTCTAAGCAATTCGTTCTTTTGTTCACAAATAGGGATTGCACGTGTAGACTGGTGTTGACCATCACTAATAAGTAGGAGTCATGGACTTAATCACATTCCTAGTTGAACGTTATCACATTCTTAGTTACTCACGAACTTCCACACTGTAAAGTAAGCATGGCTAGTAAAAGAATATCACTTTGTATTGGCGAAAAAGTTTTACTGATACGAAAATACTTCCTTTATTACCATGATGCTTCAATATCGCAAGACGTGAATAGAATAATTAACAAAATACAGGAAAATTACTGGTGCATCAAAAGACGTCAGACAAAAATAACTGAATATACTCAATAGCGTTCAAATGAGAATTATGAGAATTATTTTTTTTTATACATAACTACTTGAAATAACCTTTTTCTTTTTATAATTCTGATTTGTCTTCTCTTCTGTTAACGACAACTCTCTATAACGCCAAAAAATTTACAGCCCCTTCAGCGTCATTATATAGAGTTTACACTGTGTATATATATAAATATATATATATATATATATATATATATATATATATATATATATATATATATATATATATATATATATATATATATATATATATATATATATATATATATATATATACATTTTATTTTGAAAGTTTTTAGCAATAACAGGGTTTTTTGGATATGAAAAAGTTTATTTTTGTTGACGTTTCGTTGTTATATTACAACTTTGTCAAAACTAATGAATAATTGAATTTATGAGTTACTATAGATATCAAATGTCAAAGTTATTTTTTAGAAAAATCAAATTAGTTTTTTTGTATCTTCACTCATTGATTTTCATTATCAGAGGAATATTTCTGGCTTAGCATTCATATAGCATTGAAGAAGACTAAAACTTCCGAATCGCGAATGCGATGATAAGCCAGAAATATTCCTCTGATAATGAAAATCAATGAGTGAAAATACAAAAAAACTAATTTGATTTTTCTAAAAAATAACTTTGACATTTGATATCTATAGTAACTCATAAATTCAATTATTCATTAGTTTTGACAAAGTTGTAATATAACAACGAAACGTCAACAAAAATAAAGTTTTTCATATCCAAAAAAGCCTGTTATTTCTAAAAACTTTCAAAATAAAATATCTTAAACAGGCAATAAATCAATTTCAAGATATATATATATATATATATATATATATATATATATATATATATATATATATATATATATATATATATATATATATATATATATAATCATTTATTATAATATTTACAGTTTTCTGTAACTGAGACCAAGGTTTTAAAATACCAGAACGTGGAGCAACAATTTATTAGCAAAATATCTGAAAAGGATTCATTTAACTTTTTATTATTATTTATTTACAAAAATCATAAATAGCTTATGCTTCATGAACCAATTCATAATAATTGCATTTATCAAAGGATACTCACCTTTCACTAGATTTCTCTTCTGCGACTACAGCATCTAGAAATACATATAATCTACTCAACACTATGGTCCTCCATCCAACACTGGTAAATTTACTCTTCAAATTTACAGTAATTGTTCTTTTGAAGTCAGCATCACTTTTCAGCTTAGAAATCAGCATTAGAAAGTCTGGAAGAATCTGGGCAGAATGCTTAGCCAATAAGGTAGGAACATGTTTGAGAAACTTGTCAAGAAAAAGTATGGAATCTTCTTGAATATTTCTATCAATATGCGTCATCGCACAGCGAAGGTTCACAGAGAAATGATGGAAATATGGAGATATTTGTTCTAAGGGGAACTGAAACAATATAAATGTATGTTAGATTAAGAGAAAATTCTAAATACATGGTTCGAAGCTATTTGGCATTTGGTAAGAAATGCCAAAAAATTCTTCTACTGGCAGATGTATTAATTATATCACTGCTTGTTATAATTTCTTTTTTTGTGAATTTTTAGGTGATAGAATTTTACACAATACAAGCAGACTACTTGTATTAAAGAATATATAAAGATACTTTATATTTTTTATAATTGAAATGATCCACAAAATGATGTTTATGTGTATGACCATTCTGAAAAAGTATTATTATAATTACCTGAAAACACAGAAGTTGCAAATAAAAAAGATTGAATATAATGAAGATCACAAAAAAAAATAATTAAAAAATCTGTGACCTCACAAAATTCATCTGATTTTTCAAACATAAATGTTAAGACAAATTTTTTTTATTCAAAAATATTTTGAACCTATTCACAATAAATTTCAGGAAAGATAAACAAGGGACTTCAATGGGCTATCTAAGTCTTGTCATCACAGACAGGGCGGAGCCATTATTGGCTCTAATCAAGAAAGTTTCAAACAGTAAAGTTCCATAAGAATTTATTCTCCTTTTTCTCATTTTTTGAGATGCAATAAGACTTCTACTTTATATATTTTGTTTTCCAATCTGTGTTTTAAAGAAAAAATTTTTAAGCCAAATGAACCAATCAAATTAACTCACTTGTGTGAAAACAAATATGATTTGCTTAAAATGCAGGGTCTTTAGACAAAATACAGTTCCTATTCAAGTTTCAAACAGTAAAGTTCCATAAGAATTTATTTTCCGTTTTCTCATTTTTTGAAATGCAATAAGACTTCTACTTTATATATTTTGTTTTCCAATCTGTGTTTTAAAGATAAAATTTTTGAGCCAAATTAAGCATTCAAATTAACTCACTTTTGTGAAAACAAATATGATTTGCTTAAAATGTAGGGTCTTTAGACAAAATACAGTTCTTATTCTATCACTTGAAAGGAGAAAACTCTAAATGAAAATATACTTTTGAGATTTCACACTAATAAACTTATTTGTTTAAAATGAGTATAAGCGCTTCACTCCACGCACTCAGAGAAAATTTAGGCTGTCTGTTAAAATTAATTGTAATTAAAATTAATAAATTAAATAAATAAATAAATTGAAATTAATGTATTTCTCTACAAGCAGAAATGTAAACAAATATTAGCAGTACTTTATGGACATAAAATTATTCATAAATAATACACCAAAGATAATTGTGACCATTATAAATGTATTGCGATTGACTTTATTATGCTTATTCAGGTTAACGTAAAGACTAAGTTTATTGTGTCATTGGCTTGAAAAGGTTGCATAGCTAAGTGATTGAGTTCCTCTTTTGATTATGTACATTTGAAACACTGACTAATAATAGGATCACTTATTGCAAAATGTATCATAACCCATATAAAAACAACAGCAATAATTCTTATTCCATCTTTTTCAACTCATCATTATAAATGGTTTGTCTTACTGATAACTTGAATTTACTTAGCAAAATATATATTTCAATATTGAATGAAACAAAAAGGTCATTTTTTTTTCAGCAATAAATTATGCCTAAGGAAAGTCAATCCACCATAAACAGCAGTTACATCAATATTGTTAAAACACAAAGCATTAACAAATTTCTGACATTTAATGAACCTCCATAGTTCTTTTTTTTCCATTTTTTCTCTATAACTACCTGTTTCTCAAACTCTTAGATTACTTCACTTACACTGGCTAGAAATGTGTCAATGACACTCAATCCAGACTTTCTTGCTTTAGGCATTTTTGTTTGAATAAACTCTGGTAGAGTTTGTGCCACTACAGCAATATTTCCTCCCAATAACTTTTCCTTACAGTTTTTTATTAAATAGTCCATATCCTCACAAGCTCTTACTTTCATATTTTCATTATAATGTTTCAACCTGGACAATACATCCTAAAAAAATAACATTTCAACAATATTTCTAGTTCTAACCTCCATATGTGTTATCTATATTTAAATCACACTTGTTTGAATATAAATAACCAATACTGCGACACCATTTCCAGGCATATAGAGATTTTCATTGGAGATCTCTATATACTGAAAAAGGAACTAAGATTCAACTTCAAAATAATAAACAACAATTTATATACAATATAATATCTCAATAAAATACACTTTGCTTTAATTTTTCAATATAAATGACAATTACTTAGTTGGCACATTTTGGGACATTACCTCTCACCTTTACATGTGTTTTGAAAATGAGGTACTTCAACAATATCAACAACGTAATTATGAAATATGAAAGGCTATATATTTTGATAAGTTATTAATTTATCACCTAGATTTGTATGAAAGTTTAAACTCAGTTATTTGAATATATAACTGAGGTTGAACCCTCACTTACCTCTTGGTGAAATATGATTAAATAATAATTTAAATCAAACTCTTGGCTTAATGTTTCACAAACATTTGTAAAACATTATGCCAAAATTTTGATTTAAATTGTTATTTGAATATATAATTATTATATGAAAGATTTGAGTTACAAATAAAAATTATCAATTAAGTAGGAATCATTATATAGTTGAAATTATCAGAGCAAATGATGATTCAGTGTATTTTTTATGTTGCCTACTTAATATAAATTCAAAATAAAATGATTGTATGTTATAGCTCAGTAAAGCAATTTCATGAATTCACAATTTAGTAGTTTAGTTAGATTAAATATTGAACTAGTCCATGAAGATTCTACAAAGACTCAGCGTTTAGTTTTCACAAAAAATAAAAAACAAATACAGTAATAAAAGCAAGTGAAATTAATTTCGAGGAAATTTCATTCCATTATGAATACTACTGTTCTAATAAGTAACAGACCCATCAATCATTCCCTGAGGCTGACATAACAGATTAATTTTTGTTAAATGCTTTAATAACCTTCAAATCCAAGTCCCGTTGGCCATCCTCTGACGTTTTTGATTGTAGTTGACTTAATAAAATGATAGGTTTTATTTTAAAATCAGTTTTAGTCACATTCTGTCCTTTTGGTAAAAACTTCGTAGCTGTTTTCAGCTGTGTTTTAGACTTCTCTGACTTAAGTCTTTTCTTATGTCGATGATTCTTTCCCATGTTATAAACGTTTTAAAAATCTCAGTTATTGTTTTCTCAAAAAAATATAGAACACATTGAAATCATAATAAGCTGAACTAATAATGGTACATTTCATCACAATACTATTCATAAGAAAAGTAAGGTTAGATTTTCAAAATGTTATTCATGGCATAGAAATAAATAATACTCTTTTTCTTTTTTTTTCTTCTGTTGTGTTATGTCCTAGTCTTCGAATTTTTCCACCACGTCTATATTTTTTGAAATTGTGTTTACTAACAATGTTTTAGAACAGCTGCATATCGCGTAAAATGTGTTTTGTAAAAGTATCATAAAACGCGTTTTCATGTACTCGAAATTGATAAACTTCTAACTACTGAAAACAATCATTATTTTATTAACTAGGAACACAATACAAATAACGAGAATAATAACACTTATCTTAACTTCCCAAATGCCACTTATTATTAGATAGTATTTGAGTGTAAGTTTTTATATGAGCATGTTTTTAGTTGCATTGTCTTGGGTTCCATGGCTTCTTCGGTTTATTAAATAAAGATGCATAAGATTTCTTAGCTACCATCCTCTGTTTTTTATAATCCTCTAAATTACAGAACACATAAAATAATTTTTTACGACATTTCAATGTCAAGCAGGTACAAGAAAACTGGGATTCGTTATAACTGGCAAGTGTAATAAAATGATTGAATTAATTTTTAGGAGATTTAGAGTATTTTATATGGGGAAAGAATATAATAATCAAAGAAAAGTAATACATTTCAGATCTAGAGTTCCCAACTTTATTACCCTCTGCGCCTCCCTAAAGTTAACGTTAAAACACTACATCCCCTTTGTCACAACTCAACTACAAGCGAAACAAAACAAACGATGAATACTTTCAACTTAAATGATCATTTAATGGACAATAACTGCCTAAGCCACTCTTCCTGCTCTCTTTGGACCACCTTACGCCCCAAAGAACAAATATAGATCACAAATTAATTAAAAGATTTTTAATTATATTATTGTTTTAAGTTGAATTTAGATGAAATAAATTTGATATTGTTATAATGAGACAACACTCATTGAACAGACACCTTGAAATTCATATCCTGTAAAATCACATTTCCGTTTCTAGTAATACGTATGATTGTAATCCCATTCCGCAAACACCACTTAATTTTTTCTGGGAATAAATATACCTGACCACTGTTGATATGGCATGCAAAGTATATTCGAACATTCTTTCAAATTCTCAAATTAATTTAATTTTGCTTTTATCAAATTTTCAAATGTTTCATCAGAAGCTATCACTACTTCATGTTCTGAAATTTAAACTCCAGTGAAGAAGACCTTGCCATATGATCTTTTAATGAGAAATATTTTGTACGTTTTTTTATGTTGGGATTATCAATTGGTTCAGGCCATGCTTTTCTACTTTTCGCAGAATTAATGGAATAGGAAGGTAAATTGGGAAATATCCTTGGCTCGGCGTTGACATTCAATTTTGGTTTACTTCTTACAATTCAGTCAATAGTTGCTTATGGTAATTTAGTTATGGCAATGGAAATACATTGCATAAAGATAATCTCGGTAGGTATACCACCATATTTTTCAGTTAATACCTCTTGTATAATTCGTTCTGATTAAAAACCCCTGGCACAAAGAAAATTCTACTCTAATTATAGTTTAGACAGCCCATTGTTTATTTATTTAACTGTTTATAACAAACAGTTTTTAACCACAAAAATTGACAAAAATACTCAACGTGTCCGTTTAACAGAGTATAAAATGAAAAGCTGATTCGAACGCAGAGTCACACTTGGTGAACTAATATAAAAGTAGGGACAGAATTTTGATCATTCTAATACTCCAACTGTATTTCTTTACCCTTCCGTAGCCGAGCCATACAAAATTTTACTATAACAAAACATATTTGAATTCGTGGGATGATTAAAAAGTACTGGTTTAAATGTGAAGTAAATTGAATATTGATACAATTCATATCTAGTACGTATATTCCTCAAATAATAATTAGTGCTTCATAAATTTAACTTCTTCTGTTCTTTTATTTATTTATCGAAAATGATATGTCCTTTTTTTCTGTTATATTTAAATTTATATTATCTAAATCAATACATTCGTTTCATGTTTCATACAATTCGTTTCAATTTAATAATTCAATAAAAAGCATATTTTGATGAATATAATTTTATTTCAAACAATGTATCTCATATAGTCATTCTAAATATGAACCTATTTTCGGAAATGGTTATTGAAAACAATCGGTTTGTCATTAAGTCGATGCTGTTGTCGAAGCTCCTCTAACATCGGGCGTACCTCCGGTTGTAGTTGAAGGGGGTTGTGTTACAACGATATTTATCACAGCTACAAATTTATTAATATGAATGTTTGTTATTGAATTCTTTTTCCTCAAAAATTTGATTTGTGGAAATCCAAAACAATTCTTCATAGATTTCGCAGCCAATTTAGTTTTTTCTAGTTTAGCCATCATATCCCTTTTTGTTGGATGTAATTTGGAAATCGATCTCTTGCTCACCAATTTAGCAGTATTACCAGAAGTGGTTTGTTCTTTGTTAATTTTAACCCCAAATTGGCCTGCTAGATTTCCAAGTATTCCACTTGGCCCAAAATTTATTGCACCAGCACCAGCTGCTTCAAGAGATGACTTCATGTTTGTAAGTATGTCAGTTGGCAGTGTTACATTTTGTGCACGCGAAGTTCCCTAAAAGTTAATAGTATAGATATTATGAGCGAATTCTCAAATAGTTTTTTTTTCATTGGTGGTGAATTGGTCAAAGAGTTTATATTTGACAAATATAAACATATATAAATATACATATACATGTAAGTTTGTAAGTACATCTGAACTTGATTTAGTTAGTTTTGACGAGAGCTGATTCATAGTGCAGAAATACACCGTGATACTCTGATTCTATTACCAATTTACCTGTGTTACACCTTTTTGAAATAACTCAATTGTCATTTCGGAATCTCCGTGAGACAATGCTAGCCTCACTGGCTAGCATTGAATAAGTCTTCAAATATCGAAGTGTTCATTTAGATGCCACAAATGGTCGATTTGCTTTTCGTGAGTTTATGTTTGTGGTTTTTTTTCAATTTTTGTCAAGTTTGTAAATCTGAAACTTGATCTATGCCGCAGGAATATTACTGGCAGTAATATTCCAACCCAATGCATTTGGGAACTCTTGTACTTATTTTCAAAATTCAAAAAACTAATGTACTTTCGGACTTACTTCACAGTAATTGTAAGAAAAAACTTTTTCTAGTGCCTTGCTATATAAACTGTTAATTTTTGTACTATTTTAGCCCTGAAGAAGAAAATAAACAATTTCGAAAGCTTGAAAAATACTAAAGAGGTAACTGATTTTCCTGTCCTAGACTGCAATCCCAATTAAACACTGAAAATACATATCTACAGTCGTTAAACATTCAAGTATATATATATATATATATATATATATATATATATATATATATATATATATATATATAAGGAAATGAAATATCGAGACATATATGTTTCGTTCTGCAAGGAACTCGTCAGTCGCACCACGTCCATCGAAGTGAGGCAACGATTTCAACCTCCAAACATCTTCTTGTGACTCCAAGTGCAAGACCGTAGAGTAATGAATACTCCACAATTCCATCTATAAGAATCAGTAGAAAACACCTCTCAGATTACAATAAATTAGATTACGGTCTTCCACTTATTTATTCCACTCCAATATTATTTTAAATAATATATTTAAAATACTAAGTGCTTTCCTAAAAATCATCGACCATGTTGAATCTAAATACGATATAATCGTTTCATCCCTATTAAGAATCCTCAGTGATATTCATCCAAACGACCGCAGGTCGTATCTTTAGAATGTGGACAACATTCATTCATAAACTAATCACCTGAGCTCCCTCTATCGTAGAGCATTCTAGATCGCTTTCTCCTGACGAGATCAGTGAGAGTAAGTAGAGGCTTTTAAGACATTTCATTCGAACACCTCTGAACTTTGTCTCTAGATGTGTAAGAATGGTTCCCTGCCTTATATCTCCAAATCACACCCTAGCGGGCAACTCATTAACTAGTTTCCATATTGATCATAGTCAATACTGAGACTCTATTAGTTAGAATTCTTATCATTCATTGCTTTTGAAATTAATTTTTCACCTATTTATTTTCTAAGACGTGAGAATTTTTTACGAGCTGTTTATGGACGTGATATATTTAGAGTAATGGGGTCTTCATAACCGATTATTCGTTGGACACTGTTGTCTTTCATTTCTTCTGCCAACGTGTTCTTCTTTAATTATTATCTACCATTGCATTATTTTTGACATTCCAATAACGGAGACGTTCACTTGAAGGATGACTAACCATGATCATTAACTATCATCCACTTCTTGATGTACTTATACGAAATAACCTTTAATTCTCAGAAAATTAAAATCATTTAAGGTTTCCAGATGAATGGTAAAATACAGTGTAAACTCCATGTAACGTCAATCGATTTAACGACGAACTTCCTAAAGCGTTGAAATCACTCGTCTTTGGTTGGTTTAGCTTGTTTTCCATACAATAATACACTCCGTATAGTGTTACACCCACTCTCAATAACGACAACATTAAGTAATGAAAAGTACCTCTTAAGTTGCCAAAATTAGTGAAATCCGTGAACGTTCGTTTGTCGCTTTATTATCCTAGCCCGTAATAAACTCGACTTTCGGCAACATGCAAACCAAACTTTTTAAGAAATTCGTTCCTTTGTTCACAAATTGGGATTGCACGTGCAGACTGGTGTTGACAGTCACTAATAAGTAGGAGTCATGGACTTAATCACATTCTTATTTGAACGTTATCACATTCTTAGTTGCTCACAAACTTCCACACTGTCAACATGGCTAGTAAAAGAAAATCACTTTGTATCGATGAAACAGTTTTTTTGATACTGATGCGAAAAGTACTTCCTTTATCACCAAGATGCCGCAATATCGCAAGACGTGAATAGAATAATTTTAAAAATACCGGAAAGTTGATGGTACAGCAAAAGACGTGAGACAAAAATAACCGAATATACGCAATAGCCTTCAAATAAGATTATTTTTTTATATACGTAACTACTCGAAATAAACTTTTTCTTTTCATAATTCTGATTTTTCTTCTCTCAATTTAACGACAAGTCTCTATAACGCTATAAAATGTACAGCCCCTTCAGTCTTGTTATATAGAGTTTACACTGTATTATAGTTAGAATTTTGATCAATTACATTCTTTAATTTCGGAGAAACGGATAAGAAAACATTATTTTGAGATCACTGAGTATAGGAAACATTTGGTCTTGTTAATAATTCTGTTATCTTTAATAGGATATAGAATTAAGGCCATAAACTGTTATACTGAACCAAACAATTACTCGAAGAAAATGCTCATGCTGTTTTTATATGCAGTATATATATATGTAAAATGATAAGATACCTACTCTTTATATCATTTGTGTATAGTTGTATATAGTTACTGTAAAGAAGAATAAGAATTATATCTGTGAATGGGTATCTTTCAAGAGGAAGGGGGAAACTTCATTCCAACAGACAGAATTGAATAGATCCCTTTTCAAACTAAGAGAGATATAGATAAGATGTACCTATATGTAAAATAATAGAAATAGAGAGTGTTAAGATTGTATAGGATGTAAGGACATTAAATTGATTTATAAGATTGTACTCAGGTATATTTCAAACGATTGATTTATTCTAAAATAAATATATCTTTTATTTATAATATTCATTAACATTACAAAGTTAAACTTACCTAAAAGAAAAATCAATTTAATGTCCTTATATCCTATACAATCTAACACTCTATTTCTATTATTTTACATATACATCTTATCTATATCTCTCTTAGTTTGAAAAGGGATCTATTCAATTCTGTCTGTTGGAATGAAGTTTCTCCCTTCCTCTTGAAAGATACCCATTCACAGATATAATTCTTATTCTTCTTTACAGTAACTATATACAACTATAATATAACTATATACAAATGATATGAAGAGTATCTTTTCATTTTACATATATATATATATATATATATATATATATATATATATATATATATATATATATATATATATATATAATAATAATAATAATAATATTTATTTTCAATTTACCTTCAACACATTAGATTCCACTTGCTTTTTCAGTACTTTGAGAGTATAAATCACAGAACAGAGTTTTCTTTTACTTGATCAATATGTGGAAGCCACTTCAATGTTTTATCTATTTGTAATCCTAGAAACTTAGCTTGTTGGCCCACATGAATAGTCTGGTTGTTGTAAAGTACTATATTTGGAGGAGTCCAACTTTGTTTCTCCGTAGTGAAATATAGGCACTCAGTTTTTTGCACATTAATTATCAGTTTATTCTTAATACACCATTCCTCAACATATCCGAGAAGAGATTCCAATGCTACAGTTGACGACGAAACGTTCGCAGATCGGACCAAAATGTTGGTATCATCCGCATAAATGATTGGTTTACAGGCATCTGCAGGTAAGTATTCGGTAATGTCATTTATATATACAATAAATAGCAACGGTCCCAAAATACTACCCTGAGGTATTCCCATAGTTGTCACCAGCTCACTTGAAGTGTATGTGTTCCCATTAACAGTGATTTGTACTTTTTGTTGGCGGTTGGAGAGGTAGCTTTCTATAAGTTTCAGTTGTTTATCTCTTACTCCAGATAATTCCATTTTTTTCAGTAAAATTCCATGGTCAACGCAGTCGAAAGCCTTCGAGAGGTCGAGGAACAATGCAGTTGGAATTTGCCCTTCCTCCAATGCTAAAAGTATGGCATGTGTAAGCTCATATATGGCCGTTTCCGTATTTTTATTACCAACATAACCATGTTGGATACTCTTGATAACATGAAACTTCTTGAAAAATTTTAGAATTTCAACTGACAAATTTTTTTCGAAGATTTTAGTAAATGAGCTTAGTAGACTGATAGGTCTGTAATTTCCCAGTTCAGTATAGTCTCCTTTCTTATGTATAGGCCTGATAACGGCTATCTTTAGAGCATCCGGAAAAATACCTTCTTTGAAGGATAAATCCATAATATGAGCAAGAAAGGGAGCAATTATGTGAATAGATTTCTTCACAATGCGCATAGGAATTCCTTCATAACCGCTCGAGCAGTTGTTCTTCATTGATTTAACTACTTTAATGATTTCAGATTCTTCAATATCAAATACGTAGAATGAATTATGAAGACGTGTTGAATTTTTTCCCTGGCCATTTTTTGACTGCAAGTTGCCACTCAAAGAAGGAGCTATATTCACAAAAAAACTATTGAAATCATTCACAAGCTTGTGAGGATTCACCTGTTCCATATTATCAAAACTAGATTCAGACTTCTGTTTTGTTAGTTTATTAACTACCTGCCAAGTTGCTTTAGTTTTATTTTGTGCATTTGTTATAGTCGTACTGTAATATTCTTTTTTCAACCTTGTAATACACAAGTCATATCTTTTTTTGTAAGAGTTATAGATCGTTTTAAATTCTTTTCTTACTTGTGAAACTGTGAAAAGTTTATCCATTATATTCTTCATATCTTTAATTTGTTGCGCGTTTCTGAAAAAGTTTTCAGTATTCCTCCTCACTACATAGTTTTTTCATTTATTTCCCTAACCCAAATCTTCTTTTTTTCAGTGTCTCTAAGTTTATCTTTAATTGTGAAAATCAATGCCTTATGGTCCGATAGGTGATTTTCAATTACCTGTGTGAAGCCGTCAATATTAGTTATTATATTATCCAGACAGGAATTTGAGTCAGGTCTTGTAGGTTCATATTTCTGAAAATGATTTGCGTGTTAATATTAAAGTCTCCCGCAATTCAATTTAAACTTAACTTTGAGCAGTAAATTGTTGAAATATCAGAAAATTTAGGAGGAAAAATTGAAGTTATATAATCAATAAGCCAAAAACCTTTCTCAAAACGAACACAAAATAGTTAAAGAATACAACTTCATTTGAAGTACCTTTTGTATTAAGAATGTAGAGGAATTAAGAAGAAAAATTAGGAAAATCAATGTCATCTATCAATGACAAAACTGGGTTGTAACCGTAATGATTAAACAAAACAATTTATTCATATCAACCAACGATATGAACGAAACTCGTTTATCCACAATTAAAAGTTATATATTATTTGATTATAAAAGATAAGAATTAATCCTAGAGGGTGTAGAGCAAATTTCAGTCAATTTTAATTTCGTCTTTGAAGAAAAGACGTCTTGAAAAAAAAACGACAATTAACAAAATAAAATATGATAATGATTCTTGATAATGAGCTGACCGCTGGAAACATGTCGACTCAACGTTGTAATATTATTTTATCATTCAATATATTTGTGAAACATTAAGCCAAGAGTTTGATTTAAATTTCTATTTAATCATGTTTCACCAAGAGATAAGCGAGAATTCAATTCCAATAATTAAATATATATTTGAGTTTTCACTCACCAGCAGTAAATACGAGGAAATCAATAAATAAATTCGAATCATTCTCTCCTGTCTTTCTTTTGGAATCCAAATTCAAACTGGATTATTTATGAATATTTGTGCATGAGCTTAACATTTCTATTTGCACTTTTCCGAAAATTAATAAACCTCAATTTGTTGTAATTATTGATGAAAATATATTACTTCCTGTCATTTTTTTTTCAATGTAAATACATAATTAACCTTCAAATTCTGTGAAAATTAGATGATCAATTAATAGGAGCACAATTCACATTCACTTGGAAATTACAATTTCCTTAATGGTTTTACACAATTTACATACAATACTAAAATGTTTTAATCATGGTAGTTTAGTACAAATTCTATACTAATTTTGTTATACTCTTAATAGGTACACCATACTATCAACACATGAAAAAATATCACTGACATATACTAGCAAACTATTTTGTAGTAGTACCTATTGATGCACAAAACAAACGTATCATCTTCAAAATGGCGAATAAAATGAAAAATCGTAATTTTCAACCACAAAATCATACACAATTCGACAAAAATGGCAATAAACGTGATGAATAAAGCAACAAACAACAGCTCTAAGGAATACCTAGAAAACCTATTTAACAACGAAATATATTGTATAGTTTTTTGTGTTTCTATATTCCATCGAAGAGAGATGCCAAGTTATCATGATAATATCAATAATTCGATATGTTTGAGTAACAATCGTTAGCCAAATTGAGAAATTTGAACTGATGTCCAAAATATTTCGTAATTTGATATTTGGTTATGTGTTACTGATTTTGTATATTCGTATATCGTATATTGATATTTCACTCTTTTTATTTTGTTAGGTTTACAGAATACCATTGTTGATTCAAATATGTATTCATTTGTATTGAAGGAGGTTTTCTATCAACCCATATTTATGAATTATGGAGTTCACAAATAAACAAAACGATTTCAAAATGCACAAAAAGCAATGAAAAACAATAAAAAAGTTTCAAGATTTTGAAACCAATTTATGATATAATATTATATCATATAATATTGGTACCTATTGGTACCACTAGGTAGGTACCAATCTATGATATAATATCAAATCTCTAATTCAAATGAAATTCATTCAAAATTAACAAATCCTCTAATTACATAAGTAAACGTAAATGAAATCTAGGAAACTGACTTTATGAACAGTTTTTCCATATTATGTTACATAGTGTTTCTCGCCTAAACTGGAAGTTTGTGTGAGAATAAACTTTTCAGATTCAAACAATTTTTGTAATATAGCGTTAGAACTAACTTTATATTACAATTGATAAACAACCACAAATTTACATAAACCTTGTGGTTGAAAGCTAAAAAATAGTAATCACCATTGAACTAAAACATAATTCCAATGCAGTGAAGTATTGAAAGCTAGGTATAACACAAATACTTACAAATCTACTCAAACCAACCCTTAAATATCATCAGTCTTTGTATTGATATAATTTTTCACGCTAATTTTACACAATTTCTCAGAAGCGAAGTGATACATAAAGCGATTTCGAGGAGGCCAGCTTGTTTAGTTACACAGAGAGACATTTTGTTAATGCATTTGTCTTTGTCCATAATATTGATGATATATTTCATGTTTCAACAGTTGAGCTATTTGCATCCCATTACGAAGAACAGCTAAAGAGTCGAAGTGTTTGTCTAATTAATCTAATAATATTATTCTTCCATTTTGCTGCATTATCTGAAGCATTTATATAGCACCCATCCCAATCAGTAATATAATATCTCAAAATCAATCAGACGACAAGAGTATTATGAACCCCAAGTTAATAGTTTTTGTGTCAAAATGATATACAATTTAAAAAATTTGTAAACTATTATTCTAAGTCGCTTTCCGAAGAGACTAAGAATACTCTAATAGTTCACAAATTCAATGGGTGTTTTTTTTTAGAGGTATAGAACTTTGAATTGCAATAAAACGACGATGGATTATTCGATTGACAAGAATTTTTTTATTCGAAAGATAATCTTGTGGCATTACATTTTAAATATGATATCTGGCATATGACCGCCACGGCTGGCTCGAATGTAGTCCAATCTGGACGTCCAATTTTCGATGACTTTTTCCAACATTTGTGGCCGTTTATCGGCAATACATGGCGAATATTGTCTTCCAAATGGTCAAGCGTTTGTGGCTTAGCCACACAGACCAATGACTTTACATAGCCACACAGAAAGTAGTCTAGCGGTGTTAAATCACAAGATCTTGGAGGCCAATTCACAGGTCCAAAACGTGAAATTAGGCGGTCACCAAACGTGTCTTTCAATTAATCGATTGTGGCACGAGCTGTGTGACATGTTGCGCGTCTTGTTGAAACCACAGCTCCTGGACATCATGGTTGTTCAATTCAAGAATGAAAAAGTTAGTAATCATGTCTCTATACCGATCACCATTGAGTGTAACGTTCTGGCCATCATCGTTTCTGAAGAAGTACGAACCAATGATTCCAGCAGCCCATAAAGCGCATCAAACAGTCAGTTTTTCTGGATGTAACGGTGTTTTGACATACACTTAAGGATTATCTCCACTCCAAATGCGGCATTTTGTTTGTTGACGTAGCCATTCAACCAGAAGTGCGCTTTATCGCTAAACATAATTCGCTTATGAAAATCGGGAACAACGGCAATCTCGTTTTGGGCCAAATTCGACGAATCTACGCCTTGCTTGATGATCGTGAGTCTATTCATGATGAATTGCCAAACCAAACTGAGAATAAATCACTTCTCAGCTGTTAAATCGGTCGCCATCTTCAACAGTAATACCAATTTAAAGTTCTATTCCTCTAAAAAAACGCCCGTTATATATATGTACCTACTTACAAATAGAAAACTTTCAAATGCTAATCCCACATCAAGTGTTAACCTAGCTCTAGTCCGAGATACTGTATAATATCAGTCTTCCAGATATGATCATAAAAACATCCAGCATCATAAACCATCAGGATTTGGTTGTCTGATCTACCATATTTGCTGAGAAAATAACAAATTTCGATTGTTGAATTTTAGAAGGCTCTGATTACAAAACACGTAGATTTTCTGCATACCGATTAAACTCTCCTCAATATTTCTTGCCATATTTTTCCCTCAAAACCAGCAACATTATAATCAGCGTATGATATCAACTCTTCGACTAGGTTCAAGTTGCCTGATTTGTATAAAGTACCAATGAAAGTGGCCTCAACACCGTGCCCTGAGTTACTTCCATGGAACCAACAACGGGATCACCCCTCCCTTTTTCACTTTTTACTTTCTATTTAGGGCACTGTAAGTTTGTATGAAATATGTAAAATGCCGTTCCATAAACAACAATATCTTATAATCTTATCAACAGCAACTCGAAGTTAACTGTATCGATAGCTTTTGCTAAATATGGAATAATAGCAACACACTTTTTATTATGATTGTCAATCTGAATAGAAAATTAATTTAATTAATAAATTTAAATTTAATTTATTTAAATGTAGGTATTTGATCTAGCTTCCTCTCACGATTTCGCAACTCTTCGAAAGTTATCACAAAATTATATATTAATGTGATGAATCTGTAGTTGGTACGATACCTCTTTTTCCGCAATTCTTTTCTTTAATGTGCTCTTTAATATTTGGGTTATCTTCAATTGCTTGACAGATGTTTTAAGTAATTTATTTTGCTCATTCAAATTTGTTTGCGGAAAAATTATTTTTTGTAATTCCAATTCAGTGTTTTATATGATTTTCATATTTTTAAAATTTTATTCTTGTCTCACTGCCGTTTTCCATTATCTTTTTCAATAAATCATGATGTATTGAATTATAAATATCGATGGCTGTTATGCAGTTGATATTTCTAGTTTCAGTTCTTCTATTTAACGATTTTAGATGAAAAATTTTGTTTCACTATTGCACTGAATATACTTAAAATCGATGGTAGCACAATATTACTTACTTCAGTTTTCGTTTACTTATGTTTTATTCAAATTCCTGAAGTTTATTGAATTAAGTTTGAAGGTAATTTTCTTTTACACCGGCGGTTTCATCTTTAAATCAAAAATATGACCATCATTTCATTTTTTTAAAGTTTTCCAATCACTTCCCAAACTGAGCCAAGTCCATTCCATACTCCTCGTCGAGCTGTGCATATTAACTTATTTATTCATTAAATGAACCACAAGATTACAAACTAGTTCAAAGGCCGTTTAAATACACAATATACAAGAAAACCTAAGAAAACCATAGAGTCTTACTGGAGAAACCGCAGTCAATTCGTACAAACTGAGAATCGAGAGAATTTCTAGTAACTTCGGGAGTGCCTCAGGGATCCAATCTTGGACCAATACTACGTGTCCTGTTTGTCAACGTTCTCTTAGAGATGGTCTGCATGCAAGTGGCTTATGCGGACAATATTAAAATTTATAAGAGCATGTCATCTATACATGATTGTTTGGGGCTAAAAGTGACCTGAATGATATCAGCCTGTAGAGTAATGATACTCGAAATTGTTTAAACTTGAATGTCATGAAATGTAATGTGGTGAGTTTTACTAGAAAGAGAAATGTAATAATTTTTAATTACAACATTGAAGGTGTTAATCTGACTCGACTTCTGGAGGTTGAGGATCTCGGTCTAGTAGTTCATACTAGGGCGACTAGAGTCATACCTCATATAAACCAATTAATTTTATCACTTAGCAAAGTTTATGGTCGTTCGCAATGCAAAATTGTTCTCGAATTCCTCAACACTGGTGCATTTATTCAATGCCCCAGTGAGAAGTAAACTTGAGTATGGATGTCTTCTTTGGCGACTAGTGTATAATTGTCACATAAACCGCCTAGCTATAATATTGCCATATTTTATTTTATAAGCACAGTCCAGAGTTTTCTATACTATATTCTGCCTAATATTTAAATAACTTATTGTTTCATAAGTGATACAAGTGTGTACCTATAGCACTTCAACATTATTCTAAATGCTCAACTTTGGAGCATTTGCAATTTTTGAATATCCTTTTGAGGCAAGGTATACAATACAGTTGAACAAAAGTTTATATGTGGTAATATTATCGACTTATACACTAAATACTTTGTAAAGACACTAACATAATTACTTATCCTTGCTAAAAAATTTACTTTTCTTTGAATTTTACTCATAACATATCTAAAATATTTTTTAAAACACAAATTTGCATCGATAATAACACCTAAATACTTAATTTCACTTACTTGTTTCAATGGTACATTATTAACTTCGATTTGTATATCCTACTCAAATAATAATATATATATTCACAAATACACAATAATATATTCAGATTTATCATGAAAGACTGTTATCACACAACCGTGTATGCAAACTATAAAGGTCCCTATTAATTTCATTAGCTAATTCTTGTGAATGGTTGCCAGCAGTATACAACATCATGTCGTCAGCGAATATAGAAATTCCACAATTCTTTACATACTCAATTACATCATTTATATATAAATTCAACATTAACGGCTCCAAAACTGTTCCTTGTGGAACTACATAATCACAAATTATTGGTTTGGGAGCATAGTTTCCGTATTTAACATATTGTGCTTTATTGCGTAAATATGAATTGAACAATTGCAACACTGTCCCAGAAAAACCAAATTTTGCAAATTTTTTCAGTAATAACGACATATTAACAGTTCCAAAAACTCTTCGTAAATCCAAAAACACTGCTATTACTATTTCATTTTTATCTAACACTCTGGAGCATTTATCACAGATAAATGTGATTACGTTTTTGTGAGAATGCTGCACTCGGAACCCCGATTGGCATTCCACAATAACCTTGTTCCCATCACAAAACTCACTTACTTACTACTAATTTCAAAATTTTCTCATACACATGCTCTGTATTTATAGGTCTAAATTCCTCGCATTTCTTAGTTTTCAGTTTTTTTTATAACGATAGTCATTTTTTATTCTTCAGTGAATTCGCCGTAACATAAAGAGACGTTTACAATGTTTACAATATTCAAAATCCTATTTGCCTCAACCATGACGATATCCCTGAATATATCTGTTGTAATTCCATTTTCCCCTCCATCGAAATTTTTTTAATTTCTTCACATACTTCTTCAGGGTAGACATATCGATCTCTTTGATGTTCGACCAATCTTCATATTTGTTGATATTACTCAGCACAAATTCATGACCTTTCATTCACCATAACGTCTAGCTCTGAACTACCAACCTCTTCACCTGCAATTGTTTCAGACAAACAAAAAACAATAGGTTTAACTTCATTCACAAAGATCTCTATTAGTGCTTTGTTATTTAAAAACCCTCTGCAATTCATGTACACTATTTGGTCCTGCTTTGTAGATGATTGTCACATATCAAATTCCCCAAATTCCATATCAAACCAAATACATGGAAAGAATACCAAAAAAGAATCTTCTCTTATGACAAAACATGGTGAAATTCTGCAAGTATGCCATTTTAAATACCTCGGGGAAGTTATACAGTCCTCAGGTTTAAACGGAATCGCTAATGAACAGAGAATAACCAAGCTCCAAAGGGCCTACAAACTAACATGGACTCACTATAACAAAAAGTGCATTTCGAGAGGCGCCAAATTGAGGCATTATAACACAACGATTCTTTCAGAAGCAATTTACGCAGCTGAAACAATGGTTATTGGCGGCCATTCAATAATTAGAGAAATAGAAAAACAAGAACGAAAAATTCTCAGAAAGATTTACGGGCCAATCAATACAAACGGTATTTGGATGAAAAGACCTCAAAATGAACTGTATCAAAAGACAAATACGATAACGGAAGAAATCAGAAAACGACGAGCAAAGTTCTATGCACATGTCTACAGAATGAAACAGTCCAGAGTACCGAAGAAACTACTCAATATAATTATGAATAGTAAATGCGGAACAGAGTGGCTAAAAGAGGTCCTAAAGGATCTACAAGAGATCAATATAAAAAATCTCGTAGATCGCACTGAATGTCGCTATAAAATCGCACATGTAAAGTTTGAGCAAAAATTGAATCGTCAACCTGGAGTAAAGTGGACAGATGAACGGAAGAAAGAGCATTCAGAGAGGATGAAGCGTTTTTGGGAGGCAAAAAAGATGAAGCAAAATTCCTAATGATTGCGAATTCAAGTTCAGTCGCTCTCCTCATGAGGAACAATCGAAATAATAATAATAATAATAATATATATATATATATATATATATATATATATATATATATATATATATATATAAATATAAATATATATATATATATATATATATATATATATATATATATATATATATATATATATATATATATATATATATATATATATATATATATATATATATATATATAAGAAAATGAACACTAGAACATTCATTTGAAAAATTGAAATTAATCAAGAGGATGTTATAGTAGAGCTAGATATGTGAACGTGTACGATGTGATGTCTCCATTATCCTTCAAGGGATAATGTATAATATATATTATATAAGAGACATCACATCGTACACGTTCACATATCTAGCTCTACTATAACATTCTCTTGATTAATTTCAATTTTTCAAATGAATGTTCTAGTGTTCATTTTCTTAAATATTTCATTCAGTGCCATAAGCACAAAAAATTTTCATTTCCTTATATATATATATATATATATATATATATATATATATATATATATTTATATATATATTTCATACATATCCCTACCGAATTCAGTGCATTTTAAATGGTACCATGTAGGGTAATTATCACATCCTATATTTTTCATGCCGGTGATTTCGGTATCTCTAGTCATTTCCTCTTCACCATTATTACATGTCCATTCTCTTTAAGTACATACACTATTTTTCTTCCCATTTTTACTTTTTTTATAATTTAACTGCTTTTCCGCTTTCCTTTTTTGTGATTCTTCTTTTTTTTATGTTCCTCTTCTTCTTTCTTTGCCTTAATCTCAAGTATTCGATTTTTTTGTTCAATATTTCGTACTTTTCCTTTTCGAACTTATATGAGTATATAATAATAATACAGTGTCAAACAAATTAGTATTCATACATTTAATTTTTTCATATAATGAATGCTTAAAATTGATAACTCATCAAAATTCTTCATTGCCGCCCAATGTATTTATTAATTTTGAAAATAATTTTCAATTCTGTTGAAATCACAAGATCAAAAAAATTATTTGTAATAACAATATACCTACGGCTGCATAATCATTAACCTGTTATTTTACAAGCGTTAATACCTAATATAGAAACAATTTAATAAAATTAAATTGCTTCAAGAATTGAAAATGAAAGTAACTTTTTTTAGGTATGCATAATCAGAAAAACTGCGCTATTTATTGAAAATTCAATGGCCAATGTTCCTCAGACATGCCATATTAGAAGTTTTCAGTCCCACTGCATGAAATTCTCAGAATTACGAGTTCTTGTATTTGCTAAATAAGCCGCCCGGCGTCGAAGATGAAAGACTGTTTTGACTGGAAATGAAAGTGGAGTTCTTAGTGACTCATCACTGGCACTCTCGATAGCGTCGATACATCATTCTCCTTCAAATTATTTTTCTTTATATTATATTCTGAAAGCGACAATTAATTATTCATTTCAAAATGTCCACGATTTTGATTATATAGGTTTGATAATCTTCAAGTGATCACCAAGTAAAATCATATTCGTCGACATTATTATTTCCTATATTTATATTTCCGAGAGTTCATGCAGAAGTATTATCTTTTATCTGTTCGATCTCCTTATAATTACCATTGTCTAACAACCCTTCTCCGTTTTCAATGACATGTTCATCGAAAACAAATTCACGTTCCCTCGTCTCCACAATATCCATTGCTGAACTGAAAATGTTAAATAATATATTCTCTATAAATTTATCACAGTATTGTTTATTTGCAGCAATTTTATGACATCGGCTTCTCTTTGAGCGTTTCTTTTTGAGGTAATTCTTTTCTCGAACCATTCTGAGAACTGAAAGTAAATTATTCGTAATACAATAATAAAATGTAAAACAAATTAGTAAACAAACGCTCTATAAGAAAACGAAGTGAATGTATTGATAAATACAATTTGTGATATGGAAATAATTGCTAGGTGTTCACAAAAAATTTTTGGGATATTACTCGTTTGGAATCTAAACGAATCTAAGCTTTAGATATTCGTTCGGTCATAAAAGTGAATGATCGTCGAATTGGAGTACCCGCGAAAGTTTTCCATTTTCAAAAAATAAACTTACCGTAATTACAGTTTTGTTTCTGCTTAGTCACTCAACACCAGAACACACTTATACCTCTCGTCGACAGATGGCGAATTATTTAAACTTGAAATTTCATCGAATTATGCGAGGTCGTAGAATGACGTAATATACAATCTTAAAATGATATCGGTATCGCCATCTACTGACGCAACGCAATTTGGAGTTTACTAAACTGCAGCCTTAAGGCACAATTTCTATCATAGGCAGCATGATCGTACGTTACATCCAACCCCATCTTTTCCTTGGCATTAAAACAATTTATCCATTTCACATATTCTTCTGTACACTCTGGATTCTGTAATGGGATGATTCCTGGCACAATTGGAACTTGATACTTCATTTCTACATTTTTCTGCAAAATGTCCATACCGGGCACACTTAAAGCATCTTACTACATTTATATACTTAAAAACATTACACCTTCGCTATCCTAAATTTAACATTTCCTCTAATAATATTTTTTCATAAAGATCATTCTCAACCTATAATATATTACCACTGTTAGTATTCTTTTTTACGTACTTTCTCAAAATCTTTATCTTATTGTTATTTGCACCCTGTAATGAATAGTTTTGCTCGACAAGGCATTTTTTGATTGAATCATTCTCTCTTTCAATATATTCTTTCTCTAGATTTACTAATATTATATTTGGCTTTTTCAACTTTGGTTCTTCGATCTGGTATTTATCATCAAATTCCCTCATTTTATACCGGAATTTTTTTTTATTATCGGCATATAATAAAAATATGCTGAACAGAAAACACGACTTGATGTTATTTATATATATGATAAAATAAAAGGAATTTTAAGGAATTCCGAAGTAAAGTCTAATTGGGCGAATGGCACCCCATCAAAAACACCCGATATAGACAAGGAGACAAGGTGGACCACATTCTGTGAGCAATTTTATGCTCAGAAAATCTTGCAGATTACGAATATAGATGTTGCTGAAAATATTTCTGGTCCAATTTTTGTATCGCCCCCTCTCTAAGATATCGAGCAAATATATCGAACGAATGCTTGAGAACTATTTTGATTATTGTTTTAGCTATGACATACAATTTTTTCTAATGATATTAGATATACACCATGTGGAGATGAATTGAGCCCGGGGGGCTATATGATTCACCCCAAAAACATTTTTTGGTTAGTGAAAGATGAAATTTAAATGATGAAACAAAATGGAATATGTCATCTCTCTTCACATGTATTTTTCAAGAAGCTCGTTTACTACCCCCAACCCCTCTCCATAGCTCGGAAGCTAATAAAAAAAAAATTATGAACGTAAACTAATTACTCATGAAAAAAATAGTGTTCATAAATAAACCAATTTCGATATGTCATTGTTACTACATTTCTGTTCAGAGATTATTGATACATTTGCACAATAAAATAAAATTAAGCTGTAATTTTCTGCAAGCACAGGCTTTTTTCCAGCATGTGATGAATATTTACAGGACCGAATCGATTGTGGTAATGACAACTTTGTCAATTTGTGATCTTTTCTTCATAGCCTCATAAGGTATATCCAATAAAAAACACTTGGCCTGGTTACACAAAAATTATATTAAATTACTTGCTTGACAATTTTTTCGAGATATTCGCCCATTTTCAAAAGCTGAACTATTTTCCGTACTGTAAACAGCTTTCAGTTGTGGTAATTGTTTCTTTTAAAGAAGAAAGCTGCCATGGTTTCTAATAATCCCAATTGTTCAATACCTAGGTATAGATTTCCAAAATTCACTAGACCTTTAAGTGCAAAATCAAACGATGCAGTTATTAACCTTTTTTTTTAGATTTCCAAAATTTACTAGACCTTTTTGTGCAGAATCAAACGATGCAGCTTTTAACCTTTTTTTCAGCACAATAAAATATGACAAAGGTTTTCCCAAAGGGATTGAGCTGTCAAACTGCATCCTGAAATGTATTTGTTTCCATAATAGGTAGAACCATACACCTCAACAACCTAGACGTCCTTGTCTTTTGCAAAAATGAAATATGTGATAAAATATCTTCTAATCGGCTTCTAAATGGTTCAAATCAAGTACGATAAATGAAGGGCTTTGTGCATGAATCAATTTGTTGCATCATCATATCCTCCACATATGTATATAGAGAAACCGAACAAGCTGTAACTTATTTTCGGTATTTGTAAATAAATCTCTGCTATTTGTTGGAATTTTTGTATGATGATTTGAAATCACAATATCGTTCGGCCTTTACTCTGTAGGTATTTTATTTCTCAAAGTATTCTATCCAAATATCATATCTGTCAAACACAATATCTACACGTTTTACATTTTAATGCAAGAACATATTATTAATTCTTTTGAAGAAAGCATCAGCAAAATAGCCAAATGTGTTGAAATTTTTTATTGCATTCAATTATCTAGCTTCATACCATCATATCTCTCGCCGAGTGTTTGTAGCATATTCAATTAGACAATTAGATTAATATTCAATTATGAATGCTTGTTGAAAAAGATTTGTATCCGTTAAATCTTGCAAATGTATTTACTGTTTTCATGTACTTTTTGTGTTCTGATATTTGATGTCTATGTTTGATGTCTGTGGTACTGCTTTCGAAGAATGATTGACAAAGCTGTCAATTTATTTTTATTTAATGAGATCGGAAAACTTTTTACATTTTTATATAAAAAGGTTACATTTTTTTATATTTGAGGTAACTTCTGACAAGACCCGACTGGCGACACTGTCCGTTTGGCGCCTGCATTAATAAGTACCTATGACATTATCGAAGCGTACTACTCACACTGGTGAGTCAAAATGAAATAAAATGACTAATCATATCAAAGGCCATGCTGAAGTCGGTGTATATCGCATTAACCTGAATTCGGTTGTCCAAATTTTTGTGAAGGAATTCACTGTACAGAGCAAAATTTTATTCTAAAGATCATTTCTTGATCCTTGAAGAAGCAAAAATCATTTTTATTGGATTAATATTGTTTGTACCTACTTATATAGCATAACCTTGAAATCATTTATGAGTGATATAAGAGCCTTTATTGCACTTTTCTACGATCGATTATGATATATCAAATGAGCTTATAAAGAAGCAAATGAGTATTTGACAAAGCTAAACAATAATTGATGAAATTTTTATAAGCTAAACAATAATTGATGAAATTTTTATATATGTAAAAGCTTCAATTTAGGAAAATCACTTTTGAACTAACGATAAAATTGGAATAAAACAGAAATCCAAATTGATTCAGCAAAAAAAAAATATATTATTAATGAATTCGGAACATATCAATATTCCGGGTCAGTAAACGTTTCCATTGGAATTATATTCAAAAATATATCGCTTATTTTAGTCAGCTATTCTGTTTTCAGATGAGGATGTTTCTAGAATGTAAAACTGAAGATGATATAGGTAAAATATCATATATATCATAAATATATACCATAAAATAGATACAGGTAAAATTCTTAGTTGACAGATTTGATTGCTTTTTAGATATTGAACCGGATTTATAAAATCTTATCTGTAGAATCAAGCTCATTCGTTCTACTCAGGTATGTTAATTCTTTCGCACTAGTATGGAAATACCATGAATTCAATAAAAATGAAAATAATTTATGTCCTGTGCGAAATCCAGGTATAGACAGCACTAGGGGCACACAAGGTAATTCAACTAAGGGAACTTCTTCTTCTTCTTCTTCTTCCAATGCATATTCACTAATGAATGTTTGTGACCACATGTATTTATATTTATACTGACTATAAATACAAATGTTGAGTTTATTTTCGTCTGCATATGTTGTTACACATTGCTCAATACAATTAAAACTCTATAATTTCCTTTATTTGCACATGTTTTTTTGTTATACCTAATATAATGATGAATCATTTTCTCACTCTGTTCATCATTCCCTCTTTTATTCCTTTTTTGAAACCTCATTTTTATACATAATATGGACAAAAATATGGAATACCAATACTTCTTAATAAATCTCTTGAGGCAAGTTCTTTGATCTATTCAAATAAACAAAAAGTCTTCATTTCAATGATGTCTAAAATGTCAAAATTTCATAAGAAATACCCATAAACACACATACATGAAAACATATACATATGTACACATAAAGGTTTTGTGCTAATGGCACTGAATGAAATATTTAAGAAGCCGCCATTATCCTTTAAAGGACGAATGTTACAGAAATACTGAAATTAATACCACACCTGATCGGAGCACAAGACAGCTGTTTCGTTCTACAAAAATTATCTCTATTATATTCTTTTGATTAATTTAAATTTTTCTAATAGATGTTCTGGTATATATATATATATATATATATATATATATATATATATATATATATATATATATATATATATATATATATATATATATATATATATATATATATATATATATATATATATATATATATATATATATACTTTTTAATTGATTTATTGCCTGTTTAAGATAGTTTATTTCGAATGTTTTTAGCAATAACACGTTTCTTTTAATATGAAAAACTTTATTTTCGTTTTAGAAAAAAACGTCAAAAAAAAACTTTTTTTTGACGTTTCGTTGTATATAACAACTTTGTCAAAACTAATGAATAATTGAATTTTATGAATTACTATAGATATCAAAATGTCAAACTTATTTTTTAGAAAAATAAAATTTTTCGAGTTTTTTTGTATTTTCACATATGGATTTTTATTATCAGAGGAATATTTCTGGCTTAGCATTCGCTTCGGAAGTTTTAGTCTTCTTCACCATGAGGAAACCTCTGAAGAACTCATGGTAAGCCAGGTGGTTCTAATAAGTGTGATTCATATATACATATATATATATATATATATATATATATATATATATATATATATATATATATATATATATATATATATATATATATAATTACATATAGTTGAGTTTTATATTTATCCATAATATAAAATGTATATATTTTAATATGTGAAAGTACGAAAAAACTGATTTGATTTTTCTAAAAAATAAGTTCGACATTTTGATATCTATAGTAGGTAATTCATAAAATTCATTTATCGTCGTATCCAAGATCAAGTTGTACGAACCTGAAGATGAAACCTGAAATTCTTGCACTTGGAGCCGCAGGAAGATGCTTGAGGGTTGAAATCGTTGCGGGAAATTAATAAGTGGACGGAAATATCAAAAATGACTAAAGAAATGAAGATAAATTACAATAAGGCAAGACTTGTCAACCAAGGCATCCAAGTCGAACCAAGCTCAGAAGACTACTACAGGCGTATGTTTCATCTCTTGAATAATCTTAACACTCAATTCTATACCTACGAGTACCAGCTAAAGATCGAAAAACAGCTGAAGGTTGTTATTAGAGGCGTTATGATACAAGCGACAGAAGAGATAGCCGAGGACCTCAAAGAACAAAGATATCCTGTGACGAAAGTCGTGCGTATAAAGGGCAAGAAAGGTTTTCCTGCACCTTTAGTACTCGTCGAAGTCCCAAAGGAATATAAGACCATTTACAACGACCTTAGATTTTGCTCCGGACTGTCCGTACAAGTTGAGAGCTTGAAACTGAAGTAGTCCAGTGCTACAAATGTCAACTTTCGGGCACGTTCAACGCAATTGTCATGCAAGTCCGAAATGCATGAAATGCATTTAACTTGAATGGATTTAATTTTAGAATTAAATTGAATTGAAATTAATTTGAATAAATTTAAATTTTGAATTTAAATTGATTCAAATTTAATTGAAATTTAAATTAAATTTCAAATTCAATTTGAATTTTAAATTTGATTCAAATTTTATTTAAATGTCCATAACTCAGTTGAATGCACTAAATCAAAAACAACAACACCGAAATACGCGACGGTGAGCACTTATCTACAAGTGTTCACTTCCCAAAAAATCCGAAGATCAAGCCAACGGTCAACGGAAAACTGAAGCCAGATCCATTACCTCCTGTCAACTTCTGGCAGAAGAAAGCGGAAGAAGCTAATGCAGAGTTGAGCCAAAAACCTAAGGCACCGGAGAGCACAAACGAGAAAACAGAAAAAGGAACAAAAACTAACAAAGAAACAGAAGAACTAGCAACTATCTTGGGCAGAATGCTGATTTCATTCAGCAATACTAATGCCACAATGAAACAGAAGATGTAATTCATCAATGAGCAGGATAAGTTGATAAAGTTGTTTAAGTACAAAGCTTAAACAATTCTTATCAATAATATAAAAATCGGTTTCTTGAATGCGAATTCAGTTCTTCCTAAAGAGGGAAAGCTGATTCTATTTCTGGAAGAACACAAAATCGATGTAATGCTGATCAATGAGACACATTTAAAACCCAACAAACAGTTCAAAATACAAAACTACATCATACACAGAACAGACAGAACGACAGGCAGAAAAGGAGGAACAACCATCCTCATCAAACAAGGAATAGCACATGAAGAAATAGAAATAGACATATCTTCAACAATGGAACACACAGGCATAAAAATCAAAACAAGAAAAGGGGACTTGATATGCTACGCCGTATACAAGCCACCGCACACCGAGATAACGGACGAAGATATCAAGAAGCTGTTCAGATACAACACAGCAACAATAGCAGCTGGAGACCTAAACGCGAAACACACCAACTGGAACAGTAGAGTTGTGAATACACCTGGAAAATAATTACTAAGAATTGCTGACGAGAACGATCTTATAATTGCTGCACCTAGCGATTATTATATCGCTGGGTGCAGTAGTATATATATATATATATATATATATATATATATATATATATATATATATATATATATATATATATGCACTAGTTCAAATACAACCGATCTACTGGATATAGCGGTAATCAAAAATGTTCGCCGGACGTATCAGTTAGAAACAGTTATGGACTTATCATCGGATCATTCGCCGGTAATTTTGGAATTACAAACAGAAGCGGAAGCAAAGCCCCAAACAAGACGTGAGACCAATTGGTTAAAATACAAAGAAATATTCATTTCAAAAAATCCAGAAATGAACAACAGAACTCGAACAAGGCGTTGGAGACTTCGAAAGCAGAATAAAAAACGCTATCGAGGAATCTACAAAGACAGTGGATGTCAAAATAAGTGAGCCGATACCAGCCCACCTAAAAATACTACTGATCAAAAAAAGCAGCGCACTCAAAAAGTACAAAAGAACCTTGCACCCTGATGAGAAAACCGTCCTGAACCAACTGACGAACGAAGTGAAAGAAAAAATCAGAGAACATAGGACAAAAAATTGGGAACGAAAACTTGAATCACTGGAAAGTGAAAACAACTCACTTTGGCAAATGGCCAAATCATTGTCAAACAAAAAGACGAGAAGACAGATACCGAGGATAGTCCACGTAGACGGAGTAGCACTGACAGACGCAGACAAAGTCGAAGTCTTCGCAACTCACTTGGAGACCGAGTTCACCAACAACCCGGAAAGCCTTGATGTCGATGTCAATTTCAATAAAAACATAAGCAGAATAGGTCTCAGAAAAGAAAAACCAGATGAGAGCCATGAAGAAGAACTGGAAGAAATAACAGGAAATGAGATCAATACAATCCTGAAAAACTTGAAAGCCAGAAAAGCACCAGGCCTAGATGGAATACAAAATCAGTTCCTGAAATATTTGCCAGAAGAAGCGATACAAGAAATAGTTGAAATCGCACGTGGAGTGTTCCGTACTGAAGAATTTCCAAAAATATGGATGCAATCAGTCACGATATTTATACACAAAAACGGAAAACCTATCAACAATATTAACAGTTACAGCCCGATAAACTTGTTGCAGCACTCATAGAGAGAATTCTATACAGAAGACTGGAAACTTTCGCCGACAACAAGAGTATCCTTCCAGAACACCAATTCGGATTCAGAACGGAACACTCGACAATACATCAACTGGCAAGAATGGCAGAAGACATCAAGGACAAACTCAATATATCAATTCCAACTGGTGCCATATTTTTGGACGTAGAAAAAACGGTTTGATATATAAACTTAAGAGAGAACAATTCCCTAGGAAGTTGGTGAACATAATCCAAACATATCTGCATGGAAGAACATTTAGAGTAAGAATTGGAGACAAACTGTCTCCAATAAAAAAGAGAAGAAAGTCAGTGCAGGGGTGCCCCAAGGATCAGTAGTCGGCCCACTTCGATACAACATCTACACGGCAGACATCCCAACCCCCGACAAGTGCAAGTTAACCCAGTTCGCCGATGACACAGCGCTCTACATATCAAGGATGATCAAAAGGGATTACAAGAAGACCTGCAGAGAATTCGAAAGTACTTTGAAACATGGAAAATCAAGGTGAGCCCTAACAAAATAATAGGGGTTTACTTTGATCACAGAAATAGAGAACGAAACCCACCTGAAGTGATCTACAATGGCTACCCCATTGCGTGGGAGAAGAAAACAAAGTACTTAGGAGTAATCATGAACGGCAACTTGAAATTCAGAACACAAATCTCCGAAAACATCAAAAAAGCCAGACAAATGCAGGTCTACCTGTACCCCCTCCTGAACGAAGAGAGCAGGATGTCAATCGAGAACAAAATGAAAATAATAAAAACAATTATCATTCCAGGGCTAACTTATGGAGGTGAAATCTGGGAAATAGATAACTCCGCACGAGTCGAGAAGCTTCAAGGTATTCTCAACAGAATATTGGGAATGACAGTAGGGGCACCAAGATACATGCCCAATACGCAACTCTACGAGGAACTTAAAATAGACAAAATAGAGCCCAGAACAACAGGAGGCAGAACATCGCTAATCCAGTGGAAAAGATCGGCGGACGAACAAACATCTCCAACAAACAACAAGAGGAAGTGCTAAGAAAGCACTAAGCAACGACATGTGAGAAATCACAAACCATCATAGTAAAAGAAAGGCGAAACGAAGACGAAGAGGCAAAGGATCCAAATCCAGTACTCATCAAAACCAGTGCAGACCCCCATGAAATCGTTGCCTCACTTTGATGGACGTGGTGCGACTGACGAGTTCCTTGCAGAACTAAACATATATGTCTTCCACTTCCATCAGGTGTGGCATCAATTTCAATATTTCTCTATCATGTATCCCTTGAAAGATAATGGAGACATCACATCGAACACGTTCACATAACTAGCTTTACTAAAACATTCTTTTGATTAATTCAACTTTTTCAAATTAATGATCTAGTAATTTTCATATATATATATATATATATATATATATATATATATATATATATATATATATATATATATATATATATATATATATATATCTGTATATATATATATATATCTGTAATGGTTAAGGGAATTCGACTGATACTACTGATTTTCATACTCTTTATTCCATGCCTAGCTTTCGGAAACTCGTTGATTCCATCTTCAGGGCCACTACAAGCAAGTTTACATTAGCATTTCATATAGATGTTA
Organism: Henosepilachna vigintioctopunctata; assembly: GCA_030704895.1. Taxonomy (NCBI): domain Eukaryota; kingdom Metazoa; phylum Arthropoda; class Insecta; order Coleoptera; family Coccinellidae; genus Henosepilachna; species Henosepilachna vigintioctopunctata. The sequence goes on along the minus strand of JARQZJ010000008.1, from coordinate 1,568,301 downwards.
ATATGAATTCTTACAGAATGCGAGGTTTTCAGTTTGTGAGTTGTGAAGCATGAACTGTAAAAATTCTTCTATCTATTGTTTACATTTACTGTTTTCCTTCTAACAATCAATATACAAACAACAAATGTACTTCCACAATTTTTACAACCAATTAAGATCTTTTCTCTCTCTTCCTTAATTCTAACTTCTCGAAGGTATCACCGTTAAGATGAATTTATGGTTAGGTTCAATCAATGATAACGACAATTTCAACTTTGTTCTATGGCTGTGTCGTCCAAGGTGTCTTTTTCTTTTTCTGGTACTGAAGGAATTTTGACTGTGTCTGATAGATGGCGCTATTCATCCAGGGGTCCATCGAAGGAGTTGTTTGTTTTGTTTGGATATGTTAAAAGATAGGTATAAACATTGCTCAACCCTTGTGTGTCGTTCTTTCTGTTTATTGGGTTTGTCTGCCTTCTGATATTTATCATTTCTAGGATCAATCTTTTGTTGTATTTGCCATTCACTTCCAATATTTCAGTACTTTCGAAATCTATTTTATTGTTTTTTTTCCAGTGAGTGTAGGGCTAATGTATATTTATATATATATATATATATATATATATATATATATATTTCGAAATTAATTTGAAGTCCCATAAAATAAATACACAACAATTACCAAACATCATATCTCAAAACCCATTATTTCCTGACATACCATCAATTTCACATACATAAGCCCATAAAAATATTTCAATATACATATTCTGGATAAGTATATAAAACTCAACTATGTGAAATTATATGTACAATATATAAATCACAATAAATGATTATTTGAATCACCTGGCTTACCATGAGTTTTTCATAGGTTTCCTCATGGTAAATGTAAATGAATGGCTGTGTAAAAAATATTCCTTTGAATACTAAATAAAAAAGCCAATTTGATTTTTTTGTCAAAAAATTAAGTTTGACGTTTTGATATCTATGGTAATTCATAAAATTCATTTATTCATTAATTTTGACAAAGTTGTGATATACAACGAAACGTCAACGGAAATAAACTTTTAACATTGAAAATAGCCTGTTATTTTGTTTTTCTAAAAATATTAAATATATATATATATATATATATATATATATATATATATATATATATATATATATATATATATATATATATATATATATATATATATATATATATATATATATATACAAATATATTGACGAAATTTGAAAGCGTTAAGAATTAAACACTTTCCAGGGAAATATAGTTAACTTTTTTTTTTAATTGAACCGATATACCTATATGAAAGTCAAAGGGGAAAAACGCTTCTTTTTGAAGAATGGCACTCAGATAAATGATTGTAATCATCCCAATAAAGACGTGTACGATGCTACGACTCCGCCATTTTTCGAAAGAGGATAATGGATAATATTGGAAACGATGGTACACGACATGGTTTCGTTCTATAAGAGATTAATCTACCAAGTCACGATCATCATTATTTGAAGCGAAGATTTGAATTTCCTATGTTTGAAAAACATGTTCTTTGATATTTTTGATTTAAACTTGATTTAAGTAGCTGTATTAGTTTCTTAAACGTTTCATTATTTGATATAAATATTTTCCTAGTGAATCAGATTTTTTTCAGACGGTTCTGTTCAATAAACCGGATTGTGATACGTTGGAGCTATAACAAGATTCCTTTTATTCAGTGTATACCTATAAAACGTCGGGTTTTATGAACCGAAGACATTGAAGGCCAAATAATAGCAAAAATGCTACCTTGTGTTTGACCACCAAGGATGAGAAAATTCATCAATTCAGATAAAAAAGACATACGGTCAGAAATTTCTGGTCTGGTGCTTATTCAGTTTGAATAAATTCAATATAAAGTCTGAAATTAACACAGATTATCTTGAAATCGAAACAGTTAGCGAGTTTATAGAAATACGAATAATTCTAATAGTTGGAAAAAATTGAAAAACAAAATGAAATAAATAAAAACATATATATATATATATATATATATATATATATATATATATATATATATATATATATATATATATATATATATATATATATATATATATATATATATATATATATATATATATATATATATATATATATATATATATATATATATATATATATATATATATATATATATATATATATATATATATATATATATATATATATATTATATATATATATATATTAATGTGTTAGTTTGTTACCCAGTTGTATATAAAGAAATTCACACTAGTTCTTGGTTGTTCTGGGTATGATTACTACTGCTGTTATTGATATTATTTATTTTTCTGAACGTTTGAAAGGTTTTCCCTCTTTCTTCAGCAGTATTAATCTAAGATGTCAAACAAAATGGAAAATAGAGACGTATATAATCATCATATCAATACAATGAGACCAATTTCAAAATTGCGAATTTTCACACGATAACTTAGAAAATAATTTTTCGGCGTTAAGTCAAAATTTCTCAAATTGAAGGTTAACTTTCTCTGAAAATTCAGGAATATTCAGAAATACATATATATATATATATATATATATATATATATATATATATATATATATATATATATATATATATATATATATATATATATATATATATATATATAAATGAAATTTTTGTACCTATGGAACTGAATGAAATATTTAAGAAAATGAACACTAGTACATTCATTTGAAAAATTCAAATTAACCAAGAGAATGTGATAGTAGAGCTAGATATGTGAACGTGTACGACGTGATGTCTCCATTATCCTTCAAGGGATAAATGTTAGAGAAATATTGAAATCGATTCCCACCTGATGGAAGTGCGAGACATATATGTTTCGTTCTGCAAGGAACTCGTCAGTCGCACCAATACAATACAATAATAACTAATAGATACGTTCATATATCTAGCTCTACTATAACATTCTCTTGGTTAATTTGAATTTTTCAAATGAATGTTGTAGTGTTCGTTTTCTTATATAGAGAAATCTACACTATAAAGCATTAGATGAAATCTGAATGAAAAAACTGGAATATTTATCCGAATAATTGAAATTAAACGATACTGAAAGCTAAGATTTAGAATAATACAATGTTTTGTGAAAACTTATTTACAAATATTCCACAAAAACACGAGAAATGGAATAAGTTTGGCAATATGGAAATGAAAGTAGAACAAACTAATGCTTTTCCGAATTTCTCAAACAACTTAACAGAATCTACTCATTCTCTAGAAGGCCTTTTTCTCAACGTTGCTTTTGCGATCCAATTTTAAATCACAATTCTCCTCACGTCCATTTTTTCATTTCATTGTAATTATAACAAAATTAATGCTTTTTGTAGGAAACTATAATTGTGAAGTAGAAATGTTGACCAACAAATTTAGATATATTTGCAAATTTTGGTAAATGTGACAAAACTTACATGGCTGGTGAGCAATATATAGTACTCTTTTATATAATCCTTGAAGGTCCTAGAATAATGCTGACAAAGAATTTCAAAAAGTATTGATTTACTGACCTCGACATAGCAAGTTAAGAGAGTGGGTCAAGAACACATTCCCAGATACTCCCTTAGGTCCCTCAACTGCCGAAGAAGAAGTCTTTGTAGACTCTACGACTAATAACTAAATAAAAAAAAACTGTAGCAGTAAACCACTCTTTGAATTTTGGGATGTGTTAGATGATGAGTTTTTCTCACTCACATCAACAGCACTGCGCGGAATGAAGAAATCTAAATGACAATTTTTAGTAAAACCCTCCATCAACTACTTGAGCATCCTGAAATCTTCAGCCACTGCATATTGATCTATTTTAGTGGAAAAACTTTGTGATTGTTGCAACTCAAAACTGTTGTCTAAACAAGCATCGAATTTCAAGATGATCAGCTGTTTGTTATTCTGTAATTGTAACTATTGTAACACCGATGTTAACACATGCACACTTCTCTACACATTATTGTGTAGAGAAGGTCTACACAATAATTATTGAATACTCACTAATGATACAGCAAAAGCTGTTATTTTGAAATATATTTCAAAGAGTACTCCTTTAGAACTTGCAAAACGTTATGTGGTTGAAGACGGAGATGTTTGGCTAGTATTCAATGAAACTGTTAGGGACAATGAAGAAATGTTTGAATTTCTAGGTTAAATCAGAGATATTAGCTGTAAAAATTTGTTGAATATAATTCCAACTTGAAAGTAAGTCGAAAGGAACAAGCGTATTCATTTAAAAAAATTGATTAACCACTGAATTAGATTGAACCGTTGGAAGAAAACAGTTTCGACTATTTAATTGAATGTTTTTAACATAAATAATACTTGAATTATTATTATTTTGGAAGGAATTTTATGTATTGTTATCATTTCCAAACTTTGTTATCTATGAAATGTTAAGTTTATGCGTGAACAACTTAGTTTTTTGCACTATGGAATCTACATTAAATTTTCACTGAAATATCAGGTTCGAGTGAAATATTTCCAAAAAGAACTTGTTAACGTGGTTTTCAACCTAATTCATCTACCATTAATATTTAATGCAAGTATATTGTGGTGTTTGCAGTATAATGTTATACTTTATTTCTTTAGGAAGGAATGATGAAATATTAATAGTCCTTTTCTCCCTCGCACTACAGTTACAAAATTTCTCAAATTAAACAATACCACCGAAACAAAATACACCAATTCACAAGTGTCAGTACCAAACGTGCACTGTTTATGTATTTGTATTGAGATGAAATAGTTGAAAAGTGAAGAGAGTTTTTTTGGTAGGCCTCCAAAAGTGAACAACTAGGTGTAGCAACATTTACCTCAATAAAAATCCACTTATAATGAAGTTAGCGCAAACTTCAACGAATGGTGTCTTTGAAACTAAGCAAACTGATTTTCCGAAGAAAAGTTCGTTCAAAATTAATGAAGTTATTTCAATAGAAATTAAAGAATTTTCCGAAGATAAAGTAGAGTAATGCCTCTCGCAATAATGTCTACTATTTCCTTGACATGTCATTCCCTCGGCTTTGCCATTCTACTCGGCTCGGGAATAGTATTATTATTCCCGAGTATAACATTATTGCCTCGTTGTATAATCTACAAATAGTTCGAGATTTGCATAACATTGCTATCTTCGTTGTCTTATACACAACAAAACATATGACAATGTGGTATTCAAATCAATATTGGAAAATGACGAATATGATTATGACTTAAACGTTTATTTAAAATAATGCTGCATATTCTGAGTTTCTGAGATTCCAAGCTTATTTATCCCAAGAGATCGCACCCGAGCAGGCTGGATTCGTGAAAGGCAGGAGCACAAGAGAACAACTTCTCGTGATGCGACAGATTGTGGAAAAGGCTAGATAGTTCAACATTACCCTCTATGTGTGCTTTGTTGACTTTAGTAAAGCCTTCGATACCGTCAAAAGGTGCCACAGCACCTCGTACACCTCATTAAACGTCTCTATGAAGATGGCAGAGCCGCAGTCCGAATTAACGGTGTTGAATTCGAACGACTTGAAACTAGAGCCGGTGTCGGTGAAGGTTGTATATTATCTCCGCTATTGTTCAACATATACACTGAATACATCATGCGGATAGTTCTGGAAGACTGGGACAAGGGAATATCTATAGGTAGCCGTAAGTTGTCAAATCTACGATATGCGGATGATACAACTCACTTACCCTCGACCAAAGATGATATAGAGACTCTGCTTTGTCGTCTGGAGACCACAGCAACGGAGTTTGGACTCGCTTTTAACCGCGATGAGCCCAAAGTTATGACCGGACCGACCTAATAACAACCAGTTCAAAACATTGCGGAATGTGAAGTAGTCAACAGCTGCGTATATTTTGGATTCGAGATCTCAAACGCTGGGAGCTGCGAGGACGAAATCCGGAGGCGTTGCGCCATAGCAAGTTCTCCAATCGAAAAGCTCACGAGGATTTGGAGGGACCGCAGAATAACCCAAAACACAAAGGTTCGACTTATGAGATGCCTGGTCTTTCCAATCTTCTTGTAAGGAGCTGAGACATGGACGTTGAGGATGCAAGATCGTCGCAAAATTGATGCGTTAGAAATGTGGTGCTGGAGACGCTTGCTCAGAATCCAGTGGACTGCACATCGAACCAACGTCTCAATTCTGAAGGAGCTAAAAATCAAAGAAATCTTATCGTCGGCAGTGCAACTGCGAATTCTTGAATTCTTTGGACATATAACCCGAAACGAAGGCTCTATCGAACGATTGGTGGTCCAAGGGAAAGTCGAGGGCAAAAGATGGCGTGGGCGCTCTCCAACAAGATGGACAGATCTGATAAAATCTGTGACGCATTCTAGCATTAATGAAAGCTCTAGAGCCGCTAAGTATAGAGCAGTGTGGCGCCGTATTGCGTATGACCGAGTGGCACAAGACCGAGACACAAACAGGACTACTCTGTCAAGAGTGAACGACTGAGAAGTAGAAGTTTATTTTTTCTAACTATTGCGACAACTTGTATTTGAAAGAAAATATCAAGTAATACTCCGATGTTTCATATGTTCCTGAGACCTATGATGAATGGAAAATAACGCGAGATCAATCTTGTTATAGAAAACAAGTTTTCAACAAAAAAAACAAAAGGCAATAAAATTTTTTTTTGTGCAGGAATAAGAGAGAAATTTTCGACGCCTTCGAAAGCGCATTAGCCAGTTTCTGACGAGATTAGTATATATAGACCTAACTATGTTTCATCTCAATTTGAGAGTAACGAGAAAAAATACCTCATATCTACGATCCTGAGAATTCTAAAACTGATTATGTGCAAGCATAGTTTTGATTCAATGAAAAATCTTGGAATTCATAGCAAAAATGATTTATTGTTGAAGTTTATTGTTTCCAATAATTATTAGTTTTTCATGTGACAAACAAAAAATTCAGCCACGTTTCTTAAAATAGAAATTGTTTATTACATAAGATGAAATCATGAGTGTAGTATACGCATCATTAGAAATTATAGGAATAAGTGCATTTTTCTCTTCACATCGTCTTCTGTTAAGAAATCATCAATGAACACAAAATAAAATGATTAACTTTCCTGAGAAAGTAACATAACATTCGTTCTCTTCTGGTTTGATGTGTTGGATTATTATTCAAAACTAATCAACATAATTATATTTGGCTCACTGAAATTGATTTCTGAACATTTTTTGAATCGATACCACTGAAAATTGAAAAAGTTAAAGATATTTTGAAAACTTACAATATATCTTAAAACACTTGGCTGGCACAGCGGACGAATTTTTCGGACTGCTAACCCATTGTCAAGATTTGCTCGATAAATTCGATAGAACATCCCGAAACATATATGGAGTATATGGAACAATTTTTTGTGAAATCTAGCCTAGTGTTTTTACTATTATTATCCACATACCTTATCAAGTATATTGTTCCACACAAGTATATTGATGCCCATTATATTTGGCACCTAAATCCGTATGACATTGTGGGTTATTGTATCAATGTGACCTTGAAAACTTCTTGTGTGGAATAAACGGAAAATTCCTGAAATGTTTTGGGAATAAATGCGACCAATGTCACTGATCGAAAATATAAGGATTGACGCTTTTTGCAGGGGATTCCGTTCTTCCTATCAAGAGCGCCAGTGTGTATACATGGATATTTATGTCAAACTTATTTTTCTTGTAGGTAGTTACTATTCAATTTATATTCGAACGACAAATTGATTTTTTTATTGCGCCAATATTGGTATTTTGTAAAAATTGTAGTTGTATACCACCATGTAGTTGAAATTATCCCTTAGGACTCATTGAAATTGTCCCTTAGAAATCGCTCTTGCTGGAAATTGCTGGTCTATATTAAATGGATAACAATCCAATGTCACATAAAATATTCAATATACTTACATATTTGATTTAATAACAATTTCAAAACTGAGTAGGAAAAAATTTGGAAAATTATAAAGATTACTACTTTCGTTCCTTTTCCCCCAAAAATGTTTTTTTCTAAAAATAAATTATTACAAACTTAAATAAGTACCTGTTTTTCTAAAGGTGTCAAAAGGTTTTTAAAACAGTGCTAACGTTTCATATAAGAGGACAGAAAATTGACATCACAAACAACGTTCCTAAGAAATTTTCAAATATAAATAAATAAAATTGCCAACAATCTACAATTCGCCATTTCACGCCATAATCACAAGTAGGGACATTTACATATAATGGAAACTACTCGAATAACTATTTCTTTTTTTTTTCAATTAACACCTCTTTAGATCGTAATATATGACTATAATCTGGATATTCTCTTAACGTTTTACGATTTGTTTAATGACTCACAATAATTGCTGATGCGAGAATAACTATCAACGCTACGCCAGCTTCATTCTCTCCAAATTTAAAATGCAATTGCTGTATATCGAATATAAACACAATTGCGGTAGGTGTTACTGAATTCAGTATCTAATGATACTGAAAGCGATAATATCGGGAAGCGGTCCGTGACAAAGAAAACTTATCTGTTTATAATCTCAATATTTCGTCAATTTTTTTATTGACTTCTTCAGGAGAAAATCTACAAGCAAAATACATGAACAGTTGAAAAATCGTACAGAGAACAATAGTAATCTCTACTTACAAATAATTAAAGTCAGTCACTAAACACTAATAAAATCAACATTCTTCATCAAATTTCGGAACAAGACTAATCAGACAAAACTTAACATCTAATGTTGAAACCACAGATGGAAAACGAACAAAAAGATTTGTATAAAGTATAAAAGCAAAAAAAAAATATATATATATATATATATATATGCATATAAATAAATACTCTATAAATACTCTCTCCTCTAGTAGGATGTTCAATCTAAATCATTTTTAATAAAATATTACAATATATGCTACTTAGTTGACCCGTATCAGATTTAAAATTAATAGCATTTTTGTTTTTGTTTATGTGGTACATCTCAAGGAACAGTCTGCTCCTGTAATTATTTTCCTGTTCCAGAATCCTCACATTGTCGAAATCAAAAGGATGGCCGGTTTTCTTATAGTGTTCTACTGCGGCACAAGAATTCTTACCTAGTCGGCAATTAATTAGATAAGAATTCTTGTGCCGCAGTAGAACACTATAAGAAAACCGGCCATCCTTTTGATTTCGACAATGTGAGGATTCTGAAACAGGATAATAATTACAGGAGCAGACTGTTCCTTGGGATGTACCACATAAACAAAAACAAAAATGCTCTTAATTTTAAATCTGATACGGGTCAACTAAGTAGCATATATTGTAATATTTTAAAAATGATTTAGATTGAACATTCTACTAGAGGAGAGAGTATTTATACAGTTTAATATTTAAATGCATATATATATATATATATATATATATATATATATATATATATATATTGTTTTTATACTTTATACAAATTTTTTTGTTCGTTTTCCATCTGTGGTTTCAACATTAGATGTTTAGTTTTGTCTGATTAGTCTTGTTCCGAAATTTGATGAAGAATGTTGATTTTATTAGTTTTTAGTGACTGACTTTAATTATTTGTAAGTAGAGATTACTATTGTTCTCTGTACGATTTTTTAACTGTTCATGTATTTTGCTTGTAGATTTTCTCCTGAAGAAGTCAATAAAAAATTGACGAAATATTGAGATTATAAACAGAGAAGTTTTCTTTGTCACGGACCGCTTCCCGATATTATCGCTTTCTTTAACATATAGTACGGTCGACAGTAAAATTCTTTCTATATATATATATATATATATATATATATATATATATATATATATATATATATATATATATATATATATATATATATATATATATATAATTACGATTTATCCCCGTGAGGAGAGCGACTGAACTTGAATTCGCAATCATTAGGAATTTTGCATCATCTTTCTTGCCCCCCAAAAACGCTTCATCCTCTCTGAATGCTCCTTCTTACGTTCATCTGTCCACTTTACTCCAGGTTGACAATTTGATTTTTGCTCAAACTTCACATGTGCGATTTTATAGCGACATTCAGTGCGATCTTCGAGATTTTTTATATTGATCTGTTGTAGATCCTTTCGGACCTCTTTTAGCCACTCTGTTCCGCATTTACTATTCATAATTATATCGAGTAGTTTCTTCGGTATTCTGGACTGTTTCATTCTGTAAACATGTGCATAGAACTTTGCTCGTCGTTTTCTGATTTCTTCCGTTATCGTATTCGTTTTTTGATACAGTTCATTCTGAGGTCTTTTCATCCAAATGCCGTTTCTATTGGCCCGTAAATCTTTCTGAGAATTTTTCGTTCTTGTTTTTCTATTTCTCTAATTCTTGAATGGCCGCCAATAACCATTGTTTCAACTGCGTAGATTGCTTCTGGAAGAATCGTTGTGTTATAATGCCTCAATTTGGCGCCTCTCGAAATGCACTTTTTGTTATAGTGAACCCATGTTAGTTTGTAGGCCCTTTGGAGCTTGGTAATTCTCTATTCATTAGCGATTCGGTTCAAACCTGAGTACTGTATAACTTCTCCTAGGTATTTAATATGGCAGAATTTCAGAATTCCACCATGTTCTGTGAACAGAGGGATTTATTTTTTGGTCTTCTTTCCATGTAGGTATTTGGTTTTATCATAAGAAATTTGTAACCCGGTTTTCTGCGCAATTTCATGTAGTTTTTCTACGGCGCGAATGGCTTCAGTTCTGTTGTCTGTGGTGATAGCAATAACGTCTGCAAAGGCGAGACATTTGACATTTATTCTATTTTCTTTTTTGATACCCACTTGTATGCCCTTTACGTGAAGTTTCCATTCCCTAATGATCTTTTCTAAAACAATTTTGAAAATAATTGGCGAAAGTCCGTCCTCCTGCCGCACACCGGTTTTGATTTCAAAGGGATCTGAAATTTCGCCCATAAATTTTACCTTTAAAGTTGTATCTGTAAGTGTCTGTTCTATAATTGTTCGGGTCTTTCGATCGATTCCAAATTCTTTCATGATTTCAGAAAGGGTTTCGCGGTCTACCGAATCATATGCTTTTTTGAAGACAATGAATGTGATCACTGTATTTCTACATTTCCTCAACTGTAATATTGTCTTCAAAGTCCAGATCTGTTCAGCACATGATCGGCCTTTTCTAAATCCAGCTTGGTATTCCCCAATTAGTGGATCCGCTTAGTCTTCTACTCTGTTTAGGAGTGCTTTAGAAAGTATTTTGTACGCAACCGGGAGTAAGGAAATTCCCCTGTATGTATTGATATCCATTTTGACCCCCTTTTTGTGCAATGGATGTATCAGCGCGCATTTCCAATCCTCTGGTATCTGTTCCGTTCTCCAGATTTCTGATATTAAATGATTAAGTTTTTGCGTCATAGTAGTATCGTTCAGTTTCCAGAGTTCCGCAATAATCCCATCTTCTCCTGCTGCTTTGTTGTTTTTGAGTTGCTTGATAATTGCCGTAATCTCTTCCATATCAGGGGCTTGCGAGTCTGGATGAGTAAACACCGAAACCATATATATATATATATATATATATATATATATATATATATATATATATATATATATATATATATATATATATATATATATTATATTTATATATATATATATATATATATATATATATATATATATATATATATATATATATATGTGTGTGTGTGTGTGTGTGAGTGTATTTTTATTTTCATGGTGAAAATTGCTAATTAAACGTGCATTTCAAAAGTTTTCGAACTCGACTGGCATTCGAACTTAGGCCTTCAGGTTTACGCCCCACTGCTTCTGACCGCTGAGTTACCGTGATTTCCACTCTGAGATGCAATTTAAATTCATATCTAACAACTCTAGTTATTCGACGCTCTTATTGTCGTCTTACATCAAAAAATAGTGGGGCGTAATCCTGAAGACCTGGATTCGAAAACTTTTGAAATGCTATTTCAATTATCAATTTTCACTATAAAAATAATTATACATTCTTCATGTAAGCACGAGGTTGGTTAACACCCAGAATTACTGTACTATTATATATATATATATATATATATATATATATATATATATATATATATATATATATGATATTTTTGACCAAAACAGGTTTTTTTATTGAGCAAAATCTTTGTTTTGCTTGACGTTTTTTTATAGAAAGAATGGAAAATTGATTTTCAAATTATTGATAACTGTTGAGAGGTCTATCCATATCATTTATAACTGACTGAGATAAATATGCATTGAGTATCTTGTAGTATTTCTTAATACCCGCCTATTTTTGAAAAATAATCAATTCAATTTATATTTATAGATCATTCGATTTTGGATAATTAAGATTGCATCATCTAGAGTACTCGATCTATGATTATGTACAAATGATATTTTCCTATAATTTTGCTATACAATTAATTTGCTACCCAATTCTTATTGTTGTATTGTAAAAGTTAACACATATCAAGACTGAACATTTTTATGATATTACTCTCAAAAAAGATTTTTTTAGCAATTAAATATTAATTCGTTCGAAGGTTTTCCACAATGCACATTCATTGGATAGGTACAAATTTTTCATCCTATATTTTCATTTATTATTCAATTACAAACATTCAATTAATTATTTTTCTAGGTTAACGACCATATAGAAATGATAGAAAAATGATATTTACAGTTTTCTTTTTTAATTTTCTGTTTATATTTTTTCGAATATAGTCAACGTGAATCCGAAAATCATCAAACTGAAAATTTTTTATTGTGAGGTTCAACACAAAAGTAACGAAACTGGTTTTTTGATCATTAATACATAAACATCAAAAATGTTTACGTGCGTAATAAAATTTTCGCAATTCAATAACCTTTAAATATATTTTTAGAAACTGTTCATGAACCAACAACTTTTCAAGATTGTGGCCTTGACATTATGAGTTCGCAATTACTGTACTAGGTCAGTTTATCATTATCATCTGAATTTCTTGATCTTGAAATAAATAATTTACTTCAACGAAATAGTACCATTTGGACATAAAAAGGTATTCAACATGTACGAAGGATCATTCTTGAAAGATAAAATTACAACAAATTAACTTTTATTTGGGTGGCCCTCCGATCAAAACTAAATCTAGCAGAAAAGCGGTCAGGTCGTACCATCACTTTCTCGAAGCAGTTTAGGCAATTTTCCACTCCCTAAAACTTTGTTGTGGATAAAATTAGGAGTCTGAATTTTTAGTAAGGAAGCAGACATTTTATAAACATAGTATATTTCAAATTAGTCAAAGTTTCTCAATTTTGCCACTAGACTGACTAACCGATCGTCGAAACTCTAAGGTACTTTTAGCTGATCGAAGTTTCAAATTTAGAGTATTATTAATGTTTAGTCTAAATCGAGGTAAAACTAAAATATTTTGTAATGCCGGACCAGTTTTCTAGATACACTAACTGCGCAAATAACTTTGTAATCTAATAACGATATATAGGATTACAATGTTACATTTGAAATGAATCAGTGTACCTGTACATGTATAATATGATGGAATAATAGGTGTGGATATAATAACCTGGATATAATTATATGGTTAATGGAATGAAGAAGAAAGAATGGGACATGGTCCTTTATTTACAATATGATGGGTGTTTTTTTATAAGTATAGAACATTAAATTGCAATAAAACAACGATGGATCATTCGATTCAGGAATGAAAAAGTTAGTAATCATAGCTCTTTACCGATCACCATTGACTGTAACGTTCTGGCCATCATCGTTTTTGAAGAAGTACAGACCAATGATTCCAGCAGCCCCTAAAGCGCGCCAAACAGTCAGTTTTTCTGGATGTAACGGTGTTTTGACATACAATTGAGGATTATCTTCACTCCAAATGCGGCAGTTTTGTTTGTTGACGTAGCCATTCAACCAAAAGTGCGCTTCATCGCTAAACAAAATTCGCTTATGAAAATCGGGAACAACGGCAATCTCGTTTTGGTCCCATTTGACGAATCTACGCCTTGCTTGATGATCGTTTGGCTTTTGATGATGAATTGCCAAACCAAACTGAGAATAAATCACTTCATAGCTGTTAAATCGGTCGCCATCTTCAACAGTAATGCCAACTTAAAGTTCTATATCTCTAAAAAAACACCCCGTACTTACGCCTTACAGGTTACATAAATCCAATTATAAGGTATAATCAAACATAATAGTGAATGGTACAAGTGAGAACATGAATGATAAATATAAATGGAAAAAAAATATTTCAATATTCAAACAATTCATATTACACATAAATAGAGAGGAAACAAAGAGAAACAACAGAATTTAATATAGAAACACTTGAATATTTAAGCAATTTATGTGATTAAACATAATATATACATACATACACAGGGAGAAGAAACCTGTACAAAGGGCCCATCATCACATCAATATGCGTCGGATTCTGGAAATTGTAGTACTGAACAGATCGACTACCACTTTTCTGTTACACTTATATCTTATGAAGTTACACCCTTGCTCATGAAGTTTTATCAGGATCCCGCAAAGTATTAAGTAGACTAAATTACCTGAAAATCACATGACAGAAAGATCACTAATAATCATAACTGTGGTCATCGGAGATGGCACACAAAAACCACGTTTTATTTGTATCAGTCAGTATGAGTATAAAAATTTAAATATTCTTCAAAAAAATCTAATTCTATATAATTCAAAATCAAATGTAATTTTATATCAAATGCCATTAAAAACAAATCTTGTAACAACACCAAGTCTGGAAACTCAGTTCTTTTACCGTTGAAAGTTGCGAGATCCATATAACACCAAGACATCACCCACGTAACAACATCTTATAGTGACTATATCAATATTAAAAATCTTGATCAATATTAATATTAAATTCAATGGACGATGAATGTGACAGTTCATATTTAAATGAGAGGTAATAATAAAAACTTGTCTAAAAATCACTGACTGAACAATTCTTTATTCGACTAGTTTCGCCTTTTACAGCATTATCAAGAATGAATATTTACAGCATTCTTGATAATGCTGTAAAAGGCGAAACTAGTCGAATAAAGAACTGTTCAGTCAGTGATTTTTAGACAAGTTTTTATTATTACCTCTCATTTTAATATTAAAAATATTATGTTTTGAATGAAATAGATTGACTTGGCAATTGCACTAAATCAGCGGTCAGGGAATCGGGGTAAATTACCCCAAATGGGGTAAAATTTAAATTTTTGGGGGTGTCAGGACGGTAAAGCTGAAAATACAGACCAACTTCATTATACAGAAGTAATCGAGTATGGACTCTCAAAACTGAAGTCGAAATTTTTATGGTTGATCAAAAGAATATTCTCGCAGATAAGATTTAGCGGACATTCTTGAGGGTATAAATATATTAAACAAAGAATTGCAAGGAAAGAATATTAATATCATTTCAGCGAGAGAAATTCTGTCAGCCTTTGAATTAAAGCTGCAATATTGGAGACAGAAAGTAGAACAGAACAAGATAGCTTCTTTTTCAAGGTCAGTTTCGTTTTTGGAAGATTGCGAAAATATTACTTTTGCTGACATCAAGGATACAATTGTAAGACATTTTATCAAACTCAGAAAGCGGTGTTTAGATTACTTTCTAGATCTTAATACACGTACTGTCCGTTGTATTGTAGATCCTTTTGAATATAAAATTGCTATGATACCAGAAGAACCTTCAGGTTTGGCAGACGCAATTCTTGACCTTCTATCTAATACTGAAGCACGTACTCAATTTGAGAGTAAACCTAATCTGTCGTCTTTTTGGATGCCAAAAGCTGCAAAGGCTTTCAAAATTGCACATGAAGAGGCGATTAAAAAATGTTTGCCATTTGGAACAACATATTTGTGCGAACAAGGCTTTTCGACTCTAATGAAAATGGAAAGGAAGAACAGAAATCGATTAAACGCCGAAGACTGTATTCAAATCGCTCTTACATCAAAAAGTCCTAATTTTGAAGCAATTGTATCGAACATGAAACAACATCTTTTCTCCAAAACGTGAAAGAAGAAAGTTTTCAATTTTCTTTTTTTCTAGTTTTTTCAATTCGAATTTTTGTTTGTACCACCATTTGTACCAAATTTAAACTAGTTTTTTCGTCTAATAATACATGAAAAATATCATATGAATTATAAAATAACAAAAAATCATCATTGACTCATAGTTTCTGTGGGGGCGAATTTTTTTTTCCTCAACTGTATATTCCATATATCACTATTATTACCGTTATAATTCAAAATTATCATGGGGGCTATAATATGGAAGATGCTAAAAAGAGCCGATTTCGTTTTTTTTGCTCTTCGCCATGGGGTAATATCAACTTACATGAAAAATATTTTGGGGTAATGATAAAAAAGTTCCCCGACCGGTGCACTAAACAATATTATTTAATAATATGTATACTTGTGAGATACATATACATTGCGTTTTCATGCGTTGGTGTAGTTTCTTCCTACTACTCCAACTGACAACTTATGTCTTGTGTTTACTCACTATTTTGGTGAAGACAAGAAAAATTAAATGAAAATATATAAAAGGATTAGTCTTTCCTTGTTGTGACATAACTTTGCTCTGTGGAAAATGAGATATGATTTGGCTGTAAAATATAACATTTATTCAAACTGTATCTGACAGAATATATACCGTAGTTAATTCGCTCATTAATTTCTTTGCTTGATAACACATTTATTAATAGAATTAACGTTGAGAGATTTGAATGCAATATGACCCATTTTTAAAACGATTAAATTTAGTCTACGGCAGATAATATTTCGTTTCTTTAAAAATTTAAATATATTGAACTGATTTTATCTTTTGAATATTAGTTGAGGGTCAGAGGAGGAAGTACATATTACGCATTAATACTTAGTTTCAGTATTAGTACAGTTATAATAGTCAATTATTTTCATCAATCAAAATAATGATTGCGATGTAACCCGAAAGATTGTCATGAGTTGGGAAAGATTTAGTGTGGAGAACGTTATTAAGAATATGTCGATGTGTGGTCCTAGTTAAGCAAGAATTAGACATAAATATGTTTGGAATTTCTCAGGGAATTTTCTAGGCGACTAAATATATGAAATTTCAGTCAACAATTTCATAATTAAATACGAAATTAAATCAAATGTTCCTTTCAATGAAACAATATAAGATGTTCGAATTAACTGGGACAAAGGATAAAAAACAATGTTTCGTAAAATCTTACCTTTTAATGGAGTAAATACATACAAAATAGCGTAAATTCTTGATATTAATATGAAGTAAGCTCTCCTTTCGCAGAAATAACTTCTTGAACTTGTCTAGGCATCGATTCCGCTCGCGTAGTGCAGATTTTCTTCAATTCGTCATCATGAAACCACACCTGAATTGCACTTATAATGATTTTTTCTTTTGTAGTGCAACCCATTTTTCCCAGTCGTTTTTTTAAAATATTCCATAAATTCTCAATGGGATTGAGATCAGGTGAATTCCTCGGCCAATCGAGTACTTTTATTTCATTCTCACGCATAAAGGCCTGCACTTGTTTGGAATTGTGGCAGGAAGCCACGTCGTGCTGAAATGTTCCATCATACGTTTCCATGAATGGCATAATCCTGGTGCGCAATATTTCCATATATTTCACTGAATTCATCATCCCTGCTATAGGAGCTGATCGTCCAGTGACATTAGTTGTGAAAAAACCCCAAAACATTTGTTTCGAAGGATGTTTTACTGTTTGCTGGATGTGATCAAGCCGCAAAGTTTCCCCAGCACTTCGTCTAACAACATTTGATTTGTATCCTTGAACAAACAAAAGTGTCTCATCACTAAAAACCCTCTTCTTCCAGTCGTCCACAATCTACACACGGTACTTTTTGGCCCATGCCAAACGTTTCTTCATAATTTTCTGGGTGAGCAGTTCATTTCTTCTTGGTCTTCTTGCCTTACGGCCAACCTCTTGTAGTCGTTTTCGTACAGTTGAGATACTCACCTCCACACCAGAAACCATTAAATCCCTTCGAAGATCAGTGCTTGTCTTTCTCGGATTAATTTTGCTATTTCTTATCAACAATTTGTCTGTTCTTGGACTAGTTTTGCGTTTGCTGCTACAGTTGCCTTTTCTTTTTGGAGACGCTCAGCCACTTTCTTCAAATGTTTTTAAAATTCTCGAAACGCTGGACTTTCCCACACCAACAGCTTCAGCTATATCTCTTACAGTCATTGATGTGTGTTCATTAAGCGCGATAATTTTGAAACGCTTCCTCGGAGTGATATCCATCTTTGGACAAGACAATACGTATCGAAATTGAAACCACCAACTGTCGTACCGGTAGACTCACAACTGAATTGCTGGCGGGGTAAAACCCGTCAGAATGTAAATGATGGTGAGTGTCGAACCCTCACGTCACCTCAGGTAGTAAACAAGCAGGTGTGAGGGTGTTCGAGCCACCCTGGTACTCACATACTTACTACAGTAATTCAAAGGAATTCAAAAAATGTTTTTAAATTAGAGGAAAATGTTTACTAAAAGTAGAGACTGTCGGCATACTATTAGATAGTAGCCGTTGACACGTGTTTCGAGCTTATTGGCTCCCCTCAGAACGGCGTAGCCAAGTTAGAACTTCATCAGAATCGTGTGAAACAGACACTCCACTGAAGCCGAAGTCGACACTTTTTTCAACATTTTTTGAAGGGTTTGGCTACAGCGTTTATATATATATATATATATATATATATATATATATATATATATATATATATATATATATATATATATATATATATATATGGTTGATTATAAATATCTATTCTTGATTGAGGGGAACAGCAGGTAGAAAAGTAATATTTTAAAAACTTTATCAAACCATCTCCCTGCACAGCAATAATTTGCAAACACCAAGTAATGAAAGCTAACCTTATTTTTGAAAATTTATATCGCACGCTCAAATGTTGCCTCCTTACAAAAACGTTAATAATGATACTTGCCGCTATAACAAACAGAACGACCGTAACTAAAACTATATACCTACCAGCAAACTATGTTTTCCCAAAAACTTGAATTGAAGTAGAAAATCGTGAATTTAAGTATTGTCCTAATAATTTAAGCACCCTTCAATTCAATTGATTCTTCATAACAATTTTTGTTTTATTTTGTTTTTATTCCAGCATATCTGGGTTCACAACACTCCATAATTATTCTCAGATTTATCCCATTTTTTTTGAATAACTACGTTTCGTTTTCTCAATCAATATTTAATTTATAAATACGAAATCTTAGCTGTCTCTTCGGGTTGTTAGGTTGAGATTTTGTTAACCTGTACAATTTGTTTTTTCATTCACATATTACAACAGAGCATAATTATGTCATCCACGGTGAAATTTTTCATGTTTTCTCTCAATTTTCTCAAATAAATATTATATTATTAAATCAAATATTGTTTTGAATGATAATTGATTAATTTTCTATAGCAGATCCCGAGTCATTATCATTGAGAGTATGAAACCAGCATAATATTTTCAAGATTTTTGTGATTAATTTGTTCAATAAATTAATTTTATCTGTCTGTTTTATTAACTTGTCAAAAATCAATTGTATAGAGGTCTGTCATATCAGTTTCGATTATCGTGGGGAAAGCAACTATCAACATCTCGAATAATTTTTTATATGCTCTGGAAGATCAATTTTTTGTGTGTAGATAACCTTTTGTTCTGATTTTGGTTCATCATTCAAATGGAACTATAATACTTCTTAATTGCCTATTAACGATATTAATTAATGTATTCAATCATTTCCTGGATTTAATTTTGAGAATTCGTTTTTTTCAATGAAACCAAAATAATGTGCAGAAATTTATAATAAGAGTCTTGATTATTTTTTTTTAATTTTCGTTGAATTCGAATTCATTTCGGCAAAATGAAGAAATCGGGTCAATGATTTTATATAAAAATTTTCATGGGAAGAAGCTTGCTATAGTTAATATAATAATAAAGGCCAGACAAATAGATAGTTATCAAAGTTGATAAACTGGATCGTTTAAAAAAAATCGTATGTTGAATAAAAAGTACCTCAGACAAATCTAATGAAATAAATTTGAAACTACTGATTTTCTCGCACAAAACTGGGCGAAACATTGTCAAATATATTTTTCATTAAAATAATTCTTGTTTCACAATAATTTCCCAAAACCTTATATCGGTGTATAATATTCTGTATTTGGGCTACTCTAAGGCCTTCTTTGGAATTTAGTTAGCTCTTCTTGAACTATAGTATCAAATAAATTAAATAACTTATATTAAATTAATTAAACACTTGTCTCAATGTTTCACGATTATGCTTAACAATAAAATTAAATAGTCAACATGTTTTGAGCGTGAGCTCATTTTCAAGACTAGACTATTGTTGACTATTTAATTTTATTGTTGAATATAATCGTGAAACATTAAGACAAGTGTTTAATTTAATTTAATATTTGATTATGTTTCACCAAGAGTTAAGCGATAATTCAATCTCAGTTATGAATAACTTATGACTTGAAAGCTTGTTGAAGCATTATTCAAAAATGTGACCAAATGCGTTGAGTACTTGACGTTATTATTCTATTAATTTCAAGAGTATTTATTAGATATACGAGTATGTAACAACCCTTTTCAAAAGTTTAAAACTGTAGAAATTGACGAATTGAATCAAATTAAGTCTTCATCAAATTATTTCATCAGATAATATATCCAATGCAAATTTGTAATGTGAAATTTCTTCTTTTCAATTTAGTTTGAAGCAAGTTTTCATTGTTGCATTGAAGGATGTTTTAGGCAATTCAAGGTCTAGTCAAAGCTGAATTTTCGTTTGTACATATTTTAACATACATTTCCATTCATAAACAGGAGTGTATTTACTAACCGTCATTTCTTCTCCATAGTAAATTCCTTCAAATTTTGTGATATACTCCGAGAAACATATCGTCTCTCGTTGCTCTCTATTTGAAAAATAAATTACCCAATTTTATTTTCCTATATTTTAGGAAAGTGGTGCTTTCATACTTCTTCTTTATCCATACAGACTGTAGAACATTTATATATTTATATTTATATTTAGAATTTTTATTCACATTTTTATAAATTATTAAACGCGAAATCCGTAGGATATTAAATATTTAGCATTCTGAGGCTGCATTCCGCAACCTCCATAAATTTAAATTTAATGTTTATCTATTTATACATGATGTTACTCTTAGATCTGGAATAAATAATACTTCATGAATAATTCTATCAGTGTCAACAACATTCTATTTAGAATCGTGAATGCCTTACTGATATTTTAGACTAGAAAAATTACTCTAATATACAAGACCACACGTGTTAACAAAATAATTCGAATATAACGAGGAAAATGGTACTAAATGTATATTCCGGAAAAAATTGGAAATTGAACAGAATAAAATATATCGATGGAACTTTCGAATTTAGTGTCAGGCAGATAACAATTATGACCTTCTAGGGTCAACATTTATCCCTTCTAGGGATAAATGTTAGAGAATATTGGATTGGAGAATAAATGTGGGCATCGATTTCAAGATTCTTTAACATTTATCCCATGAAGGATAATGGAGAATCCAATAATCTCTAACATTGATCCCTAGAAGAACAGTGGAGACATCGCATTGTTCATGTTTCACATAGCCAGCTCTGCTATAATTTACTTTTGAATAATTTGTCAAAAATTATCGAAAGAAGGTTATAGTATACTTTGATAGCGAATATCTACAAGTGCGACAATATAACACAGTGCGATAATATAGAAAAAGAACTACAGAATTCTTTTTCATGTAGTGAATTTCTGACATGTTTTGAGAAATGACTGATTGAGCAAATGAGAATGATTGAGATTCTACAACCGCAATCTAGATGGCGTATTATATATTATTCATCTGATTAGATGAAATTGTTCCAAAAAACTAGAATTGTAAAATGTAGTATCTTAATTGATAAGGATGTGTGAAACTTTCAATGTAGATGTATTCGCTTTTCATTGATTCTAAACTCTGAGATGTACATTAATCTATGCATTTTATATGCATACCAATTACTCTATACTTCTCTCTTACAATCGATGAGAGGGTATGTGAGGATTGAAGGCGTTGCCTTTCATTCGTTGAACGTGGCACGACTGATTAGTACCTTTTAGTACGAAACAGTGACTGTCTCACGCTTTCAATGAATGTGGTCATCGATTTCAACATTCCTTAACATTTATCCCAGAAGGATAGTGGAGAATCCATATTCTCTAACATTGATCCCTAGAAGGACAGTGGAGACATCGCTTTGTTCATGTTTCACATAGCCAGCTCTGTTATTATGTTCTTTTGAATAATTTGTCAAAAATTATCGAAAGAAAGTAGTGTTCTTTGATAAGCCCGTTATTGCTGAAAAAAGTTGAAAAAAAATATAGATAGTCAACAGGCAAAAACATCATGAAGAAATATATATTATTTTCATATTATTTTTATTATATTATATATATTTCATATATATATATATATATATATATATATATATATATATATATATATATATATATATATATATATATATATATATATATATATATATATATATATATATATATATATATATATATATATATATATATATATATATATATATATATAATTTTAAAATCATGAAATAATTTGGAATCGTTCGAAAGACCCGAAAAATTATAGAACAGACACTTAGAGGTACAACTACATCCATATAAAATTCATGGGCAAAATTGTTCTAGAAATGATCATTAGGGAAGGAAAACTTTATGTGAAGGTCATATTAGAGGTCATAAAAAAAGAAAATCGAAAAAATGTAAAATGTCTCGTCTTTGCAAACGATATTATCACAGATAACAGAACTGAAGACATTCTCGCCGTAGAAAAACTACATAAAATTGTGCAGAAAACCGGATTACAAATTTCTTATGATAAAACCAAATACATGGAAAGAAAATCAGGTTTAAACCGAATCGCAGAGAAGTACGTAGCTCCAAAGGGCCTACAAGCTAACATGGGCGTAGTATAACGAAAAGTGCATTCGAGGGACAGCAAATTGAGACATAACACAACGATTCTTCCAGAAGCAGAGTATGCGTCTGAAACAATGGCTATTGACGGTCATTCAAGAATTAGAGAAATAGAAAAACAAGAACGGAAAATTCCTAGAAAGATTTACGGGCCAATCAATAGAAACGGCATTTGGATGAAAAGTCCTCAGAATGCCCTCTATCAAAAGACGAATACGATAACGGAAGAAATCAGAAAACGACGAGCAAAGTTCTATGCACATGTCTACTCAATGAAACAGTCCAGAATACCGAAGAAACTACTCGATATAATTATAATGAGTAAATGCAGAACAAAGTCCAAAAAGATCAACAACAGATCAGAACAAGTGTTGTCTTTAATCATCCAGCCTTACCTTTGCCGAGTTTTTATTCGCCATAAAATCCCACATGTATAGTTATATATATATATATATATATATATATATATATATATATATATATATATATATATATATATATATATATATATATATATATATATATATATATATATAAATTCAATGGACGATGAATCTACTCTGTGATAGTTCATATTTAAATGAGAGGTAATAATAAAAACTTGTCTAAAAATCACTGACTGAACAATTCTTTATTCGACTAGTTTCGCCTTTTACAGCATTGTCAAGAATGAACATCATTATCATTATCATGTATCATTATCATTCTTGATAATGCTGTAAAAGGCGAAACTAGTCGAATAAAGAATTGTTCAGTCAGTGATTTTTAGACAAGTTTTTTATTATTACCTCTCATTTATATATATATATATATATATATATATATATATATATATATATATATATATATATATATATATATATATTTATATATATATATATATGTATATATATATTTCGAACGTTTTTAGCAATAACAGGCTCTTTTTGATATGAAAAACTTTATTTTTGTCGACGTTTCGTTGTTATATTACAACTTTGTCAAAACCCAATATAACAACGAAACGTCTACAAAAATAAAGTTTTTCATATCAAAAAAGCCTGTTATTGCTAAAAACTTTCGAAATAAAATATCTTAAACAGGCAATAAGTCAATTTCAAGAAATATATATATTATATATATTTCTAAATTAAATATAAATATTATATATATTAAATAAATTAAATATATATATTATATATATATATATATATAAATATATATATATATATATATATATATATATATATATATATATATATATATAATTTATTTTGGATGTTTCTAGCAATAACAGGCTTCTTTCGACATGAAAAACTTTATTTTTGTTGAAGTTTCGTTGTATATCACAACTTTGTCAAAACTAATTATTTTTTAGATTAGTTTTGACAAAGTTGTGATATACAACGAAACATCAACAAAAATGAAGTTTTTCATATCAAAAGAAGCCTGTTATTGCTAAAAACATTCAAAATAAAATATCTTAAACAGACAATAAATCAATTTAAAAGAAAAATATATATATATACAAATATTCATGATGTTTTTGCCTCTTGATTATCTATAATTTTTCAAGTTTTTCAGAAATATATCGGTACATTATATAGATCGATAGAATTACTCTATCGATGAGCCGCAGCAAGGTCAAAAGAGGCAGAATAGTCTATATATTTATTCAGTGTGAATAAATATGTAGAATTTCATTTTCATATTTATACATGAAAAACAATAAAATTTCCGAACCTATTTCTTAGTACTTTTCATTAACATCCCAGCTTGCGTGCTAATGAATGAGCATCGAATAAATTCAAACATAGGTATTTTTAAAATAACAACGCTCTGAGATTTACTTTTCGTAAGATGGGAAATACCCGTAACTGTACGTTCAAAAATTCAATCTTGAGTGCGTGATGTGGACGGTTGATAGTTTTGTTTGCAGGTGACTCAAATATGGAAATAAAAAATGATTGCAGCATAGGGGACAAATCAACGCACTTAGCACTCGCATCTTCGCATTTTGGCCTTGACCAGGTGTGGTGGAAGAAGAAACAACTTGCACGGTCTCGGTCAAAGCCCCTGATATTCTAGTCTATATATACTTCGCCCATGAATTTCCAACATCAAATCATCCTGTGCATTTAGCAAAGATGACCAGTAAGACTGTAAGTATTTTTCTCGATTTTCTGTAATTTTTATTTTCTTTCTCCATTCATTAGTAACTTAACGTAATTGGTTCATGAATTGGATTTGCTGAAATTTTGAATTTTCGAAAAACAGAAAGCTATCCAGAAAAATTATTCTATGCATCATATTTAAAATCTTTGATAAGTTATTCATCCGGTTTGAAGAAACTATAGCGAAAGTGTGAAAAATTCTACACTATTTCAGCGAATTTCAGTGAATTTATTAAACAACAGGAATTACTTTCTGCATTTGATTTTATCGCTCCTGTTTGAGTTTTGAAACTTTTAAGATGGGTTTCATCTCATTCTACTGGATATGACCATTGTTCTTCATGAATTAATAGGAAAATGAATAAATAATAATACTTTGAGTACGAATCTCAAAATGCATAACGTTCATAAAAGTTGCAAAGCTTGATGTTCACTCTTTTCAAATTCATAGTATCGAAAAATTATTAATTTTTCGACATTATTGTTGATTGCGACATTCAGAAATAAAACGATTTTCTTTTCCATGAAGTTCAAATTGATATAGATATGAAATAAACTCAACCAAGGTATGTATACTTTTTGTGGTAATTCAAATCGATATTTTCGAAAAAGTGTGAATAATCAAATAATGATAATAATTCAAATATTACTACATGAGAATTCATTGCGTCGATACCACATTATAATTTATCGAGATAGAAAACAAACAATTCGAGTTTCAATACGTTTGTTTTCTATATTAAAAATTGTGAAAATCGAATCATTCGTGTTTCATAATATAAAAAATCAGAATATTCTTGCCGACACTTCGCTCATTGAAATGAAAATACTGGCGTACTAAATGCTTGAAGAGTACAAAAACAAAATATTTTCACTACAACGCAACTAATTATGGTAGATCCTTCGATTTTAACCTATTACCAACAGAATTATTAACAACACTGTTTTCCACATACCTCAATATAATAAAACAAAAGTTTTTTTCAAAATTTTCAACTCTTTCATTAACTGGAATATCGAATTTCGTGCTACGTGTAGTTGGAATTCGTTTAAAGAAAAATAAATTTATGTGAATGTTTCTAGTAATAAAGTGTATCAGGTTTTTCAATTTCATTTCTTATTGTTTCTTGAAACACTGCAGTTGAAATTTCTTATCCACTAACTTTTATTTGATTATTTGTTCAGTGATAACATTAGCGAACAATTCTTTTACAGGCATTATTATAGAAAGTTAAAAATTGAACTTAAAATTGAAAAATTTTCATTTTCAATTAAAGCCAGATACAGAATATATATCCTGACGGCTTAGAATGAAAAGCCGCATAGTCCATAACGCGATCAAAAGTGTTCTGATTGTCTTCCTATTGACTTAAAATGTTTAAAGTGAATTTACTCATTTTTATGCATCTACAGTGATCAAGTAGAACCTTTGAAAGAGTTCCGAAACAAACTTCTGTGCTACAGTAAAACAAGGTGACTAGCATTAATGTCCACGCTTGAGAGAGAAATCAAGATATTTCAGCCTTTGAAAAACTATTTCCTTAGTATCGACAAAAGCCAAATACCTTAATCGAAGAAGTTTTCTAAAATCCCAGATCAAAATTGTGGTTACATTTTTTGCACAAGCAATCAGCGTCCTTTCAGAAAGCAGTGTTGAAATCGAACGACTAAATATATCGTTCATAAAGTCAGCCAAAGAAATTAATCGTTTCCGAGATGAACTGGCACCAAAAAAGAATATGATTATTCGTCTTCACATCGTCCGTAACCTGATTAAAATGACAAGAAAAAAAGCTGCTGTTGACCAGAAGATTTAAAAAATTGAGATACTGAGTTTTCTAAAACAAGCAAGGAATTATCAAACCAGTAAAGTCAATTTAACCCAGAAATTGAGGTGTTTGAATGGGCAAATTTAATCTTCTTCAATGAAATAGGTACCTACTTGTAAAATACTAACAAAATTTTTTTATCATATAATTCCGCAGATATTCCGCTCTGGTAAAAAAGTAAATGGTCTCATTACTCACAAATGATACTGTTTGTACCTATGTATATATATATATATATATATATATATATATATATTATCCAACATTCAGTTCAAAGCGTACTTCTACAATAGACAATGCATCTTTGTGTACCTATCAGTGGGAGTGTGTGTTTGTGAAACGATAGCAGAATACTGACTTAGAATTGAACGTGTGTCTTCGAATAATATTTTGGTTTTCATAAAGCATCGGCAACATCAATGCATAATCACATTTTCACGTAAATATAATCAAATTTCGAGGAAGTATATACATTAATTGAATAAATTATTGACGCGTATTGTTATCTATATTTTCAACATTGGCATTGATAAGGATTTTACTCGATGAAAGTCGTTTGTTAACAACTGAGAAATTGAAAAAAATATCGGAATTGAAATTCGCAGCCGAATAAGCTGTGATATTCCAAAAACAATCTACAAATAATTTTCATATTCAATTTATCTCCCTATGCATTATTCTATTTCAAATAATGGTGCTCTCAAACTTGACAATTGTTTCCGGGTGTTACCCCATTGTCAAAAGTTAAACTCAGTTTCAGTTCAGTTCAACTTTCGAAAATGGGGTAACACCACAACAAAATTTTTAATATAAATTTTGTGAAACCATGCAAAGTGTTTTTATTTAATATATTAAACAATGTCTCTCCTCGCCAATGTTGCACCAAAAGATTAGCGAACATTCATCAACTTTATTCAATAATTCTGTTGGATCTGATATTTTTGATATTTTTCTAATCTTCACTACTTCGTTCAACTATTGTACTTTTGTACACCAAGTTATATTATTCGAAAACGTAATGAATATTTTCTTCATGAAATAGTAGTTAATGCAGTGGCGTAACTAGTCTGACTGCGCCCCAATGTTAGTATTTCTGTGCGCCCCTATTCGTAGACTCATTTTCCAGAATATCAGTTTTTCACGCCCCTCCCCCCCAGGCCTGCGCCTTAATGCACCGCATTGGTCGCATTGGCATTATTTACGCCACTGTGGAATTGAAGATTATAGTTGTATTTTTAAAATTTAAATTATGTATTTTCGAAGTATTTTCCTTTTATTTAGTCACTTATATAAAACATCAATTATCAGTTATAATTTTATGAAGTCAAGAATATAGTTTTATAATTATAATTTCTTTAGTGTTCTTTTCAGTTATTTATTTTTTTAAATGAACTTCAAGAGCAGTAAAAAATGTTGAAATCATTAAATTCTAGGAAATCAATAAAACCACTAGTGATAATTCGAATAAAACTAAGTGTTTTGTGTTTTAATTTTAATTCAGTCATTTCAGATACATTTTGGACCGCCCGTATTTATGCTGAAGTGTGAAGAAAATAACGTATAATATGAATACTTTCTTCCTTTTTCCTCCTCTTCTTCTTTTATTTTACTGGAATAAGTTTAATAATCGAAAAGTATCCATTGAAAGTTGATCATTCAGAAAACTATTCGATTTTTTCCTAATATTAGCCTTCCTGACTACTAATAGGGTTAGTTTGTATGCAATATTTTAAAATTGTTTTTGAAGCATTCTTTCATAAGGTGTGTTGCATACGTCAAATCGGTTTTTTTCTCGTACCATCTGCTGTGTTCAGATATTCTTAGTCTGAAATTTCTAAAAACAATAATAACAACTGCCCATACCGTGGCCATAATAAATCATATATTACAAACAATGAGAATATTTTCAAAATGTCTGTGTCTATTCGTTAGGTAAAACATATCAATCATTTTTCAATTTTTTCTACATATAAACTTATTCCTATTTTTTTTACAGTTACTGTTCTGCTGTTTAGCAGCATTAATATATCTCACGGAGTCCAGTCCAGTTGGGGATGTCAAGGATATAGTGGAGGACGTTAAAAATGTAGAAAGCCATAAAGATGTAGTGGAAGTTGAAAATAAAGTTCAAGACCAACCCGAAACAGTTCCAGCGGCGATAGAGAGAATAGATGAAGATCTACCTGCAACATCCAACGACGAAGTTGGTGTAAAAATTGATAAAGGCGATCTAGATACCGCTAACACCTTCTGGGGAGGATACTACCGAAGTCCTTCATGGGGTTGGAGAAGGGGATGGGGCTATGGAGGAAACTGGGGTTATGGCGGCTGGCCATATAGTAGTTATGGATACGGTGGACGAGGATACGGTGGTTGGGGATGGGGTGGTCATAGAGGATGGAATTCAGGATATTATTGGAGATAAAATAGTGGACACATTATATTTCAACGAACTGATGACGAAAAGAAAATTATAAACCTAATGTGATGTTTTTTAAGTAACAATATTTATAAAGAAATGAAAAACCGAAAATAAAAAAATAAATATTAATGGTTTTCATGAATTTTTGCTGAAATGAAATATGTATTTATAGAAAACTATTTGTTATAACGGATACTCTTACTCATTTTGTGAACTATGAGCTGTTGGTGTTGGGTGAATTAGTGGGAAGGGAAATAGTTTTCCGTAAACAGATATCACATTAAAGATAAATTTGTATGGGTATCTAAAGAATATGATATTTCTCTTTAGTGATCAAACATGACAACTTGTTAATACAAACAATATGATTCAATAGAAATACCATGAACTTAAATCATTAAATAAATTGATTGAAAATTATGTGTTTGTTTCAGTTTCGTTAAATAATAAAATGTCAATGAATTGAAGTCATGCAATTAATGATTATTCAGAAAAGTGTAGGTAATACACTCAATTTAATATCTACATATCTACTTATAAACTTCGTACATATGTTCTTATGGAGCTATAAAGTTAGTTATTCGTGAGGAGCTTTACATGAAATTTCGAAAATTTTGTGGAACTTATATAAACTGATAATAATGGAAATTACCTACTTCGAGAATATCGACATATACCTTAGATGAAATTCGTAACAATCTTTTCGTAGTGTATTTAAACAGCATTATATGTGAAACCAAAACATTCTTCTTAGAAATTGATTGACGTATTTCTTTAATTCAAGTTCAATACTATCAGAAACTAAATATAATGCAAAAATTCTTAAACCAGAAGATGTAATTATCAATTGAAAAGCAACGCCATAAATCATTTCAATTACTTTGATAAAACAACACGAGTAAAAAGAGTGGAAGAACTTACAATTAGAAGACAAAAAATTTAGCTGAATTGTAGAAAATTATTGAATTCAATGAAATAAGTTTCAATATACTCAATTATTATGAATTGTAGCAGCAAAGTTTTCAACAATGTTTCGTCCTGTATAACACATATTTTGTTTGGTAATTTATATAGAGAGACACGAAGTAATATTTAATCCACTATTTGAAGGAATTTTTCCAATTGATTTTGAATACTATCTCAGGTCGTAAGATACAATGCCATCATAATGTTTAAATGTATTAAAAGGATTAGGTATATCCAAAATTCTTCTCGATATTTTAATGGAACATACAGGATTGTGGAGTAGACCAGGTTCACCTCACATGTCTCTATCTCATACATAACTCTATCTTTGGACACAATTGCCCTTTATATATATATATATATATATATATATATATATATATATATATATATATATATATATATATAGCGTACAAAATTTTTGGGAAACATTGGAACAAACAACCAATAAAATACCAAAACACCATGTGAAAATCTTGCTAGGAGATTTTAACGCACAGCTAGGTAAGGAAAGGAAATTCAGAGATACTACGGGTCCCCATACCAAACACAAACGTACCAACAAGAACGGTGAAAGGTTAATCGCGTTCTGTAGGAACTTTGAACTCAAAATCATGAGTACTCAATTTCAAAAACCTGCGCATAAGCTAACTACTTGGAGATCGCCAAGTCTCAAGCAGGGTGAATATTAAATTGATCATGTCGCAATTTCCAAGAAGAACGTGAAGGAAATTTTAAATGTCAGAACTCGTAAAGGCGTCTTTGATTCGGATCACTATCTCCTCCAAATAAAAACAAAATTTCAACCCAATAGAAATAAAAAATTTACACCCAGAAAAGTTAGGTCAGATCCCGAATATCTGAAACTTCACGAGGAAAGAATCATTGCACAAATCAATCAGGAAAAATCGACGAATTGGGAAATCCTTACAAAGAATACTCAGAAAGCCATTACACTAGGGCAACCTCCTCGCACCAGGAAACACCGCTGGTGGAACGTTATCTGCGACCAAGCAGTCGACAAGAGAATAACTGCATGGAAAAAATTTAACGGCCATAAAAATGAGGAAAACTGGGAGAACTTCTTTATAACTCGAAAACAGGCCTCCAAAGTAATTAGAAGAGAAAAACGCAGATATAATAATAATAGGTGTTACGAAATACAGAAGGATTTCACCAATAATAATACTAGAGATTTTTACA
Source organism: Henosepilachna vigintioctopunctata (assembly GCA_030704895.1). Classification (NCBI taxonomy): domain Eukaryota; kingdom Metazoa; phylum Arthropoda; class Insecta; order Coleoptera; family Coccinellidae; genus Henosepilachna; species Henosepilachna vigintioctopunctata. The sequence goes on along the minus strand of JARQZJ010000008.1, from coordinate 1,536,649 downwards.
AAACTTTCAAAGAAAACTTGCGAGGATACCAAGCGCACAGTCTTTGCTTCAAAAAATCGGATGGCAACTAACACAAAAAATAACTGCAAAATGTTAGCCAAATATTTCAGCACCCTTCTCAACTGCAATCCACCCCAAGAAAAACTTAAGTTCGACTTTTCGGGGATTACGCATCCAGACTCGCAAGCCCCTGATATGGAAGAGATTACGGCAATTATCAAGCAACTCAAAAACAACAAAGCAGCAGGAGAAGATGGGATTATTGCGGAACTCTGGAAACTGAACGATACTACTATGACGCAAAAACTTCATCATTTAATATCAGAAATCTGAAGAACGAAACAGATACCAGAGGATTGGAAATGCGCGTTGATACATCCATTGCACAAAAAGGGGGACAAAATGGATATCAATAATTACAGGGCAATTTCGTTACTCCCGGTTGCGTACAAAATACTTTCTAAAGCACTCCTAAACAGAGTAGAATACCAAGCGGATTCACTAATTGGGGAATACCAAGCTGGATACAGAAAAGGCCGATCATGTGCTGAACAGATCTGTACTTTGAAGACGATATTACAGATGAGGAAATGTAAAAATACAGTGATCACATTCATTGACTTCAAGAAAGCATATGATTCGGTAGACCGCGAAACCCTTTTCGAAATCATGAAAGAATTTGGAATCGATCGAAAGACCCGAAAAATTATAGAACAGAAACTTACAGGTACAACTTCCAAGGTAAAATTTATGGGCGAAATATCAGATCCCTTTGAAATTCAAACCGGTGTGCGGCAGGGGGGACGGACTTTCGCCAATTCTTTTCAATATTGTTTAAGAAAAGATCATTAGGGAATGTAAACTTCACGTAAAGGGCATACAAGTGGGTATCAAAAAAGAAAATAGAACAAATGTCAAATGTCTCGCCTTTGCAGACGATATTGCAATCATCACAGACAACAGAACTGAGGCCATTCACGCCGTAGAAAAATTACATGAAATTGCGCGGAAAACCGGGTTACAAATTTCTTATGATAAAACCAAATACATGGAAAGAAAACCAAAAAATAAATCTTCTCTTATGACAAAACATGGCGAAATTCTGCAAGTAGGCAATTTCAAATACCTCGGGGAAGTTATACAGTCCTCAGGTTTGAACCGAATCGCTAATTAACAAAGAATAACCAAGCTCCAAAGGGCCTACAAACTAACATGGGCTCACTATAACAAAAATTGCATTTCGAGAGGCGCCAAATTGAGGCATTATAACACAACGATTTCTTAAAGAAATAGAAAAACAAGAACGAAAAATTCTCAGAAAGATTTACGGGCCAATCAACAGAAACGGTATTTGGATGAAAAGACCTCAGAATGAACTGTATCAAAAGACAAATACGATAACGGAAGAAATCAGAAAACGACGAGCAAGGTTCTATGCACATGTCTACAGAATGAAACAGTCCAGAATACCAAACAAACTACTCGATATAATTATGAAAAGTAAATGCGGAACAGAGTGGCTTAAAAATGTCCAAAAGGATCTACAACAGATCAATACAAAAAATCTCGAAGATCGCACTGAATGTCGCTATAAAATCGCACATGTGAAGTTTGAGCAAAAATCAAAACGTCAACCTGGAGTAAAGTGGACAGATGAACGGAAGAAAGAGCATTCAGAGAGGATGAAGCGTTTTTGGGAGGTAAAAAAGATGAAGCAAAATTTCTAATGATTGCGAAATCAAGTTCAGTCGCTCTCCTCATGGGGAACAATCGTTATAATAATATATATATATATATATATATATATATATATATATATATATATATATATATATATATATATATATATATCTTGAAATTGATTTATTGCCTGTTTGAATTTTTTTATTAGTTTTGACAAAGTTGTAATATAACAACGAAACGTCAACAGAAATAAACTTTTTCATATTAAAAAAGCCTGTTAATGCTAAAAACTTTCAAAATAAAAAAAATATATATATATATACTTGAAAAATGGCCACCGATATGACAAAAGAAAGAGAACTGCCTTGGCAAAGCATGAAGAGGAAAAAAACACAAATTCAATTTCAAAGGAACGAAAATCCTTACAACCGAAAGCAATAAAAATAAAAGAGAATTCCTTGAAATGGTCCATATAAAGAAAAACCCAAACTGTGTGAATGAGAAAACGGACATCAAAAATCTGAACCAAGTATATTTCAAATTGTTTCAAAATTCGTGGAAGAAAGGGGAAGGAAGGAAAGGAAGGGTCCCCGAATGTTTTGATCGAACACATAATAATTTATGAATAACTGAATTCGCTCAAAAAAAAACCCGAAAATGTGCATGCCTTATACGTTTGCGAATAATTGAATCCAATCGAAGCAAAGCCGCAGTGAATGAACAATATAAACGAGCCTTGTAGATTTGGCGTCTGATTTTAACTTTGTGAAAGTTACCTTGTTTTAATGTTTTTTTTTGGAAAATCCAATAAATATAAATCACCGAGGTGGAAATTTCCTTTTCTGGTGAGTTCTTGAAAAACAATTTTGCCACATTTTATTGTGAAAGCTGTAAGTTTTCTGTTTTCCCGTAGATTGTAATATTTGTGAGTAACTGAAAAACACTACATGTGTTGGTCGAAACGTTTTGAAATAAAAAGTTTTTTAATCGAGTATTAACTACTACTTTGAACCAGCCCAGGTAGCAGACTGACGGTAATATGACGTCATATATTGGTTTCAACATGTCGGAAAAGACGTCGGCAGAGACGTCTCACTGACCATGCAGTGACGTCGAAATGTCACAGCCTCAAGACGTCATTTTGAGCCGTTCAATAGACGTCATTAAACAACGTTAAAAAGACGTCACTAAGTAGAGAAAAATAGACGTCGTAAAGACGTTCTTCAGAGCCTATATTGTAGGGGTTCCATAATTTAAATAAAACAATATTTATAATTAAACATTTATTTGAAAAATTATATTTTAAGGATTAGTTTTATTTCATTTGAAACAAATTATTAATTAAAAATTTAACTTTTAAACCAAATATGTTATGACTCACCTATTATAACAAACAAAATTTTGCATTGTCATTTCAATAACTTTCAAAAATACAAACTTTTTCTTCAGTTTCAATATTAAGATCAGGTAGAATACTCAGAGATGTCCTTTTGTTCTCTAATTTATATCAGTAATAGAATCACTCCGACTTAAAAAACTGAAATTTTTTTTAATGTAACCTAAAACTGTCTTAATATACAAATAACATTTAGGTACATTATGATGTGAGAAGTTTTACCTGTTGTTGTATATTCATTATTCACTCGTGATGACACTTGAGTATTGCCTGTTGAAGTACTGGCTGTTCTTATTGCATATTCTATTCTATTTATTCTCGAAGAACGTGAAACTATGCCTCTGAAAATTATAGCACATCTTAAAAAAATATTGTTAATAATTTGCATCTTCGAAATAAAAACTTAAGGCAAGATGTATCTATTTTATGGTAATTGTTTCGAATATCCGCGACATCGTTAACTATAAGGTTGGGTTAGGTTTACTTTAGTTTGGTTTACTTTGAATTCTTGAAATGACGCGAATATTCTGAGTATTTCTCCCAATTTTGCATTACATGTATCTAATTAACTTACCTTTTTTCGTTTAAAGGAGAATTTATTCAAGATTTGAATTTGACTCTTATGCATAAAGATGTAGCAGTATTCGAAGTGGTATTTCGTTGACATCTGGTTTCTATTACTATGCACATTACATCTGTTTTTTCCGCAGAGTTTATTGCATTCATATACTAGGTCAATTTCTTGGAAGATCGATGCCACATTTCGAGCACCAGACCATTTCGATGTACACCCGAATTCTTAACAGATATTTCAAAACATATTATAACACAAACACAACTCGTCCATCTTAAAACATTGAATGCAAAACAACCCAGACGCAGAGCATAAATATGAGTCCACAGAACAATTGACAACTTATAACCTTAACTATAATACAATTTTCGTGTTAACAATTGACGCATGGATGAATATTATTGTTCAAATATGTGAAAGCTACTATTATCTAAGTGAAAATAATATTTGTCGTTTCTTAAAAAATTAACGGTCATAAATTGACGAAAATAGTACGTTGCGCTGACGTCATCTGCTGTCATCCTATGAACGTCAGTCATCTGACGTTAAAAAGACGTCATTCAGCTGTCAAATAACGTCACTGACCAAAATTGACCGAAAACTGACCCTAATAAGACGTCATTTTAAGTCAGCTTGCTACCTGGGGCATTCCCAAGAAAACCTAAATTCTAGTATATATATATATATATATATATATATATATATATATATATATATATATATATATATATATATATATATATATATATATATATATATATAAAAATGAAGAAGTTTCTTGCGGTGAAAAGTATAAATGAGAAAAAAAACACAATTATCGGTATAGCCCGCAACTCCATTGGAAGCAGCCGTTGACACGTGTTTCGAGCTTATTGGCTCTCCTCAGAACGGCGTAGCCAAGTTCAAGGTGTACGAACCTGGAGATGGAATCCACAACAAAAGAACACACCTGCAAAGGAAGTCCCCACTACTAGGCTTCCACGTGAACTCTCCGGGTTTGGAGATTTGGTCAACGTATCGCCAATGTGGCGACTATTTATCCTTTACGGAGTCTTCAACCGACTAAGTAAATGAGAAATGAAGAAGTTTCTTGCGGTGAAAAGTATAAATGAGAAAAAAAACACAATTATCGGTATAGCCCACAACTCCATTGGAAGCAGCCGTTGACACGTGTTTCGAGCTTATTGGCTCTCCTCAGAACGGCGTAGCCAAGAGGAGAGCCAATAAGCTCGAAACACGTGTCAACGGCTGCTTCCAATGGAGTTGCGGGCTATACCGATAATTGTGTTTTTTTTTCTCATATATATATATATATATATATATATATATATATATATATATATATATATATTTAAAATTGATTTATTGACTGTTAAAGATAGCTTATTTTCAATATTTTTAGCAATAACAGGCTTATTTCAATGTTAAAAACTTTATTTTCGTTGAAGTTCCGTTGTATATCACAACTTTGTCAAAAATAATGAATAATTGAATTTTATGAACTACTATAGATATCAAAACGTCAAACTTATTTTTTAAAATAAAATCAAATTGGCTTTTTTGTATTCTCACATATTCATTTTTAGTAGGTATTCAGAGGAATATTTCTAGCTTAGCATTCGCTTCGGAAGTTTTAGTCTAATAATAATTATAGTAAATTATTATTTCTTTTCTAACATCAATTTCACACATATAAACCAATCAATATACATATTCTGGTTAAGTATATAAAACTTAACTATGTGTACTTATATGTATGTATATATAAATCACACTCACAAGAAAAACTTGTCAATAGCTACAAAAAAAGAATGTGGAATAAGAGGCAGAAGATAAAGATGAAACGGAACTATTTTGTGTTAAGCTATTGATTTAATGATTAATAAAAATTTGAATTATTTCTCAACAAATAGCAAGTGAAGAAATCACTGTCAACATAGGAATATAACATAGTCCCCGGCGAAAAAGAAGTATAGTTTCACTTCAAATGATTCCTGAATTGAACTCAACCTGCAATGTGTGATTTTGCATTTTGTTTTGTGATTTTGAATTCAAAAATTGGAATAAAAGTATACGAAAAAGGTATTAATGATTCACTATAATGGTAGTATTAATGATAAGTAATATAAAAATTATTCCCGGGAATATAAAATTCATACTAATTATAAAATATGAAATAATAACTAGATAATATATTAAAATAATGATTAATAAAGTTGAATAAATATTCGCTGACCTCTTTGTGAGACATGGTTTGATATGAATTGACAAAACAACCCTTGGCTTAGTTTCACAATGACAATGTTGCATGACAATTTCAAAACCGATTTGAAAACTTTTCAAAACTCAAGCAGTTTTGAAAAATTTTCAAATGTTATGATTGTCAAGCAACAATATAGTTCTGTCAAACTAAGCTATGTGTTTTTTATCCAAAGCTATGAGTTGAATACCTGAAAGACTTTTCAACGATAATTCAATCTCAGATCTAGAAAATTTATACAGGGTTTGATAGGTTTGGACATTTTGGAGAAACTATAAATATTATTGATTAAATCAAATTTGAATGAATCTGATATCGAATTCATCCAAAAATTCAATCAAATATTAATACTAAAAAAATTTAAAAACAAAGAAAAACAGTTCATTAATTTTCAGTAGGTATAAGATCAATAGGTACACTCGTTCCAGAAACTAATTGAAAATAACAAATTACCTAGTAATAGCCTATAATACATTAAAACGTCAAAGAATATATTACAAATTTAAAGAGGGAACTGTTATTCAATAAAGATTGCTTAACAACAGAAGAAAAATATTTTGATACTTGTGAGCTCAAATTTGCTGTACCTACTCATGAAATAAACAAATAAATTAAGAAATAGTATAGATATTTATAATTCATAATTTCATATTATAATTTGAATAAATAGATTTTATGCGATGAAAAATTTATATTTATGGAATTCATCATTTGATTATTTATAATATTTAATTTGGCGTTTACTTGATGTAAATCCATTATAATTGAATATAAACTTAAATTCGAACACTTGTGCTTATGATTTACACTTCAACGTGTAAATAATAAGTTCAAGTGTTTGAATTTAAGTTTATATTCAATTATTTATAATAGCTTAATCAATTTTCTAAATAGAAAAGAAGTATATATAATGAATTAGATGGAAGGAAATTTCGTTTGACGTTTAATTTAAACACGTTTAGCTTAGTTTACTACACTAACACATCGATCCTTATTAAGAATGGTTGATTATTATTATTATGAATTGAAAATACTATGCAAAATAACTAGGTTTTTTCAGGCGTTCATAATTTGTTCATTATTCCACCCAGTGAGTTTCAGTAGAAACTTATCGATCATTCCACTCCTTGTTGTTTTTGCGTTGTATTATAGTTACAAATTTTCAATCAATAAATCTAATCTAATGCTTTCGATGAAGGTTCACACTCAATAACAGAAGACAAACTTTCATTACAACTTGCTGAAAACTTGCCGACGATAATATGAAAAAAGCCACAATTCTGATGTTCTATTTTGAAAAAAGTTTTTTGATAATTGGAGACATTTGTCACGAAAAGAATTTCAGTCGACACAGCTTTCACATCATTTCAAAAAAACGGGACATTTTTGTGTCTCGGGGTTATCTTTCGGGACGACAGGGCACAGAATCGAAAAACGAGACGGTCCCGTTTAATACGAGATGCCTGGTCACGTTATATTTGCATTAAACATATAATCTAATATCCTTTGTTATCAAATCTATACGTAGTATTTATTAAAAATCAATTTGAACTACACGTACTGGCACATGGTCCTTGCATAACAAAAAATTTATGAGAATCCTATCTCAATTCAGAATGTAATCAGAATTAATATGTTATTTACAAACATTGGAGTTCATAAGCGATCTTCAATATTCCAGGAATATAGAAATATCGCATTTTACCACTGATTACTAATCACAGACAGAAGTACGCAGATAGAGCTGAAGTGAACAATGAACATATAAATTTGATCAAATAGGGCATAGTACAGAAACTGGTCATAGAGATTTTAGTGAATTACAAATGTGTGTAGTTAGTGTAGATGACAGATAATGTATTCGCAAATGGTAGGTGATGTTTCAAGTGCATATTCATTCTCAATCGAATTTCACATTATATTATATCTACACTTCCATTTTCTTCATGTATGTTTGATTGCCTTGGTCCTTTCAAACATTTCAGATTGTCGAAACTTCTTTGGTTGCTTAGATGCTTTCCTCGCGTATTAGTTATATATTATTCATTGAAGCATAACTAACAATTGTAAATTTGACAATAAAATACAGCATTATGATGAAAACGAAAACTTTAAGTATTTTCATTATTCAATGAGTTAAATATGTTTCACAAAATGATACCACTCCCAAGAAATTTTGAGAAAGTTATTATAATAACAGGTGTTAGTATCATACCATCCAATAAGCCCAGAAATCATTAGTGTGCACGCCCAGGAAAATTTTATTTTAAATTTGTTTTATCTGCGATCTTCTAAATACTTTTCTCCACAACTGAAATTATTTTCACTTTCAATTGATTGTAAATGTAAAAACAACTTTTTGATAAATGGATATATATTTTTTTCAATTAAGAATTAGTAAGAAATTAAACCATTCCTGTCATGAAAAGAACATTCTTCTTTATGGCATAGAAAACATTGTATTCATGTTGTTCTTGTTATGACGCAATTTATTTCAATTTGACGTCAATTTCAAACAACGATTAACTTCTCTTTGTTTTCTACATATTTTTCAAATTCATGTTCAAACTCCATTAATATTAATTGATAGCTTGATTAGCTATTCTAATATTGATAATTTCAATTTTCAATTTCATAAATCACAAAATAGGGTTCGGATAATGAATTAACCATGGTTTTATTGGAATTCATATTAAACAATTTGTCTTCAATTTACTTTCGACAAAATGTAACTTACATGTTAATTGTTCAGAATCCAAAATTTTGGATGACGTTTCTTGAAAAGCATATTTGAAATTAATGAATGACATTTTTAACTACGTTGACAAATATTTGACAATTAAATTTGAAGTGTAATGCTTCAAATATATAATTACTAATATGAATAATGAATTGATTTCAGAGATTTTATACCACTAAGGTGTGCGACAGATCGGGTATCTTTTAATGGCATTTCTCGAAAATGTTCTAAATAAGTTGAACTGATTACACTCTAATGATTAGGAGTTTTATATAATACAACAGGTGACATAATTTTTCCTACTATGCACCTGTGCATTTCACCTTTAAAAATTGGAAGTGTGAGTTACTACAGCTTCAAACTTTCGTTCATTCAAACACTTCTCTATATCGAAATATAAAATGATAATTTGCACGAGATTTCACATTAGATAGTATAAATAACAGTATTGAAGCTACATATTTATATAGAATAACATAATCAGGCAAAGACACATTACCTGAGAAAATGTGTTAGTCGTAAGACGACGTCAGAAGTAAAAACTCCTTAGCCTCATTAATTCACATTATGAAGATGAAAAAACACCAAACACGTGTTTTATCTTAATGTAGAAGTAAATGACACGGAGGTTTTGTTTATCACTTGGTGAAACATTATGTTAAATAATATTAAATTAAAACACTTAACACAATAACAAACACTTGGACAAATGTTTTAATTTTAATTTATTATTATTCAATGAAGAAGTAGGTATCATTCTAAATTAACAGGATTATAAATTATAAATATAATATATTTTTGCAATAATAAACAGGTATATTCATACTGAATCTTTTCCAGATTATATATATAAATGAACTGAATGAATGTAATGAGTGTTTTGAGGTCATAAATACAATGTCAATTCTGATATTGTGCTGTCGTCCATTGTGTTACATAATTTTATATGTGATCTACGTTATTGATTTTTCCGTCAAATGGTTTCAAAATATATAAACTTTATGCTGGTAGAGAGTATACCTATGTGATGTATAGGTATACTCTCCACACGCATTGAGGGTCGGTTTGGCCATATAGTCGAAATGACATTTGCCAACCGAGCCCTAGCACAGGCTAGACTCGGCTAGCACAGGGTATAATAACAATAATAATAACGATAAGTTCTTTATTATAAACAGTATAATACCCAATTACAGAAAATAATAACATATTGTTGAATAAAAACTAAATAAATAAAACGAAAGAGATATAACAATGATGATTGATGAGGCCGATACTTGGAGAAAAATAATATGTAAAAAATATATATTATATATAACAATGAGATCAATCTAATCTAAAAAACTAAAATAGTAAATAGTTACTAAATAATAGTATTTAATGAAATATTACAAAGAACTCAATCGAAATCAATTCATTTTAGTCAATTTCTTTTGTTCACCTAACTCCTAATAATAACCTCCATGGAGTCAAAGTGCATGTCACAATTATTGGCAACTCTATTGAATGTACACTCCATAAACCAAATGGGGATTGTATTAGCGAGTTGGTTCTAGGAGGCTCTAGGGAGAATAATTCTGTAGTACGAGAATTTTTCGAGACTATTAGTAAGAACTATTACAAATAAATTAATGAACATATGTACACGTCAAATTAAACAAGAGATAGTGAAGGAAATGCAGGCGGCGAAATTTTTTATCCTCAATGTGCATGCTTGCCAGTATGTTGGCGTTGAAGATCAAGCTTCAATTTGCGTACGGAGAATGGAATACCACAAGAAAAAGTTATCAGCATGGTTATGTTCGGAAATCAATACGAGAAGCTTACCGAGCTCGACTAACTCATTAATTAACCTTAATTTTGCAAGACCTTATTCACCCTTAATATACCTTATCTTTTGATGACGCAGGAAATATGACAGTTACGTAATTTGGTCTTCAAACAAAACTGAATGGAAGAAATGCAAAAGTTAATTTTTACGGATTGTTTGCGCATGTAAAATTTAGTACTAGTTGGTGCGATAACAAGCTCTAATGAAGCAAACACTTTGTTTGGATTGCTGAGGTGTACCAGTATATTTATTCATAAATCATTTAAACGCACATCTTTATTGGTAGATAATAATTCAGAAATAATGAGTAATGAAGACGAATTAAGATGATACCAATATATAGGGCAGACGAAAAGGTGGGATAAAGGCTAAACCTTGGCCACTATTGAGGAGAAAACTAGTTACCTCGCGTTAATAAAAACTTTAAAAGCCATATTTTTGAACAAGGAGTTTGAGCAAAAGATTTTTTTGCAAGTGAACGCGTTAATGCATTCATTTTTTAATTTTGAAACTATATTGACAGCCTTCGCATTCAAGAAAATAATTGATCTATTAACCCTGGTAAACCAATATCTCCAAACTTCGTGCTTATGGGCTTTTAACAAAAGCGTCGAGAAAAAAATTTTCCGTAACTAAAAAATATTGAGTATCTTTGAGCCTATACATTTATTAACATAATGACTACATATTTCACTTGAAATGTTTCAATAAAAGTCTTGGTGTTTCATAAATTTGTAATATTAAGCCTTCATTGAATAATTTCTTTATGTATTGTTTCAGGTGCTTTTTGTAACAACTTTGACCCTATTATTTTCACCTATCATTACCCTTGAAGCGCTGACCCTCTTCGAAATTCCTACAACTATAAAGGGAGAAGTGGTTGAAAATACACTTCCATTCTATGTGTCTGAAAAATTGGAGCAAGACTATACAGAACTTGGTGAGAAAGGAATCAGATATTTTACCCATAAGTATTGGATGAAGAAAAGAGCTCCTAGTAAATTACATTCAGCAAGTTCAACTGAGATTAGTTCTAGAACAGCATTGGAGGAACAAATTCCTGATACACCTAAAAATGAATTGAGGAACGAATCTATGAAACAATTCATCGCAATTTGTACTCAGTCGTTCGCAAATGTTAAACTGGACTATTTGATAGCATGTGTTTTAGAAGGTTTCAAATCGCAGTAACATTGTGATCAAATTTAAGAGGTAGAATATTGGACAATAGATAATTCATTGAATATAATTTAAAAATTTTTAAATAATTGTAGATCAATTATTTCATTCAGAAAATTATTTTTATAAAGGCGTTTCAGGTATATATCTAAATGTAAATGGAATAAAGTGATGTTTTGTCAATGATGAGGATGATCATGTCATTCCTTACAAGAAAATTGAAAGTATAATTTTTCAATAATATTCAGAAATCTTTCAAATACTCACTAAAACCACATGACATTGCACCAATTATTTTGTTTATAGTGATAGTAATTATTAGGTTTTAAAATCATCTTTGCAGATTACTAACATTAACAATATCCCATGGATGAACTTATATTAACATTGATGGAATATAGTTTACAAATTCCTATAATGTGAACCAACACCTCACTAAATTCTACAAATATTAAAATATTTATATATTTGTTTTGGGTGTTAATTCATTACAAAATATTAATTCAACAATAATTGGATTTGCGACAATGATAATTATTTCAACAGAATTTTTATCTACATCATGAATGTTTGAATATATCCTTTGATTCAAATTTGGCGTTTTTATGATTCTTATTACTTTTCTTCAGAACGTTAAAAATATTAATCAAAACATAAATGACTGAAATGCGCTGATTTTTTATATTAGGGCATATATTTATATGCGCTGATATTTTAGATCAAGAAATAATGAGCATTAATATATTAGTTACAACATTAAAGAGCCAAAACATATGTCTTGTAAACATACAACAAATTTATATTAATTTTAAATTCATTAAAATTGTAGGTGCACTCAGAAATTAAGCAATGAATTGTCCCTACAGTATTATTGTACTAACAAGTAAATCGTTCAACAATAAAGGGATCACAGTTTTCTATATTTCAAAAGTATAATATTTCAAAGTCAAAGTGACATGAGAGCTCTAGTTGAATACTTATTAACACAACATCAATAAGGTAAAAGTCTTAAAACCACTGTATTTTTTGTAAATACAACTAGCTTCAATAAACTAACCTTGTTAATATATTAATAAACTGCTTATTGAAAGAGTTTGTTTTATAGATATGAGGACACATAAGGGAAAGGCAGAAAAACCTGACCTGATGTGTCCTCATATCTATAAAACAAACACTTCATTTCAATTGTACATACTTTATAATGCCTTAGTAGTTGAAATTAGTTGTATATACAACAAATTCAATTGTTTAAATACTTGTATCTAATTGAAGTTTCATTTACAATGAACTACCACACAGTTAACATTTCATCTATTAATTTCATTAAATATTTATATTGTAATATATGCATTTGTATCGCCACACGATTTCAGAGGTTTGGTTTCCCATAAAAAATTGCATACTTACTTAAAATTCATCTAATCTAGGTACTCATATTATGCAACTACATATGCTGTGTTTATATCATTATTTTATTCATATTGACTCATGAAAAAATATATTTTCATTCATATTAAAAACTATTGAATAAGATTTTTTTATATAATTGAAGAGTTCATCTCTCACCTAAATCATTGAAGTTAATATAAAAATAAGAATTAGATATTTTGATACTAACTATGATGATCAAAAAGTGTGGTAGTTCTTCATTTAAGAATACCAATGTTAATTTAAAACTTGAAATTTTGACTTGTAAACATTTTCATTTGTTTCTGTGCAATGTTTAATTCCTGTGATAAATTTAATATAGTATTACCTACAAATTATATTTAAACTATAAAAGTTATTATGTTTTAGTGGATAAGTACATCATGACAAATTACTGTAATACAATAAAATCGATTTAGAAGCTATACATTATATAATTACCTAATTTCATAGTTCCTATAGATTCGCATGTTAATTGTGAGTAATTTATCAATTACTATTAATGTAATTGATATCTATTCTGCCCATAAAAAACATGAAGTGCTAAAATCAAACATATGAAAAACCCGGGTACTTTAATATTCATAACACATAACACACTGCTACAAGACCTATGAATCTGGAATAGCCAATAAAAGTTTCTCAGGCACTTGCACTTCAGTCATTACTTCTTTGTATTTCTACTAAATTACAATCTGAATTACTGCAGAAACAGTCATTCATTCACCTCAGACATTGAGGTCTTAGAGGTCGAAATAAATGGAGATCTAGTCAATTCAAACATATTAAAAACCTCAAGTTGAATCATCAAAAACATATATAACATAATATTGAATATAATTTTATATACGTTTTACTAAAAAGTAATAAAATTCAATATTAATTTAGGTTATAAGTGCAGTACTAAGCTTACTTAAATAACAAGTTTAAAATGCTAACACAAAATAAAAGTTTCACAAATACCATCGGAAAGTGAATTACTGAATAAAACACCCATTAAAATGAGAATGTATAATAATCTTTCCTACGTTTACAAGTATGCGATTCAATTATGTTATCTGGTTTTTTCAACAATAGCTTTAAATACTTTTGATTATATAAACTAGGTAATGTTAAATCATTACACTTACACCACTTAATAACCTCAGAATATCTCCTCAAGTTTCCTTGGAGAACTGTAAAAAATGGTGAAATTGAATGAAACTTCCATAACATACATTATCCAAAGATGGAGATATTTACCATAATTCAATAAATATTATCAAACACTATGTACCTATTTTCTGATAAATAAAAAAGTGAAATTTTTGCTTTTATTATTAGAAATTTTAGTATTGCTTTTTTACAGGTAACAAATCAAAATGTGAAGACCCCCAAAACAATTTCAATCTAAAATTATTAGCTCTCAACATTTTTATTTGGAACTACTTAGTCATTTTATTACTATCCTACTTTCAAATTCAAATTTCTTTCAAAATTATATGAAAGGACTCAAATGTACCTTACTTACTTAGCTTTTATTGTTAATTACACTATACTTTTAATGTTTGGTTTCATGGAAAATTTGTTTGTTTGTTTTTTGTAATACTAATTTATTTTATAATTTGATATTTTAAATTAAACCATTTGAAATACTTGAAATCAACTCAAACTATAATTTTCATGAAAAAAAATAGTAGTAATATTAGTAGTAATATTTCTGTTTCACTGAAAATTGATTGATAAATTATATCAAACATAATTTTACAAATTCTTAAACAATTCATCATCATTCTTTAATAACTTCTTTAAATAAAATCAATTATTTGAAAAAAAATTCAAATATTGTTATTGCTAAGGCTTAGGTACTTACAGTAATAGTCCAGGAGTGCTGTGATTACTATTAAATAGTGATCTGTCATTTGAAAATCCAACATTATCTCTAAAAGTCTATAAATAACTTCTGTGTTATGATTCCTTAATGAAGTACATAGTATGAAAGGTAATCGATGGATCAATGCATCACCTAATCTTCTATTATCATTAAGAAGTTTTAATGCAATCTGTTGATCTGAAAACCACTGACTTAGAAAACAAACTTCCCAAACACTCATCATAGGGTGATAATCTTTATATTCTTCAACAATATTTTCTGCAAATTTCACAATGTGTAAAAGCACAGCTTCACTATTACATTTAGTTCCTTCACAAATAAGTTGTTTCAATAACAATCTTATTTGTCTTCTAAGAAATGGATTATTTTTATAAATTTTCTCAAATATATCTAGCGCTTTTATAACATTTCCTCTCGTCCAAATTGCATGTGCTTCGTACAATAAAAAATCAAAATTTTTGGAAAAATAAACTTCATTATTTATGCATAGGTTTTTTATACCTTGGATTAAACTGACTTCTGAATTTTGAGCACTTATATGCAATATCTGTAGGATGATATCTTTGTTAGGACAAATATTATGCTTTATACACTCTTGCACAAGTTTAATAACAGTTAAATCATTGCATTCTTGCAATGCATTAGAAAACATTTGGTTCAAATCTCCTTCACATAAACTATTGAAATTAATATCAAATTCAACTTCTTGCAAAACATTTCTCTTCATGATACTTTTCTTATTTCTCATTTCCAAGTGATCAAGTCTTTTTTGTAAAAGTACTGTAGTGAAATTATCCAAAGCATCAATTTCTACAGTTATTGCCTTGTTATTTATTGCACTATCTCTAAAGTATTTGTAGCAAAAATATTCAGGTTTGAAAATACTATAGCAAATTCTAGGTGATAAGATCCGTTGAAGGGCCATAACAGATGAAAATAGAAAAACTTAATAGGTTTGCCACTTATTCCTACTTATTTATCTTCCATCTCCAAATACAGTATATACCTTTTATTAACAAATCAAATATATTTCATTCTATTAATCTTTTTCAATAATTTCTATTAGTCTTCCAAATTGAGAAATTCAATACAGATTTCTTGTTATGACAGGTATTCTCAATTTCCTATTGAGGTTAAAAGTTCGATCTTGTATAGATCTCTTCTTCTTCTTCTTCTTTTTCTTCCTTTATTGTCTTGGGCTGCTATGGCCATGTGGTCAAGCTTTTTCACGAGTCCATCTATGTCTGCTTGGATTGCAGGTGGTCTTGGTGAGCCCAATACTTACATGGGTTAATCAATCAGTTTGACAGTTAACCTCTTAATCCATCTTGTATGGATATGTAGGGAATTATCATTGTCATTCGATGGAAGAAAACATACCACAGAATAGTATCACTATTCTGTGATCACATTGGGACGCCCCACTTCAACTGTCAACATATAAAAAGGGCTACCAACAGCAATCTCTCTCTTCTTCTGTCAGAGCTCTTCTCTGACAGTCAGTTCTATGTTCAACATCTGTCATTCTAACTTCCATCGAGTAACAACAACAACAACCACGTGTTCAATAGTTCGTTCCTTGTAAATAATCTTAAATATATATTTTCAATAAAAGTGTCGTTTGATATTTCCACGTATAGAATAATATAGCAACAACGCTATAGATATTGTCATTGTCTTTCGATGGAAGAAAACATATCACAGAATAGTATCACCATTCTGTGATCACAGAATAGTAACCCTATTTTGCTCTCGCCAATTTGCTCTCGCGGAAATCACCTGCGCTTCCACTAAATTTAACCACTCATTGTATGCACTTTACGGCGAATTCATCCAAGAAGTGACTGATAATATCTGCAACCTACCCCAAAGTGATACTATTCTGTTATATGTTTTCTTCCAACGAATGACAATGACAATATCCCTACAATCTGATAGCTTCTTTTACATATGTAACTAAGTTGTTTTACATTTTAAGTTTATAAATAGTAATTTAACAGCCAGTCCAAGCCATGATTCCCTGACAAGATATATTAAGGAGTTTGATGTGCGTGTTAGGAACTTTAATGTTTTTCTGAAGAAGTGAAATAGTTTATTTTTGTATCAAGTGTACAAACCGGAGACTTTATTTTTATCGCACTCCATGTCTTTTCATGAAGCTAGAATGTTAGCGAAATTCATTAGGAATTTATAATAATGTAAGTGGAAATTAGATAATTTTTACTTATAAAAACGATAAAACTTTTTTTATTAATAATAGGACGTTTAACAGAGTTCAATAAAATATATCTTTTGCAAATTATTTTGAGTAGAGAGATATTATTTATAGTAATTTAATATAGTAATTGATTAGAATATAGTGATTCAGAAATAAAACTACAGTTGTTATATGATCTATATCTAATGGACGTAAAATACATTTTTCGATAAATTTGGGAAAAAGAATAATATTCGAAATATGTCCGATTTCTGCGTATCGAAAAATGCCGCAATATTTCAAGGCGTTATTCGAAAATCCCAGCTCGAAATTGTTGTCACATATCCTGGACACAAAAGCAGCTACTTCTCATTAAGCTGTGTTGAAAATCGAAGGACAAAATGTGTCAGCCAAAGACTAAGTCATGGAAATTACGAGAAAATTACTAGTTAGAGAAAATAGGATTTTTCTTCCTCACATCGGCTATAAGCTGTTTTTGGAGTGACAAGAAAGAGAAGCTGCTATTGACCAGCTGAATATAGAAATCTGAGGGATTGAATTTTATAAAACAATCGAAGAATATTTGGAGCCGTGGTAGTAGTTTATGTGTCTGCCTGGAAGAAATGCACCTATTAAGAGTTTTTTCTCAAATAAACAAAATATGAAAGATTGATCAAACAGAGCAAATTGATAGCATTGATGAAAGTTATTTTGATTACGTAGATAAATATAAATCAATCGTGTACTGAGTTCCACAAATATCTAAAAACAATAAGTGACATTTTGGAACAAATTTGTTTAACCGACAAATACAAAAATAGGACTTAGAAGTCACGCCACTACTGGTGCTCAGTAAGTTGTGTGTACTTAACTATTTTGTGTTTAGTGCTTTAATTATTTTGTGTTAATCTATCTTCCATAATTAAAAATTTCTAAAACAGTAACAACAATTCCGTTGTTCCCTGTTGGTAAAAAAAATAAATGGTCACGTTAGGCAAATATAATTTCTCCAAAATTTTTGCAAGTTCGTAAACTTGAATAAATCTTGTCGAGCTCCTATGTGGGTTCAGAATGCCATTATCTGTTTCTTCTTGTTTTATTTTGTTGGTTATTATGTTACATTTCTGAGGCCTGTGAATGTATTGTAAGGAATTCGTAAATTGATGTAGATTGAATAATTTGATGGCGAACATTGATAAAACTCTTGTGTTTATTTTTATCTGAAGGATAATGGAAATCAGTACCTTGTAGAGATGGTCGACATTAGAAAAACATCGATGGTTACATCGATGTCATAATCGGAAGCCCAACATCGATATTTAACGAAAACCGAACATCGATGTTTGATTACGTCGATGATTTTTTGCCTTAATAATTGACAAAGGGATAAAATACAGTGAAATGGTTCGAAATTTATTCAGAAACAGAACAAATTATTACACATTCCATAATTTTCGTGAAGAAAAACCAATATTCCAACTTTGATAAAGAAGAACCTTTTAATCGATTTCTTTGTTGATAAAGAGTAGAGCCAACTTTGAATACAGTCTTTGGGATGGCGACATCGATGTTCTTGCTTTAAACATCGATGATCATCGAGCATCCCTAGTACCTTGAATGTTAATTATGGAGATAAGACTCATCTTCTTAATCAAGTTTGTTCTTTAAGATAGACAGCTCGCATTGATATTTCATCTACAAAGTTGAAATCTCTAGAATTAAAAATATTGTTCCTAGAAACTGTGTTATGACTGTATAACATATACTTGTATACGAGAGCTTCAGTAGCCAAACGGTATCGTAACAAATTAAATCTTTTTAGCAAAACCAAATCTTGTTAGAATAAGTGAAAAATATAATATCAAAAAATTTGTATTAGATTAAGCTAATTTACTACTTATTGGAGTCTTTTTAATGTAGTTTAATGACGTTTTGAGGCTGTGACATTTCGATATCATTGCATGGTCAGTCAGAAGACGCCTCTACCGACATGTTTAAACCAATATATGACGTCATATTACTGTCCGTCTGCTACCTGGGTTAAGATATTTCACATGTAAACATGTAACTACCCAGAAACACACCCATGTAAATACTTTTTGAATAAAATTCAGTTGACTTGACTACGACTCTTCCGACTTACTGGTGCAGGTGGGTTCGATTCTCACCGTGGTCTTGGACTGCTCGGAATGGGCGTTATACTGTAGGTGCAATGGAGCTATTGAAAGTTTCTAAATATAAAATCTAGGAAATTACTCAGGTATTGAAGTTGAGAAAATAATATTAAATATTTCATCAAAAATATTTAGGTATTTTTGAAGGAATAAAAATTCATATAATTTATGTCGACTTAACAATTAGGTATTTTACAGGGTGAAAATATAAATCGATGTAGTTACCAGTAATTTGTATTTATCGTTTCAACTGAAATGAAATTTGTTTGAAATTGAAACATCACTCGCACGTTAATTTTTTCTTAGATTCGGATTAATAATCGGATGAAATTGTATTTCATGTATCTTAGGTTCCTGATGGAAGTTAATTTGATGGTAATAATATTTCAGATCTTTATCGCGCAATGAACATCTCACTACTGTTTACTACTTGTCTTTATATTTGCTAAAATTTAGAAATAATGTTTTAAGACATAATACGACAACTATTTGAAATTAGAATTTAAATCAAACAGAGTAGTTTTTTTATTTTCGCTATAATTAAGGTAAATAACAATATTGTTTCGACAGCTCAGTGGCTTCATCAGATGTATATGATAAACCGAGCTAATACTGTGTTGGCCAAACAATATTGTTATGTCTTATCTTAATTATATCAACTTTATTTAAATTATGTATTTAGATTGTCATCAAGTATCGACCCAATCGATTAATGATTTGAAATTATGATTGATTTTATGCATGCAAGTGTCATTTATTATTTTTAAAAGATAATTAGCTCAAGTATAAAACTAACAGACTTTCTGAATGTATATGGCATTGTATAGAGCAGTGTTTCCCACGTGAGGCCCACGTCCCACAGAGGGCAATTTGATTTTCAAGAAGCGGAATTCGAAAATGGACTCGACACGAGTTCAACCCTTTCCTACTTCTTAATTTAAACTTTCTCACTCTTTCGGAGGATATACAATTTTTAAAAGGCTAAGGTGGGGCATGGCACAAAAAAGTTTGGAAAACTGGTATAGAGACATGTTTATTTGAGATTAAAACTGTAAATCACAAGATTCCACGAGCATACTAAATGCTATACAAGATTCGAATTTCAGTATCTGTATTATATTCGAAATTGATCTAAATCCCTTTTTCTCAGAACTCAGTTCTCGGATAATTATTCGATTTCAAAAAGTATTCGAATTCTGACTATTCGATTCGATTCTAAAGTATTCGAATGAGATTTTGTTTATTTGAAGAGAGTGGAGTAACTTTGCTGTTAACAAACGCATAATATTGTACCAGAGTACTTTGATGATTCGAATGTAGCCAGTAATGTATGAAACAATTTCTGTTTAGGTATCACGTTTCTGTTTATTTTATTCAATTTTTTCTTTCTTATTTCTCATCTTACACAGTGTAAAATTGTCTTGAAGGACTAATAAACGTCCCCGATTTAATAAATGCTGTTATTATTATTTTAGGTTAAGGTTTTCCAATTCTTAATTTCTAAAAAAAAATGATATACTTACCATACGTAATGAATCAATGACTATTGTGAAGAAAATATGAAAAAAATTTGCATAAAACTTAACATTTTTGAAATGAATATATTGTATCAGGTACATTAGAAATAGATGCCTATTGTAGATATTAATATACAAAATCTCAACATGCAAATATTCATGAAACAAGGGTTAAACTTCATGATTAAATTCAATTTATCAACTTATTATTTATCTAATTTATTTAAATTTGCAAATTTTAGTATCATCAAATTTGAATATCATCCATTTTTACATTTTCAGTTGTGTTTTGATCACGATTCTCTTTTTCTTCTGGGACGAAGTTTTGGAAGTAGAAGAACCTGAAAATAAACACAGATTATTAAAGTTAGTTGAATATTTTATCAATAATCCACGAACACTGCACTCTTAAGTGTAACAAATAGTATTGCGTATGCCTTAGATCGTGGACTGGTGTTTATTCTCATATTGCTTGACCAGAGTCAGGCTTTCGACTTGGTGGAACATTTGTTACTTAACTCAAAGATGAAATATTTGGGCTTTGATGCGATGGTTTTGAAATGGTTTAGTGGTTACCTAAGTGATAGAAGGCCTGCTGTCAAAGTTGGGAACAATATATCGGACTTCGGTTATGTTAGATATGGAGTATCTCAGGGTAGTAATTTAGGTCCTCTGTTGTTTTCAATTTATACATGCGACCTATCCGATATTTTCAAGTACTGCCATAGTCATCTCTACGCAGATGATTTGCAGGTGTTTTCAACTTCCAAACCTGATTATTTTGCAGAAACGATCAGAATAATAAATGCTGAATTGGAGAATTTGACAACATGGTGTGGTAAAAATGCTTTGAAACTCAACGCTAAAAAGTCAAAGGCGCTTCTTATACACAGTGGAGCATGTTCTGCAATAAGCTATACAGACATCTGCCATGTGAGGATCGGTGGTGAAAGTGTACCGTGGGTTACTGAAGCGAAGAACCTTGGTGTGTGGCTCGATAGTGAACTGAATTTCCGGAAACATTGTGTATCCATTAAACAGAACTGTTTTATGAGGCTGAAGGGTTTACAAGTGCATAAGTATGAGCTGGATGAGGGTATCAAATTGCAACTTGTAAAATCGCTTTTATATCCAATTTTTGACTATTGCTGTGCGATTTATTATAACTTTATGAGTGAGAAAGACAGGGGCAATTTGCTCAAAATTCAAAATGCTTGCATAAGATTTGTGTGTTGCTCTTCCTACAGAAATCATGTTACACCTTTTAGAAGAAGATTGAAAGAGTTGAGTTTTGAGGAAAGGGCAGAATATTTCTCTCTTGTTTTTATATACAAACTTGTATATCAACAATCTCCGCAATATCTGTACAGTAAATTGGTATTAAGGAGCACAGCAAATAGTTTAAATATCAGAAATAAGTATCAGTATAGTATACCTGTCCACAAAACAGTTGAGTACGAGGGTTGTTTTGAGTATGTGGCTCAAAGTTTGCTCAATAAGTACATTACTCTGGTTAGTAATAATTTTTTTGTTGGGATTTTCAAAAAGAAATTGAGAGAATTCATTTTTGGTAACAGTATTTAGCATATTAATTATTTGTATCTCTTTCAGTTTTTTCCTTTTTTGTGTCAATTTGTTTTTTATATTTATAAATATTCTGTTTCTTTTGATATATTAGTTAGTATTTTTAGTGATTAAGTACTACTGAAAGTTTGGAGCTAAATTGCATCTAATGCATTGAGCAGCATATGTAAAATATTAATTTGGTGGAGTGGAAGAATGGCTTGCCAAACTCCTACCATTTGTGTAATTGAAATATTATTATGCAATAAATATTATTATTATTATTATAAAGAACTTAATAATGTTGAAATTATTTTTTTTCGAAAATGAGAATTTTAAAAGTTGGTGATTTTGTGATAGAAAGAATTATAGACAGAGACAACCACTGTGGAGTCATAGAAGTTAAAATGAGAATTTTAATAGTTGGTGATTTGGTGATAGAAAGATTTATAGACAGAGACAACCAATGCAGAGTCATAGCAGTTTTGAAAAAAATAATTGATGCTCTTCTGTGGCCAGCGCATAAGTATCTATAAAACATAAGTATCTTGAATCTGTTCAGTCTAGAGGTATATCATATAGATTTTTTGTGTTTATAATACACAATCTCTGACTTTATTAGGTGTAATAGTTTATACAGCAGCTGAACCATCAGTTGATTAGTATAATTTCCGAGTGGCATTTTACACAGTTCGAATAATTCTTCCATCAATTGCTTTAATTAATGCTCCTCAGTATTGCAGCCAAAAATAAACGGTTTCTACCTTCTTTCAGCTGTATTTGGAGAAAAAGTTTTCAGTAGGTATTCAACTATATTTAATTCGGATATGGTGTTAGAAGGCGGTTTATGGTGAATAGGTCTAAACAGAGTATACGAGTAGTTCTCAAAGAGCAAACCTGAATAATATGAAGCTGCAGCTAAGTTTGCTTTTAAATGCTGTTTGCTATTCTGTATACTGCTAAAATGAGGAATGAAGATGTAGAAGCAGTGGCGGTTGGTTATAAAAAAAATCTCTAAGTTTCAACTAAAAACTATAAATAATGATTTGTGGAAGATTATAGCTTGATGCCAAGTGGAAATAACAAGATGTTTATAAAATTTATAAATCGTTTTAAGACAATTAATGCATAAATTTATGACTAGATGCACTAAACATTTTGAGCATATAGATAACGACCAGTCAGAAGTTTTTTTTCAGGTTTTTTTACTGAAAAGTATTGGGTTAGTAAATGCATGAAATGAAAATTGTGTCTTTATGCATATTCAATTTTCGATAAAACTGCTTTCCCACTATGAATTCTTTGAAGTAATGTGAAAATTCTTTCTACTTATTTGACTAACTGTTATATAAGTCTAATTTGACCAGAATTGAATCAACTAATTAATGAGTTAATGAAAAGTTTCCATTTTTTTAATGGATAAATATAGAAATTTGAGTAAAATAAAATAAACACGTGAAATAATCGATAAAATATCCCAATAAATGAGAAAGTTATGGGACTTTAAAGTTGAGCTTGTAAGAATAATTTTGTTACCTACACGCGGCGCTCCATGCTGTGACGTCATTTGACCTAGACGACGCAGCACCTATTCGCTGAGTACCAACGAATGTATTTTTGTGCGGTTGCTTTTGCTTACACCGTTCGATTCGTATTTTCTTTATTACCTGATAGTAGAAGTCTAAAAAAATTATAACAAATATTGTATTGTTTCTATGTGTGAAAGGATTACATTTAAAAATCCCAATAATTTTTTTTTGTGTACCAACAAGGAAATATAACAACAAGGAAAAAGTGGAGCAAAAAAATGAAGCGCGGTTTAATTCGTACTAAAGGCACCAAATATTTGTGTAAAAATCGTTTTGATGAAAGTTAATATTAATAAAAGCTGCCTGTTTCTGATTAATATATCTTTTGAGTAGTGAGTAGGTTCGAAATAATCTATTCAGTAAGAATAACTAAATGTTTTATGCAAATATATTTGTTATTAACTTTATATGTATGTAAGTACTGTAAAAATCGAATTTATATACAGGTTGAAAATGACACAGAAAACTTAGTCAAAAAATGGTTGAGGGAATATTAAATTTAAAACTTAACATAGTGCTCATGAATTTGACTGTCAAATGTCGTCGAAACCTCAAAAAGAACAAGAAGCATATAAAAAAGACGTCGAATTGAATTTCATAAAAATCCCGCAGCAAGAAAAGTACCGTCAACTTTGAATCAATCACCTTCTTTTCAATATTTTGAAATGATTGAGGGTGATGTCGTGGAGTTAAATTATTAAATTACCACTTTGTTCTCTGACGCAGCCTACTTCCATTATAGTGAAATAAAAACTACACAATTATAAAAAAAACAAACGACTGTACGTAAATAAACACGAACGGAGCAAGAGCCTTAGCGTGACTCTGAAACTGATACTTGAATGATTCTTAGTGAGGTAATATCGAATAAAAGGTCAAATGACGTTACAGGCGAATCAGAAGCAACACACGTTCCGTAAACTTCAAAAATCCATTTCTAAGTCATTTATTGATATATTTCAAAGATTCTTTCAGTGATTGATTACTTTTGACTATACTTTAATACCTTTACGTTGAATATAATATTATCAACATAATGAAACTTCTCCATTATGGTAGACATGAAAGCATGTCAGAAGATTCTTTCCTTTGAGTAGTGAATGTTTCAAAACTGTCAGTTATTTTAAAAGTTTATATAAGTCAACTTCAATAAATTGAAATTGAAACACTATCAACTCTACATATGTTTCGGGTGGTTAGTCTCTTATGATGAATAATACCTAAATTTCTGATTTAATTTTTGAATTGACGTAAAATCAATACGCATTATTTCTAATTGTAAATTCCTGATTTCAATTTATTTCAAAATTAAATCAGAACTTCCTCAATTTCTGAAATAATTTTGAAATTTCATACAGCATAATTTCTACTTGAAATCATAAATTTCCAAATAGAAATGATGCATTTCGATATTTCGTCAATTTCAAAATTGATTTAGAAATTAAGTTATTACTCTTAATAATGGGATAACCGCCCGGAACATACTCGTAAGTAGAGTTGTTAAGTTTCAATCAGTGAAACTCAATCCAAATGTTTTAATGCATTATTTTATTATATAATATATTATATCGTTAGGTAGCTCTTCGTACATTTGATTGGCTGCCACGACCTAAGTTAGGTCGTCTTCTCCTCGGCATCGTAAATTGTAATTAATCAAAGTGAGAAAAGTTCTCGCGCACTTAGCGATAAATTGTCACTATCACAAAAGGTCAACAAAAATAGAGCACATAACTTGAAATGTCACTATCACAAAGGATCACCGAAGTAAAGAAAGTTCTCGCGCACGGAGCGGTAATCGACACTCACTAAGATAGAAGGATGCACTCTTTGTATGAGGTATCGATCGACATAGACTCTATGTCAAAAAGGAATAGATCGATATATTAGTTGATTGTCAAATGACAAATATTATGGTAGCTTTCAGAAATTCAATTTGTGACAAACCTTAGGATTTATCAATCTACATAAAAATAATCTGATAGATAGTTAACAACTGTAATTAGCTAAAATTCAGCTCCTTTTTTACCCCCTAGGAATAAATATGTAGTAAGAAAGATATAAAAATTCTAATTGGTTATTCATTTCAAACTATTCTTTCAATTTGATTTCTGAACGACGGGAGACACATATTTAATTCTGAGCATTTTCATATTTATTCACCTTCTAAATCTTCTCTGGACTTCAACAAATAATTCAAGACCAAAATTAGAGAAATCGATCCAGCCGCTCTAGAGTTTTAGCGAGACTTACGAACAGCAATTCATTTTTATATTATAGATTCATTTGAAACTATTCTATCAATTTGATTTCTGAACGACGGGGGACATATCAAAGGAAAAACAAAAGTGTTGTTTTTATTTAATTCCGAGCATGCTCATATTTATTCACCTTTTAAACCTTCTAGGAACTTTCACAAATAATTCAAGACCAAAATTAGCCAAATCGTTCCATCGTTCCAGCCGTTCCCAATTTTTAGCGAAACTAACGAACAGCAATATATATATATATATATATATATATATATATATATATATATATATATATATATATATATATATATATATATATATATAGAGAGAGAGAGAGAGATAGAAAAAAAAAAAGATGTTGAATAGAAAGTTTCATTTTCATTCAGCTCTATCCATTAATAGAATTCTTTTGAATGTGGAAAAGTGGAAAAAACTATCTTTACTTCGAAAAGTATGAAAATTCTATAGTTTTTCGTGACTTTCTAAAGCTGACCAAACGCAATTATGTTGATTTATAAATTGATAAGTTTATACTTACAATGCCATCAGGAAGCAAATACCATAGGCAACGCTTTCGCAAAAGATGAAAGTTGATGGAGCTTTGCTTAAGGTATTCACAAATATAGTGTTGAAAAATGGAGTCAATGCTGCAATACCCACTGCTTCACAGATACCGATCAATGATTGAGCTTTCCCGAGATCGTCTTCTGACACAACCTTTGTGGCCAATGATCGCAGTGCTATTATGGTGATATTCGATATGATACTGACTAAACAACCTACAAACAATGAATATATAATTATAGGCAAATTCAGATACGCTAAAAGTACACTCATTTTTATATTTATATATACTAGCTGACCCGGCGAACTTTTTTTCGCCTTAGAGGCAATAAATGAGCAGAATTTTGATTTTATAGAAGTCAATTTTTTATTTGGATAATTAATGTAAATTAAAAAGGCAAATATTGTAATGATTCCTTATTGGACATGTATTCTACTGCATGAGCTCCACTCTTTAGTGAAGCACCTTCTTTATTGAAGGACAAATTTATTATCCGGTACAGAACAAATAACGCAGATGGTCTTCCTACCCGTGAACATGCCACAATTCACCATGGGAAAAACAGGGATTTTCTAGATTCAGACCACAAACTTTTAAGGATTGTCATTGTGATTTGTTTATAGAAAATGTCGGTTGAGATCACCGGAATCCTAGGAATGAGAACTTCCTCACCTTCGTCCTTTTGATTTTCCTTTGAGTATCGTCGCGTAAATCACACAGTTCATCAATTTTCTTACCACCAAACGCGTTCCGTTGCACAGTTTTGGTTGGTTTATGTTTCGAAGCATAATTACTACGGAGCCAACCTTTAGTCATAAATTGTGCGGTGGTAAGCCCAGCACATCCAAGGAGTTTAAAAATTCACTTGGATAGTTGGTGGCCCCATCTTCATTTGTTACACAGTTAATTGATTTGAAAGAATGCATTAGAAAGATTTCTGAATTATGAAGTTTAAGTCATCTACATCTTTATTCTTAGCCGTCAAAATTGCTCGCTCACTCAACCATCCATTATTTTTGTGGTTAGTAATGATGTTTGGAAACACCTTCTTGATGAGTTCGTCTTTTGATGAGACAAAGTTACAGAAATTCTGAGGAAATGAAATCAATCCACTCGATTCGTTGACAGGTACTCGACCATTACCGATAGTCAGTAATTGCTCAGAGAAATCTTCCGCAGATGTATCGTTCAGCAATGCAACTCTCATGTTTGTTGTCAGCTGAAGTTTCTTCACATAGCGCCATAGATTCGATGATTTATTTCGTCTGCAGCAGTTGATTTTGGAATTACCGGCTGTGTTGGGAGGAAATCTCCAGACAGTAAAACCATTGCGCCTCCAAAACATCTCGAGTCATTGCGTAGTTCCTTCAATGTTCGGTGAAGTGCTTCCAATGCACGTTTCTGTGCCATTGTGCATTTGTCCCAGACGATGATTTCTGATCCTGATAAAACTTTCGCCATTGCGGAGTGTTTTGCAATATTACATGTTGGTTCTTCAGTAGTTTGAAGATTTAATGGAAACTTGATGCTGAATTAGCCGTACGGCATTCTTCTAACAATGTGGCTGCTATTCTAGAAAAAGCAACTGCAACTGCAATGTTGGATCTCGCACGAATAGTGGCTAAAACTACTGACATGAAGAATGTCTTACCAGTTCCACAAGGTTCATCGTACATGTTCACGTATCTAGCCCTACTATAACATTCTTTTGGTTAATTTGAATTATTCGAATGAATGTTCTAGTGTTCATTTTCTTATATATCAAATTCAGTGCCATAAGCACGAAAAAACTTCAATTCCTTAAAATATCGCCGAATAGGCCCCTGAAATACGGGAACAATCGCGAGCCTACTACTAATGCAACCTATTGACATTTGAAAACATCATATGATGAAATTAATTTTTTTGAGACATCACATCGTACACGTTCACATATCTAGCTCTACTATAACATTCTTTTGGTTAATTTGAATTTTTCGAATGAATGTTCTTGTGTTCATTTTCTTATATATATATTTATATATATATATATATATATATATATATATATATATATATATATATATATATATATATATATATATATATATATGTATATAGCAATAAGTATTTTAAAATTCAAATCAATCTTCTAAATATCCAATTAAATTTTCGTTAAACTTTTGTTATCCACCACTCTTCGAAAGCGAATGTCAGGACCATTATAATTATGGCTGAACTGCATTGAAATACTGAAAAAAGGCGTTTGCGGCTTTGTAGGGGCTCATCAATAACATTCATTGACCAGATGCACCACAAAACATGATTTCGAAAGTAGGTCATTGTATAAATCCTTTGTCAAGCATTTAGGGCATAACTTTATTCGGTTGAAATGAGGTAATAAAACGTTAGTCGATAAAAAATTTTTTTGCAAACATTCAAAATATAACTGCGACGATGATCATTAACATTTGACCTGCTATACCTGTTATACATAACATTATTTGTCTTTTTCCATGATGAAGAAATTTACCGAAACGAAGTAGAGAAATAATATATGCAAATTTAAAATATTAGACAAATAAATTAATTAATGGTTGTATTTATATATTTATATTATTTATACCCCTTCTTCAAAATTATTTTCTTATGACTTATTGAATTTTCACTTACCAATATATATAACTACATTCGACCCTGCAAGGCCCAAAATCACTGTGCTGACTATTTTATCAAGATAAGTAAAAACTAAAATAGTAACATCACTAATACGAAATATTTTTGTGAATAATGGTACAAACACGACGATACCTAAAACATAAAAAAGTATAACAAAAAGATACAAAAATATTATTGATAGTAGCAACTCACCAATTAGGTGTATTACAGTATTAGCTGTACTATAGTATGAAAAATCTGGACCAGTCCAAAAAAAAACATTTTGAAAGTAAGCAAACAATGTAGTATAACCAACTGAAAAAATTTTTGTTTCTGAAAATTGTCATAATTAAGATATTAACACTCACCGCTGGTAACTCCGGTAACAATGAAGAACATGGACAATATAGTCCAAAAATATGTAATATTTGGATTTGTGTTTATTTTGAAAAGAACTTTTATTGTGTCCAGAGCATTCGTAGGATCAAGTATATCCAGCAATAAATTTTTTTTCTCAGATGTTTCTTTAGGTTTTTTGGTTTCTTTTATGCAGAATATTCCGTACACAATTCCGAAAGTATATAAGCAAGCTGCAATTGAAAGGACGCCTATATAATCCAAATGAATAAATAAAATTCCACTCAGAAATTGTCCAACCGGAAGTGCAACATTTAATACTGTTTGAACGACAGCCACTCTCAACGTTCTCATTTCTATGGTGCTAGAATCTGCTATATATGAAAATATTGCCATAATCACTAAAGTCGAACCTCCAAATAATGAAGGGACGATTGTCTGAAGGACACCTTGAATTTCTACGGGCCACTCTTTCATGAAAATCACAGATAGAATGCATCCTAGTACAGCAAAGAGTTCACCGATTAAGGGTAGTACCATAAACGGTTTTCTTATTTGGTGTCGGTCACTATATGATCCAAGGAAAAGAACAAGAATAAATGGCGCAATATTTTGGCAAGGAACTTGCCAGGAATGGATATTGCTCAAAAGAATTGTTATTTCCTTGTTGACATCGGAATAATTCTCATGTTTACTTTCGCGAATAGCTTGACATACAGTTTCATTAAGTCCCAAGTTTGATAGGCACGCCTTTTGGTATTCTAACGTTAGAAGGGCTGGAAGACAGATCACTGCAGCCACTAAATAAGCTGTTAATAATGGTTCAACAGTTATAACTTCTCTCACGTATTTGAATTTTTCTGCAAAAGTTAAATGAATGAAAGTTTTTTTTTCCTCGGACAAATCCCCGTTTGATTGATTAACTAAATCCACAGTAGATGTCATTGTCAATTCGAAATTTCACTCAATTTTTTGCACTACTTCCAACACTTTTCGTTTTCGCCTTTCACACTAGTTTTCTTCAAATGCATCATAATTTGAATAATTCCAGATACTGTCATGTAGAAACTCTCTTCGCTACTAACACCATCAGGATTTGATTATAGGTTCATATTAAAAACCAGTTTGGTTATATCTCGTGGCCTTTAATCGCATGTCTTCAACGAAGAATAATTCCAATAGAATGAAAAGTAAGTGATGTTATATAACTTGGGATGATCACTTCAACGATATTGTTATTCAATGTTTAGATATCATGTATCAAACGGGAAATTGAAGAAAAACTTTTCTGACAATAATAGAATAAGTGATAAACGGTTCTCTTCATAGATATCATGAATGCGGAACTATTCCTTCTTATATTTCAATGTCATTTTATAAAAATAGACCTTGATTATTATTGGAACATGAACAAAATTTCCTTCTATTACTCAATATTATTATTGGATTCACATATAACACGATAATTTAGAGAAAATATGTCCAAAAGTGTTCAGTTGATGAGTACACTGAAATTCGTCAATAGCTACTAAACGAAAGTTTGTAAATCATCGCATAAACGTGGTAGAAAAATGATCTGAATTATTTAGCCTCTTCATATGCATATAGATTTCTACTTTATATGAAATAAAGAATCGTCAATATGAAATTGACGATTTGAATGAAAGCGAAAATTGATGTTGTGAGACACCTATATCAATGCATAAATCGTTCAAAAATTGATAAAAAGTGATATATGTAGGTGTCATATAAGATTAACACTATATATTTATGAATAATCTAAAATTGATAGTATAGTAGGTATAGAAAAAAATTTGTGAACTTTTTCAGTGATTACCTATATGTACTTCATAAATCAAAATATATAAGTAAATGAAAATAATTTCGTAGTTTATAAATAACCTCTTTATCAATTTATGGAAAAATGAAAATGGAAAGAGTGTATACATCATTCATTTCTAATGAATAAAAAATAGTAAAATTATATTAATTATAAACGATTTTAAAAAAACGAATTTAAAATTTTTCCATGTGATAGGTAACATAGCTTGATGATAGCTACTAAATCGAAACAAAATCAAAACGTAAGTACTATAGTATTTTTTCTATTCGTATTCTCTACAACTATCAATTAAATAAATTGATTCTGTATATGTAGCAGATTTTCTCTATCTATCGCTTTTTGCATATTGCCAACAAACAAAAAAAATCGGAGTTCAAGAAACATTTGAAAAAATTTTAAGAATATATGTTACATATGTTATGTTTTATTGTCCTTTGAAATTGATAAATCTTTATGGAGTAGGTACTATTTCAGATATTCATGAAAAATCTTTTTTTCTGTCGATAATGCGAAACGGTTTTCTTGTAAGAGTACTTTTTAGTATAAAGTATACCAAAATGCACTTATCTGAATTATGAAATGAGAATCATATATTTTCCATTGTACTGAATAACAACCTTGTAGTTAATATTCAAATAACGAAAAACAAATTGATATTTTCCTTTTTCTTTGTTCGTGATAATTTGGGTAAGTAACTGAGTTGCGACAGTGAAAGCGAATTTGAAAATGTGCCTGCTGATTGACAAAACGCACAGAATTCAGAGTTAAAGAATTACTATCAACATGAGAAGTCAATCAACCTGAATATTCACAATAATTTTGTATTCTAATTTTAACAACAATGCGATTGATTGCTCCTAATGTTTTTCTATAAAGAAACCTATATAATTGATTTATCTCGTCGGTATCTCTAAAAGATACTATAAAAGTGCAAAAAAAAAGTTACTATAGAAGTGTATAAAATATTTCGAATTGGTAGCCTTCTAGGACTGGCTCAGTAATATTATCACCATCCCCCAAAAATAGTGCTTTTAAAATTCTTTATACCACAACATTAATTGCGTACAATTTAGCACCTGTATTTTCATTCACAATTACGCAACAATATTTAATTATTGTTTATCGCGAAGAAGATTTTCTACTATTGGAAATACTTCATGATTGACGAGCGCCTGTTTGCCTTGGCAATATAATTTCTTGGATCTCAGTAATTTTAGGATAATGTGAACGTTGAATGAAAATAACTATTTAGTTGAAGCAAGTATCGGCCTAATAAATTATTGAGAAAATAGTCAGGCTTTATTTTCTAAGCTAACTTGAATGTGACATGTATAAGAAGTAACGGAAGTTTGACACTTGAACCATTAAATATATGTCATATGTCAAAAGTCCTCCAGTTTGCAATTATTCAAATTTATTTCAGAATTTCGACAGATAAATCCCATCATAAAAGAAATTTTTTTGAAAAGTTAGAGATCTCTTATCTGAAGAATTCGCCTAAATAAAACTTGCAGCTTTTCAAATATTCATCCCATTTCATCTAGATCTTAATCCATGTCAAGTGTTAAATAGGTATGGACAGAGACATAACCGATTTGGGAAAAAAAAAACGAAATTAGGGAAAAAATCTGCAAGGAGATCAAGGAGACTGCAAAAAACGTAGGGATTTATTGAAATCTTCAAAAATTTCACAAGTTGCAACCGCTCATCTAGAACCACCTACTTCGAGATGGCTAATAAAACGTCTGACGGTAGAAACCTTCAAAAAAACAAAAAATTATATATTTTGTGCTACGAGTATTTTTAAATGGCAGAAACAAACAGTCAATAGGCTTATATGCAGCTGTTCAGTATGGAAAATCAAAGTAAGAAAATAAAATTGAGATAAATTTTCAAATTGTTTATTGCTCTAACAAGAAATATTCTAACTGTTAATTACCAATACCAGTGAGTTGAACTTTAGAATATGGAAAGTATTAACTAGAATTCACCTATAGGATTATGACCATACACAATTCATGTCAACTCGTTAGATAATTATTCATTCGGTAATTGTTTTCTTCGATTTTCTTCTCAAATGTTAAAATTTTATTTTCTGCTTCCTTTATCATTTCATCTATATCATTCAAATCAGATAATGAGTCATATTGCGCTTCGTTTTGATATGGCATATACCAAACCTTTTCTTTGAATATTTTGGTAAATACTTCTTGTTTGTATAAAGCCTCAGCTCCATCTCTGAGATCAATATCCGTTTTCACAAGTTTTATTTTCAACTGCT
This sequence comes from Henosepilachna vigintioctopunctata, assembly GCA_030704895.1. Taxonomy (NCBI): domain Eukaryota; kingdom Metazoa; phylum Arthropoda; class Insecta; order Coleoptera; family Coccinellidae; genus Henosepilachna; species Henosepilachna vigintioctopunctata. The sequence continues at coordinate 1,502,713 of JARQZJ010000008.1, read as the reverse complement.
TCTTTTTTTTCAAACAATCATCTCTTTCGCGTATTTTTGAATCGATAAATGCAGTTAGAGAATAATTCATGGACTTCTCTTTTTTCATACGAGTTTCCAGCTCTACCAACTGCGTTTTCGCTTCTTCTAACCGCTGTTTATATATTTTAAAATGTTTTTTAGCCATGATTAGTTGAGTTTCCATTGTGGATTCCTGTGAAAAATCAGAATCATATCAATGCCAGCAAAATTTCCAATGTCCTGATTCCGTTTTGAATGATTTTAAACAGTTTTTGAGTTTTATTTTTAAGTTAATTTAGTAAAGTTAAAGTTAATTTGTAAAAAATACTTTTAACTCAAGAAACTTTCAATCAAGTCTCTTTTGAATCTAATTTTCGATCACACAATATGTGCAGAGGCGTTAATGGCAAATTAAAGGCCTGCGAATATTAGAATGATCCATTAGAACAGGGGTTCCTAACATCTCAGCCTATTATTCTGTGCACTTCACTCAAGTTTACGATCAAATAATACCTCAAGTTTTTCAATCGAATACTACGCCCCCAACAACTCTACTACGATAGAAATGAAACAAACGATGTTAACTTCAATGCTTTTTTTTTAATCATAACTGGGCATATAATCAAATAACTGAAGTACATTATACTACTAATATGATGCACTTTATAAATCATTTGCGTAGCGAGGCAAATTACGGATTTCTATGCCTAAACCGCTTATTGCGCCCCCTTTTGGATCATCCTATGTTACTCAAGTGGTTGCGAAGCTATGCCTTAGAGCCTTAGACCCATAAGACCTTGACAAGTGTTCAAAGTTACAAAACGTAGATAGCAAGGCAGTAATAATAGGACAGATTTTTACAATTTCTCAAGCTTTCAATTTGTAGAGAAATGCAACAAAAATAATTGGTAAACACTGTTTTTGTCACATGAACTTTGTTATGATTTTTATTTATATGGGTGTGCCCTCATTAAATATATATAACAGTTTTGTTTCTATCACATCCAGTTTTCTTATGACAGCTACATATTCATTTCTGACCTCATATACGTTTCTTTGTTTACATAACTGCATTTAGTCGACTGTGTAACTATTGTGTTTGCTAAATTATATTTTATTTACATTAGTTAGATCGTAAAGATGGCACGAAAGTGTTTGAACAACCCGTACAATTTTTGTTATGTGTGTGGAGAATTAACTTTTACATCTCAGATTCGAAATTTCACATCACTAATTGAACAGTGCTATTTAGACTATTTTGGTTTTCCTGTGAGGAATCAAGAAAAATCCTGGGTTCCACATAAATGTTGTGTAACGTGAGTGAGGCTCCTTTTAGGTTGGGCTAAACAAGAACCTAGACATTTGTCATTTACTATACCAATGATTTGGACGGAACCAAAGGATCATGTAAGTGATTGTTATTTTTGTTCGACTCAAACAAAAGGTATTACTACCAAATCCAAACACACTATCCAGTATCCAAACTTGTCTTCGGCCAAGAGACCCATCCTACATAGTGCCGAACTGCCTGTGCCGATGCCTCTAAATCGATCAAAAAGTCAGAATTCTAGTCCGGAATTTATTCTCAGTCAGCATAATAAGTTAACCGAAGATAGTGACCCAAGTTATGAACCGTCAACTTCAAAAGAACCGCTCTTATTGACACAACGTGATGTGAACGATTTAGTACGTGATTTGAATCTGTCTAAAAAACAGGCTGAGCTTTTGGGGTCTAGATAAAACGACTGGAATTTACTTTCTCGTGGTACAAAGATTTCTTATTTTCGACGTCGTGACGATGAAATAAAACCTTACTTTTCTGAAGCAGGTGATTTAGTATATTGTAATAACGTTCCTGTTGTGATGAATTTATTAAATTTCAAATATGACCCAAGTCACTGGCGACTGTATATTGACTCTTCAATAACTAGTTTGAAAGCTGTGTTACTGCATAACGGAAACAATCTTCCTTCAGTGCCGATTGCTCATTGTTCTATTATGAAAGAGACTTTATACTTGAAAAAATTGAATACAGTAAACACGCTTGAAAAATTTGTGGTGATTTTAAAGTCATTGCACTTTTACTTGGACTACAGCTTGATTATACGAAATTTTGCTGTTTTATTTGTGAATGGGACAGTAGAGACAGAAAAGGTCACTATACAAAGAAAGTGTGGCCCAAGCGTGAATCACTAACTCCAGGCCATAAAAATGTGAAAAATGATCCTCTAGTGAACCCTGATGACATTCTTTTACCACCGTTGCACATGAAGCTTGACCTGATAAAAAAATTTTGCAAAACCTATGCCTAAAGATGGAGATGGATTTTTATATCTAAAAGAGAAATTCCCTAAACTCAGTGAGGTGAAAATTAAAGAGGGAATATTTGTAGGTCCACAAATACGGCAATTGATGAAGGAAGAGAATTTCGAAGAAAAACTGAATGATCAGAAAAAACTCGCCTGGAAATGTTTTGTGTTTGTTCAAAATTTTCTAGGTAACCATAAAGCGGAAAATTACAAAGATTTAATAAATGAACCTATGATATCATTCAAAGCTTTGGGGTGTAATATGTCCTTGAAATTACATATGCTGGACTCTCATCTGGATTTCTTTTCGGCAAATTTGGATGCTGTGAGTGACGAACAAGGTGAGAGGTTCCATCAAGACATTTCCTTGATGGAGAAGCGTTATCAAGGAAAGTGGAGTCCAGAAATGCTAGCAGACTATCGTTAGAGACTTAAAAGGGACCTACCGGAAGCCAAATATTCAAGAAGATCATAAGTTTCTGTTAGATATGAGGAAATAATTCTGTGAGTGTGGATGAATTTTGTACTTTTTTTGAAAATATATGTTTTGATGTCACAAGAAAACATGATGATACTAATTTTCATGTGACAAAAAAAATTACAAATTTGTTGACCAGTGATAATGAAAGTTGAAACATTGAAAAAATAATTTGGATAAATCAGTTCAAATATCAATTATAGCGAATTATTTACTCTATTGCAGCTATTTACTCTATCCTTTTCATCAACTTCTTAAACATTTTTTAAGAAAGTTATTATTATTATTCTTCCAACAGCGGAGGTCAGATATCATTATAGTTCTGATTGGAGCTACAGTTAAAGCCGCTTCGAACGGCATAAGAACACTTTGAAGATGGAACCCACCAGCCGAAAGCATTATAGAGTCACTATACCGATTCGATTTCTAAGCCTCTAAGAAATCGTCGTTACCCTAGTGGGACTCGAACCCATAATCCCTGGCTTAGAAGGGTCGATGGCTTATCCATTAGACCACAGAGGCGACAAAAAAATCAGTAATTCTAATATGAAAAATAATTAAATTTGACACAGTTGCAATTAACAATGAATTAAGTAGGATTTTCCAATTGAAAATCCTGTAATTTCTAAAAATTCATAGGATCTGGCTATGTGACAAACGATCATCTGTTTATGGATAAATGGTAGCCACTGGTTTAATGTTAAATGAAATCGATTCTACTCTTGATGGAAGCACAAGACAGAATATTTCGTTCTACAAGAAACCCATCAGTTGTTCTTTACTTCTTCATGAAAGAAGATTTATATAATTTCTATGACATACCCCGATACGATAGGTTTAAGAGGTTTCTCGTTGTACGTTTTTTCAGTTTTCAACTCGAATTGCCTGAAGATGATCTTGTGACCGAAATTGAAATAGAAATGAAACTTTTGTTAATTGTGATAATAATCATAGTGAAAATATAATCGTTTTGTGTTCATCATGATAGATTTTCACTTAGTAACAATGCAATGAAACGTCAACAAAAATAAGTATTACTTAAAATAAAAGTTATTACTACTTATATACGTTAGGCAAGATAGGCATAATATATTCGCATTTTGCACCCGAAAGTCCAAAAGATTGGAACAAAAATCACCGACTAAAGTTGGTTTTTCCATCGCAACTGAGCTGGGAATTTAGTAAGCCGGAACCGACAAATAATTACTTACAAGATGACTTGTAAGAAAATGAAAGTCAATCTATGCAAGGCTGAATGGACCTGCCAAGACGATTTCTTGGCAATTTCAAATATTAATTAAACATTTGAAAAAACTTATTACAATGACAAGAATTATGGCAGGTGAGTTCAGGAGAATGAGTCGAAGCTTCGAATATAGATACTCAATACGAATGTAATTTATCGGTAGTCTACACTCTACACATAGCTAAAAAAGCTTAAAAAACTTGCGGAAGAAGGTAATAATGGTCACACAACTTTGGATGTAGACAAAGGCGGAGTAAGGCATTGACCTCAATCTGACACTAAATACTAAGATAGATATATAGCTATTGATTGACGCAATTCAAATAGTAACATTTTTAGTACATATGGAGGTAGTATTGTGGTATTATGTTATATCACAATATATCATATCAAACGTCAAACAACTAAAGGAGTTAAAATTGAAAAAATAAAAGTAAAAAATGGACGGAGTGATAATTCATCTCCAGTACCGAAACTATGATTGTTCTATCTATGAATCTATGACTGCAGGCACCATCACCTGAAATATTAATTCGTGATTATTGTTTGAAGGTGTCAGTTTTCACCTGAGAACGGTTAGAGATACATTATTAACCGAAACGTCTTGTGAATTCGATTTGTGATTTCAACCATCCGTCTGTTTATCGGCGGTAAGAATTATTTCATTTTATTTCAATTTCATATTTATATTTCAGCCCTCAGGACATTCATTAATAATTAATCTTTTTCAGTTCAATCAATTCAATTTCACCATTTTTATTCTCAATTAATCATAGTTCTTTCATAATTTGAAATTAAATCTATGGCAATGGAAGTACGACAATATAATAAAGGAAAAATTCGTGATAACGTTGCACTTAAACTCTTGATAATGGGTTCAAAGATTGAAACACTTGTCGGGTGTATTGAAGAATTTTTGTAGGTATAATCCAACTGAATAGATTCATTGTACAATACATTTTATAAATGGTCTATGTAGTGTGTGGGAACAGTGAATTGACAATATAAAGACATTTGTACAAAGTCAATTTTAACAATGAGACGACAATTAACAGAAGTGACGTCGATTTCTTGACACCCCTGAACATTAGGGGTGTGTCTACTCCTATAAATCAAAATATTGATGCAATATCTATATAGCAAAGCGGAAGAAACATTGGTAGAAGAATAGAAAACATTTATCGAATTTCCGTTCGCTGCATAAAAAAGATTTTTCAAAAACCATTTCCAAGATTAATTAACAAAGGAAAAATGATGAATAACAGTCTTTGAATATTTAAATTTTCATGCATTTAAATATGTTGATGAAATTATTGGTTATGAAATAAGTTTAGCGATATGTTTTGAATATATTATTACATAAATGAACAATGAAAGCCAACTTGAAATATAATTTGAATTTTACTTCAAAGGTAAGCGAATACTTCCAATAACTTTTATTAGCATTAATGCACGATACTCCCTACTTCTGGATAGAAACAAAATAAAAATGGTTGAAAAACTGAGCATGTTCTACTGAAAAATTACAGTTCATTTCGAAAATAATTATTTCATAGTTACCTTATTTTTGAACACAAACTGGTGGAGTTTCGAAGAAGTAGTAATAATGTGTATTATATTCTCAAAACCAGCAACACAGGAAAGGAAAAATCAACAAAATCTCATAATTAAACTAATATCATGTAACACCAACAGCATTCGATCATATGTGAATCTGACAAATGATGTTATTGTAGGAATTAATCACAAAGCAGCATACAGATTATTATTCAGTGATCATTAATATTATACGAAACAATCAAGTTACTGATAACCTAATGAAATAAGCTTTGTCAAATAAAATAGATTCTTTTATTTATAGATCCTGGAACCAGTTTGCATCCCTTCATATTACGACTATTTCGAATCCACTGGAAGGGTGAAGATATGGCCATCTATGCAGTAAATGTAAATATGGATTCTTCTCAAAGTGAGGAAGTAGCGTATATAATTTCTTACAATAAATTGGAACATCTGATAATAGAAATATTTTCACCTTACGATTATTTTGTATCTTTACACTCGGCTTACTTTTTTGACTCCTAATGCGTGTACTACTCTTGCATTTGAGTTACTATTTTGACTCTTTTTGTATGTGTATTATATCGATACACAAGGCGTATATAATAATAGAACATATAATTTAAATTTAAAAAAATTTAATTTCTATTCATATTTCGTGTATTTCGAAAGTATTCGTGTATTTCGAAGTATTGATATTTCTTTATCAATATTTCGAAATGAAAAATACTTTCAAAATAAACTTATACTTAGTTATTCATTCTTTGTTGATTTATCAATAATTTCGAGCATTATTCATTCTTAAGTTTTCATAAAGCTACAAAATGTATGGAAACGTCAGCTAGAACTGAAAATTTTCCATTTTGAGATCTATTGTTGCACATCTACTATTGCTATAAATATAGTTTCTAGTTGAAATATAAGACAAGAAAACTATCAGAAAATATAAGTGAATAATTCAAATGATAATATAGAGAATTCGAATAATACATATAGGCCAAGCAACAAGGTATTTGTTGTGACATTATTTATTTCAGCAAACCGACTGTTCCATTAGGAGAAAGGTAGTTCTTACTTTATTTTTGTTATAGTTTGGACAAGCAAATACAAATACTAACTTTTTTATTGACGATTTATACCGAAAAATCGCATTTTTTTAGATTTTTGTTTATAACATTAAAAATAATTATGCAAATGAGCCGGCACTCGAGCCGATGGAGTAATTAGAAACGGAGAAAATTCGGATAAACTCGGAAATTTATTGTTTATTTAACTAATTAATTACTTCGTTGATTTTGATCTTACCTGGCTGCGATTTGGTGGAAAAGTAGTGATCTTGGCGCTCTTCAAGGTTTCAATAAATCAATGCGCTTAATTGCAAAATGTCTGGATGCCACACGAATTGTCCAATTGGGTTCGTTAAAACGGATTTCGAAAATATAAGCAAAGTACAACGAAATGTATATCTTGAATTTTCGAAAAAATATTCCAAAATACACGAAAAAAAGATGTAAACATGACTCTGAAGGGCCAAGCGCTCGTTAAGGACGCAGCGCTTGTGGCCCTTCTGCATCCTTTACGAGCGCTTGGCCGTTCAGAGTCATGTTTTGAACCTTTTTTTCGTGTATTTCGCTTTATTTTTTCGAAAATTTAAGATATACATTTCGTTGTAAATTTATTGGTATTTGCTTGTTCAAATTATAACAAAAATAAAGTTTGAACTATCTTTCTTCTAATGGCATAGTCGGTTTGCTGAAATAAATAATGTCAAAAATGCCTTATTAATTGATACCCATTGCTTGGTCAAATATTTTAATTCAAGATTCGATTCTCAATTAGGAATACGACAATTATAATAACCATACTGCTTCGATTTCCAAGATGACACTGAAAAAAAAAACTCATCGCTGTATCAATTTTTGAGATTGAAACAAAAAATCAATTAAAACTATATATTTTTATGGATTTCATATGATTTAGTAGAAACTTCAATTTCAATCATATGCAATCATATTCATTCTCAGCTATAAAGTCCAACTATTCAGATAGAATACCGGTCAATTTAGACATAAAAATAGTGGTCAAATAACAAACATTCCCGGAAAGGCAAATATTGGTGCAGAGCTGTGGTTTGCCATTGCGATTCCATGTGTGCTACAAAAGTTATTCGGGGTCAAAGGTCAAAAACCACAGTAAAAAAAAGCGCCGAATACACTACCTCACAGGTGGCGTGGAAATGTGTGCATATCATGTATAATGTAAACTCTTAGAAACGCGATATCTCACGAATGGTAACTCTTGGGAAAAAATTATGACAACCATTTTTGTAGAGAATTATAAGATCTACAACTTTGGTTTGAGGTTTTTTTGAGAAAACTTGATGTTTTCGAGAAAAATACAAAAATCTCAAATTTTGACCTTTGATCCTGAATAAATTTTGTAGCACAGATAGGATCGATGGGTATTTTTAAAACTTAATTTATAATGGTAAACCCCAGCTCTCCACCAATATTTGGCTTTCCGGGTATTTTTATTGTTTCAAATGTCTATTTTGACCGGACTATAGTGCCCACCCTACAGTATATCTCGATATACATCTTGATGTCTATATCTCGTAATTTTCGTGTAGGTATGCATATTTGTTGTGACGAGTGACAGTGACCTTTTGAAGTTTTACAGACTATAGGTACCGAGTCAATGGATAATGTTAGGAATTTACATTTTATTGAGCAAAACACGAGAAGAGTTTTCTTACGAGGGGTTGAAACATACTAAAGAAGTCATGCTGGCACTGTTTTCGACAATAAGACATTCAGTTAAAACCGTTATATTTTGTTTTTCCTAATCGTTGCTATCGTAAACTCCGTGGCGATTTGATCTTCACTAATAGACTATTAAAAAATGTCATAAAGGTACCTACAACTGTTGTAATATATGCATTTTTTTGCACTTTCAAATGGTTTTAAAATGTGGCTCATATTAGGTAGATTTATGTAATATGAAATTGGAAATGAATATCAAGTTTCTTTTATTCAAGTTTTTTAAATTACATTAATTGCCATTTCAATCGCAGTAAGACATATGATAAAACATTCAATTGACGTTGATAATATTAATTACTAGTGTCGACGCCGATACAAATTTTACAATTATACCTCCGGAAATACGAGATGTTGCGGTAAGCTCTACAGATGAGAGAAAAGTGGACTGTAATTTCAATAGGGCGTGAAAAATATATGATTTTTATTTGAGACAATTTTGACTGCACTAAATCTACTTACTCGATGGATTGAGCAGTCGGTCGTGGGAGAGTACTCTCGTAGGGGGCTATTTCCTCAAACAGCTCGTCCTTGAAAATGGCCACAAACACTACACTTCTACGGAGATTAATAATCCAATATTCTAATCCACATTCGTCGCGGGTCAATACAAAGTTCATAGAAACAAAAAAATAAACAAATTGCGAAAATAAGGTTAATTAACGTTGCGTTTGTCAAAGGCGTTCTTTCACTACTACTGTTCGTACGTGGTCGCGCATATATATGGGAACACCTGATCCCAAAGAGATTTAGTGCAAGTCTTTTTTTGTACAATAAATTGATTGATACACCAACAACGAGATACGTCTAAAATTGAATTCCTTGATTTGTTCAGTTAAAGGCAGCACCATAAGCAAATAAGTCATGATACATTTATGGAGCAAACGCATGAAGCAAAAATTTGATATCATCTGATGGTTCATTTCAATCATCTGTGATGTTTGTTGATATTCTTGGAGGTACTTTTTCAGTGAGTTATTTATTCAGTTTATATTGAATAGTGTTGGCGTTTACTTGAAATAAATCCATTATAATTGATTATATGCTAAAATTGAAACACTTGAACTTTTGATTTACACTTTTATCTTTTTTTCATTTAGTATTCTATTAGCATCTGAAGAAGCCGTTTGTAACGACGAAATGCGTCATCCTATGTTGTCAATAAAAGTGTAAATCAAAGTTCAAGTGTTTCAATTTCAGCTCATATTCAATTCTATTCAGTTTATTTTCATGGTTTTACTTTAGTTTATTGTGTTTTTAAGAATTGTAGTATTATTTTTTTGAATAAATATTAATATTAATAATAATCATTTTCCATGATTTCATGGTCTAAGATCCGTTATAAGAAATTCATACCCTCATCTGTTATTCAGTCGTTTATTATATCAAATCGAAGCTTATTTTATTCTAAATCTGACTGTATTACGTTGTATCATTAAAAAGTTAGTCCAATCCATGGTTAGCTTGATTGTATAGATATACATTTTAAACGCAAGCGGTGAGAGTGACAGAAAAGCGTTACGACAATGATAAAGCGAGTTGTTCTTGAACTTCTTTTTTGTGTTATATTTCCCATAACGTAAGCCAGATCTATAGATCAAATACGGAATTCAATGTAGATTGAATATTAATAACAATATCAAATTAATTCCATACTTATTTATTCATTAAAAAATGACCTAAATATGTATATGAAAATGTTTCAATCATTCAATTTTCAATCATTTCAATCAAATTATTAATGAAATTTATCAATGCAAGTAGATGGCATTCTGACTCATCAGGAGTGATTACTTTAAATTGCAATTCATCGTTTTTTCTTCTGATACTATGAGTACTATATCCCCAACTTCCATAGATGTGGAGTCCCTTTAAACCGTTTAGGCTTTAAATAGCCATCCAAAAACCAGTCCAATCTTCAGGATTGCAAGTAAGGTCTACTATAGTAATGAGAAATGTTTGGAAGACTCAATCTAAAGAGTCTTCAAATAAGTTTAAATGCATGGTTTGTGAAAGTGATTTGTGATTTGCATAATTTCAGATGCATAACTTGTCACGTTATTGATTTACTAAGTTTTTTGTTTTTGAGGTTTTCTTAGTTATGACGTCATTGCATTCCAATGCAATAACTATATACCTTTATTTATTCACTAGCTGACCCAGCGAACTTTGTTCCGCCTTAGAGGAAATAAATAAGCAGACTTTTGATTTTATGAAGGTCAATTTTTTATTAACTATATTGTCAAGTATTTTAATGGTTATTTATTGGCCATGTATTTTACTGCATGGGTTCCACTCTTTAGTGAAGCACCTTGTGATAGACGACATTTTTCGTTTTGTTATCAGGTGCAACAACAAATAACGTAGATGACATGCCACATATAACAGAATGCCACATGGAACAGTAGATATTGAAAATACATTGAACGAATCCTTCAGATTCACATTATATCTTCATAACAAATGTTCGTTTATGAAGATACTCGTACTATCAAAAGGTCAAAAGAATTATGTTGTATTTATCCAATTACAAAATACGTTTTGATCGTATCACATCAACGTAAACAGAATGCTGTTCTGGCTAATACAGTCTATAATAAGTGATATCGTCATAATGAGACTCTTGGTTTTTTTGTACATCAAATTTTTGCTTGCCTGCAGCTAGTTACAATATCGTATAAATAACAACACGGATTCACCTTGAATTGACACAGGTATTTGCAGTATATCCTGAATTATAGCTATATATCCTCGATGTTGAACGGGTTGAATTAAATTCACGTGTATAAAAAATTAAGCGGAATTGCTGAAATATTCATATAATTTGTTGTCGGAAATGTTAATAATATTGGTCCCAATACATTTCTATTCAGTCCAATAATTAGGTGTTTTATGTTATTAAAGAACATAATAATGAAAGAACAATCAATGAAAAACATAATGAAGAACGAGTTAAAAAGCCGAACACGTAACTTTTTTTTAAAGATAATATTGAGAGTGGTTATTGTTCATTAAAAGAATCAAAAACGCTGAACACATGAAGTCACAATAGAAAATATTTTCGATTGCGTAATTGTTTATTTAAATGTTTTAATTTACAACATATTACCAGTGATTTAAAAATAATTTTTCCCAATAGAATGAACATAGGATTAATTTTGAAAATGCATGCGAATAATCCTTTAATAGTAATAGTGTTGGCGTTTACTTGATGTAAATCCATTATAATTGAATATAAACTTAAATTCAAACACTTGAACTTTTGATTTACACTTTATTCACTACATAGGATGACGCGTTTCGTCATGTATCATTTCATTATTCTGTAAGCATCTGAAGAAGTCGTTTGTAACGACGAAACGCGTCATGCTATGTATTGAATAAAGTGCAAATCATAAGTTCAAGTGTTTGAATTTAAGTTTATATTCCTTTTAGTAGTTGGGCCGGGCTTTATACTAAACCTTCAAAGACCGCAGAAGTCAAAAAAATCCGAGAAAATCTCGGAGAAATTATCCGAGATCCAGTTAGAATATTCATGAAATCATTAAAGTCAATTGAAAAGTTCCCGGTCTATCATGGTAAAACAAATTTTTTTGGCAAAATTAAATTTTTTTATTCAACATAATTCCCTTCAAGGGTGATCCAATGATTATAGCGACCATCTAAATTTTCGATGCCATTTTTGTTGTACGATTTGTCCTTTGCTTCAAAATAGGCCTCATTTTCGGCGATCACCTCTTCATTCGACGAATATTTCTTCCCAGTGAGCATTCTTTTGAGATCTGAGAACAGAAAATAGTCGCTGGCGCCAGATCTGGAAAACATGGTGGATGAGGATGTAATTCTAAGACCTATTCATGGATTTTTACCATCGTTTTCACTGACTTGTGACACGGTGCATTGTATTGGTGAAGCAGTACCTACTTTCGTTTTCCTCAAATGCGGCCGTTTCTCAGCTATTTCGTCCTTCAGACGGTCCAATAACGCTATGTGGTCGATGTTGATGGTCCTTCCTTTTAAAAGCTAGTCAAAGAAAATTGCTCCATGCGACTCCCAGAATACAGACGCCATAATCTTGCCAGCCGATTGTGGCGTTTTGTCATGCTTTGGAGCGAGTTCATCGTGTGCAGTCCACTCGGATGACTGTCGATTGTACTTCGTAGTGAAATGATGGAGCCATGTTTCATAGCATTGTCACATATCGACGCAAAAACTCAAGTTTATTTCGCTTGATCATCTTCAAACACTGCTCCGAATCATCAACTCGCCGTTGTTTTTTGGTCAAAAGTGAGCTCGCTCGGTAGCCACTTTGCACAGAGCTTTCTCATACCCAAATATTCCTGAATGATGTGATGTACACGTTCAGTTGATATCTTTAGAGTGTCTGCTATTTCATTCAATTTCAATTTACGGTAATTCAAAGTCATTTTGTGGATTTTTTTAATGTTTTCGTCCGTTGGGCATCCACTGGGTTCACCGTCTTCGGTGCTCATTTCACCACGTCTAAACTTAGCATACCAATCCTTGATGGTTGATTTTCCTGGGCAGTGTCCGGAAACTCGGCATCAAGCCTAATTTATGCTTGAACTGTATTTTTTCCCTTCAAAAAGCAATATTTTATCAACACGCGAAATTCCTTTTTATCCATTTTTTCCAGGATAACAAAAGTTACTTCACTCAAAATTCTGTAATTTACAAACTAATGATCCGACAGCTGTCAAATTTATACACATCATACGCATCTTTTGGGGGTTAGAGCTAACTAAAAAACATACGGATTTAATTCTAGTGACGCCATCTAGGTTCCAGGCCGGGAACTTTTCAATTGACCTATTGACTTGGTTTTGCATCCTTCTCTTGTTTGTAGTATGTCGCTCAGCTGTTTCTAGATTATTTCTTTGGATTAGTTCAAGAATAAAATTATGCTGAGAAATATATATATTTCTGTGATTTTTTGATCCAAAATCCATGAGATAAGCTGTAATTCAAATATTTTGTAAAGAATATGAACAGACCATCTCCGACTTTCAGCTCTTAGAGCGTTCTTCGTACTTTTTGATCCATGATGTCCACAACAACTTTTGTTTTATCATAAAATTTAATTCTATGCTATTCTTGATCAATACCTATTCTCACTTTGGGGTGCGGAATACTCAAAATACATTTTTTTCTTGTTTTCCTAATAAAGAGTAAGGGTTGTATCGGTATAACAATAATATTGTTTTTTATAGCAAGGAATCTACTGTTGGGTCTACTGCTGAATTCAGCTGTTCCATCTGAAATTCTGCATTACGAGTTTCATAAAGATTGTCTGATAAATCGTCACTACTTTCAATACCTTAGACATCTTTTATATTCCGATATCCCAACAGTTTTTGATCTATTTCAGAACTATTGATAGGGCGACGCATTACAACTGCTATCACAACTGCTCAATAAACGAAACCAACGTTTACTAAACGTTAATACAAAAACTTTCTGGGCGATAACAACTCACTCAGAATTCAAAATAAATCGGTCAAAAGCGGTCTCTGTAGCTTAATCGGTAGAACTCCCGCCTATGGTGCGGTAAAACTCGGGTTCGAGCCCCGCTGAAGGCATAGGTGTTTGTGTTTGTCTATGATGTAAGTAGTTTAAATATTGAAATATGCTGGGTGATGTACATCGAATACAAGCCCAATGGCCGTTTGGAACTGGCGTTAAACTGTAGGATCACTGAATTGAGAAAAAATCGGTCAAATGTACCTTCATCAGTTTATAAAAAAGTTTGTTCACTATATTATTGCTGCCGTCAAATTGCCGGTGTACGATCTTAGTAGGTTGGTACTTGTACCTACAGGAATCTCAAATACCTCAAATAGTAATATAATTTATTATCTAGATTAAGGCTTAGAATTACAAATTAGGAAAAGCCATTAGACATGAAAAGAAACAAAAACACAGTTTGTAAAATATTCAAGAATGAACTTGCTGTGCCGTCAAGTTGATGACCTTGGACTTTCTAGTGTTATAAGTTTTCTGTCACTTCTAAATGTCATATTACATACGGATAAGAAATGTTTTTGAAATTCAACGAAGGTTTCGTTTTCTTGATCTCTTATCTTTCTTCCGTGTTCTATTGTTGTCCCTCTCAAAATACAAAATGTTTTTCAATATTCTGACGTCTGTCGAATATTACTAAAATCCCACAGCACTATGACAATACGAACTGACTTTGTAAATTATAATTATGATATTGAAATTTATGATAACGAATGTCCTTAAGCTTCAAACAAAAATTACTTATTGGTATGTATGTAAACGGTTTCAATTAATTTTATATAATATCGATCAACGAGCAATGGGTACATTCCATTTCGTGGTAGTTACGTTATTTTACTAGTTTTTAAGGAGTTCTCAAACAATTATTACAAGTGAATTTACCTAAAACACAGAATAACTTTGGTTATGCATGGCGCAAAATTATATGATAGGTACCTACTTTGATTGGCATTCCATCGGTTAAAAAACGTAATGATAAATCCTCAGCCATGGTAATGAACCTTCCTATTAGAGAACAAGAAATTCGTACGTAAAATTTACAGCTTTAGCAAGTATAAAATTTGTTTACCACGTCCACCTTTTTACTAATGGCCAGAGCTCTCAAGAAAGTGACCCTGGGAGATGACCGTCTTTGCCTAATAACGTTGAACAAACATAAAAAACAAGTTAAGAATCCTACGATATTCCATTTATGAAATGGTAATTTCCCAAATTTTTATAATACAAAATCTGATTTTCATCAAATCTATAGATACTGAATATTTATAACATCGGTATTTGTACTGTTAACTGAAAATACCTCCATCCCACAAAGGCCCAAAATACAGTTACAAATCCGCGATTCTTAATACCTGGCTTGCAGTGTCCCGGTAGAATCAATAGTGTCAGTTTGTCGTTCAATATCTCGCAATGAAATATTGGATAATAATACTCAATTTTTGTGTTTTAAATACATTTGGTAAGATAAAATAAATATCGCATATATTACAAACACCGTGAATTTAACAAAGGCTCATAACTATGTATAAACCTATCACCTACACTTGTAATCTAAAAAATCTTAATTAATTTCTATTGTTAAAATTAATATAGTTTAAAGTTTTTATCAATAAACATTTGATAAATAACAAATATGTTGCGTTGTGACGTTGCATCGCAGTTTCGCCCTTAAAATTGGAATATAACAATTAAGTTTTCATATTGAAATATAAATACAGGGTGATTCTTTGGGTAAAGGGCATACGGTAAGGTTAAATAGGGGACACCCAGATAGTTCCAAAAAACCTTTAATTGATGGGTCTATAATTCATTATAAATGAGGTACAGGGTGATTTATACGTTATGTCCAATTTTTATATTATTCATAACATGCGAACCACAGTGAACATTTTTTCATATTCAGATAATATATTCTCCATCCTTAATTCCAGATACAGAATAAATAAAAATTCAGGTACAAACTTGAAAAAATGAACAGAGTTATTTCACTTCAAACACCTTATATATCAACACTTATTAAATTCGTTTTTGATTTGAGTAGAGCATAAATAGTTATATATGTCGAAAGAAATACTTTTTATAATTCCGCATTCAATTTTTGTTTTATTAATGTTACTCAAAAACAATGTTTTCTATAAAAATGTTCTGCGAACATTTATAAGATACATTTTATCTCTAAATAATAATATCTCAGGTCTGATCAATAAAATCATCAACTACCACAATATCCCTTGATTTTTCCATCACAACTTTAACCTGAAATGAGTTTTCAGATCCGTACTCAGGATCAAATACTAATTTCAATTTACTAACAAAAATGCAGCACGCGTTTTATTTATCCCAAAAGTCAACAAAATGTAAGATACGAAGACACGCATCCAATAGTGTAATCAGGAAAAAAGTGTGTGAGATAATTCATCGAAATGTCGAAATATTTCAAATAAAACTCTCAGGGAGCTGTCTACACAAATGTTGTCAACGAGAACGAACCCATCACTTTCGACAGTTAATATTTCGAAACGCTCTTAATATTCACTCTCGAAAGTGATGGGTTCGTTCTCGTTGACAACATTGGTGTAGACAGCTCCCTGAGAGTTTTATTTGAAATATCTCATATAATATGATAATGATAGAATTATGAATTATGATAATTCATAATTCAGTGGACTTATATTTTAACGCCGGTTTCGAACGACCAATGGACTAGTAATGAATAAACCTTACCCAACAATTGTCATTATTAAACTACTTAAATCATAGACAAACACACACATCCACGTATTCACCAGGGCTTGAATCTGAATACTACCGGACCTTAGTCGTGTGTTTACCTGATTAAGCCACGGAGGCCGGTAGAATTACATAATTATTTGTTTATAACAAAAAATTTTACATATATCAAAGTCACTTTTCAATAAAGCTACGAATTTCATGGTAAAACCTCAAAGCAAATCAATACAATATACCTAATATAAAGCTCTGTAGAGCTAAATCGTCTTCACTATATAATATCTAACAGATTGTTTTCATATACATATACATACATATATAGTTTTCAATTTCTTTTACAGCATTATTCAGTAATCCTTATAGGCCTTTGGCAACTTTACAAGGACTAAATGGTTTCGGTTTTGACAATCGCATAAATCATTATAGTCCTCTGGAACCAAGAAAGAGGTGTCCACTGTGCGATTCCTCTGTTTACAGTTATTGTGGGGAAAAATTATTCCATGATTCTTGTTGCTGTAGCAACCCAAATAATCCGTACGGTAAGTTGGAGAATTTTATTTCGATAAAAAAACGTTCAGTCAACAGTTTTCATTTTCATAGAAATAAATGTTGATAATCCAATAGTGAAACTAAAAAAATAATAATCGTAGTACTTTTGAACACACATGACTTTTTTAAATTATAAATTCCTTCAAGACATTAGAGATCAGTACATTAACAAGGAAAAATACCAAGCAATGGGTTGTTTTTGCTATATAATATTCTGCTTTGAGTAAATTTTAATTTGAGACATAAATTCGCTCATACTTGTTAAGTTCTCTGCATATCATTATCCCTTAAACTATGAGTGCAGAATATAAGTGCAGGATACGATAAATATAAAGCATAGTGCTGTAGAATATTTGCTTTTTCAAGAAATATCCCATTATGTTGAACTGTTTGGAATGAAACGTCATAAATAGTGATTCACTAGAACTCCTCTTCTTACAAAAACGTATTATCTGCTTTATATTTTACTTGAATTATCTGTAAATCTTATATGTGAATCTGCCTTATCTTTTTTAAGTTTATATTAATACTACGCCCGTCATTATTGTGTAAAGTAATCATTGATTATTTTATTTTACATTATCTAAATTAATACAAAACCAGTAGTCCGGTCAAAATAGACATTTGAATTAACAAAAATTCCCGGAAAGCCAAATATTGGTGAAGAGCTGGGGTTTATCATTACAAATAAAGTTTGAAAAATCCCCATCGATCCTATGTGTGCTACAAAAGTTATTCGGGCTCGAAGGTCAAAATTTGAGGTTTTTTTGGATTTTTCTCGAAAACGGTAAGTTTTCTCGAAAAAAACTTTATTAGAGAATTTATAGATCTTAAAATTCTCTACAAAAATGGTCGTCATAATTTTTTCCGTAAGAGTTACCATTCTAACTATTGTTTTAAATTTTTTTAGATATTTTAATCAGATTCATACTCTTGGAAGTCTACTTCAACCGTCATGTCTTCTTCCTCTTGCTGGATGTTCATAAACTGTTCAAATGTGGCCGAGTCATCGGTCTTTTCATTAAAATAACAGGAACCTTCTTCTATTGTGCTCAACTGGACATTTGTGCAAGACTAACCTTGGCAATTGGTACACGCTGGAGAACACAGTAACCTAACTTTTTTAGGGCCACATTTGGCAGTACAACCTTTTTTGAAATTGCAGAAAATAGTGTTGAGGAGTTTTTCTGGAGCAGGTGGGAGTAAAGTTTTAATCGAATCCAGAGTATTATCTATCAATTTCCAACCCTCTTCTAAGTTTCTTTGATTTCTTCTGAGTTTAGTTGATTGCCTAGCTATGTTTGAACTTGATAGTATACTCGATGCAAGAGTTGAATAGCAGATGTTGGAGGAAGACATGATAGTTGTACTTATTTCTTGTTTCGCGTATTTTTTACAAAAGTTAAGTATTGGTGCTTATCAATGCAAGTAATTTTTTTTTGGAGTTCCATAAACCGTAAGAAGAGAGCGAATTCCTTCCGTAATTATTGTTTGTGGCCTGGAATCAATTCTGGAAATACTTTAGAGCAGTCGGTCAAATATTTTTTTTCGAATAATTTTAATACTGACGTTTTGCTCCTTCTGGCATTGCTCTATTGGAGTCCTTGCAGTAAGTAGTACCAACAAATCATCATCTTCAAGAACTACAATTGTTGTTTGTTACATCAAATTTTCAGAGGTTTTTCAAGGTAGAGGGACTAACATTCAGTTAGGGACTGACTAAATTTTTGAATAAATATTTTTATGATAGTATAATATATATAAATGAGGTATTTATACTTGAATACTGAGGTATTAGTCAAATAGGTATTTATACTTGTCTTAAGTGCCTGATACGTATATACATGGCTTATATGTGCATATCATGTATAATGTGACTCTTAGGTTCGTGATATCTTACGAATAGTAACTCTTAAAAAAATCATGAAAACCATTTTTGTAGAGAAATTTTGACTTTGACCCCGAATATCTTTTGTAGCACACATATCATCGATAGGGATTTTTAAAACTTTATTTGTAATGGCAAACCACAGCTCTCCACCAATATATGGCTTTCCGGGAATTTTTGTTATTTGACAACTATTTTTATGTTTAAATTGACCGGTCCACAATCATTATCGTTCAAGATAATCAATGAGAGAATATTTTGTTCACCTTATCTAAACCCTAATTATTGTTACTTTGTTTGTAACGTTTGGCAGGTAATTAGGTTTCTTTACAAGTTGCATTTATTTTTAGTATATATCCAATATGGACACTCAACTTTATTGACACATTTGCTCAATCAACAACTGCAAAAACTATGAAACGAACATTGAACACATTGAGAGATTAAAATCGGCGTGCCTAATATTGAAAGAATTTCATATCCTGAATAAAAGACTTTGTAAAACTAGCAGATGCAAATATTGCAAATTTGCATGGGTTATATGAATACTAATCAATCATGAATATTTTGTATGAATAATTCATATACAAGTATCTAACATATTCATTTAATATTCACACCTCTCATATATCACATTCTACATTAGAAAAACATGTTTGTTCAACTCTCATATTTGCTCCTAATTAGCTTTTCGAAAATGGCAAATTCATACTAAATATTTGTTGAAATAATGAATTATTATAGTTAATTACAATCAATAGAAAATAAAGTTATTCCAGCAATTATATTGCGAATTTCTGAGTAGGGCAACGAAATTTATGTGAAGTCTATTATATCTTAAAATTTACTTATCAAACTAAAGATTAAGTATATTGCATAATCTGTCAGAGTGCAATAAATGGATATTAACTAGGTAAAATTAATTCAACTGAAGATTCAACTAGTAGTGTATTTGTTGAGAGAACTTACAGTACTAAGTTTTACCTTTTGATATTTTCATACCTATAATGTGAAAATAGGTTCGTTTTTTCAATTCCAGGGGATTTTTCCCGGTTATTTTTTAAATTAAATTAAACTCTTGGCTTAATGTTTCACGATTATATTTAACATGTTGACAAATTCATGTTGTTAAATATAATCGTGAAACATTAAGCCAAGAGTTTAATTTAATTTAATATTTAATTATGTTTCATCAAGAGTTAAGCGAGAATTCAATCTCTGTTATTTATTTATTTGTTGTAATGAATATAGTTCATAATATTAATCCAGATCAATTTTGTGCTATCTTCAGTTAGCTTAATACATTTTTAGTCATTTCATAAATAAGGTAAGATTAATTATATCTCTAAAGAGGCGTAATTAATTAAAAGAGTAATAATTGTGAATTCTAAAGTGCTGGAAAAGGGATATTGCTCTCTACAAGTTAATCCAATAGACGAAGGTATTTTACTGAACTAACACGTGGGTTGTCTTTTAAGTATTGCATATATGAACGAAGAAGACACCTGGAAGGAAATGTTGAACATTAACAAATTTTTATTTTCACTTAACTGAACCTGAAACTTTCAGACAATTATAAATTAAAGCAGGAGCTAAACGAAATTTTCAATTACGAGTAAAAAAAGGGACTCAGTCAAGAACATTTCGCGAAACAAGTTTTTAGAATTTTCTAAAACTAGTGTCCTTTTATAAAGCTGACAGCCGAGATAATATGTCTTCAACACTACATCATTCGGTAGTTTCGAGGGTTGGTATAAATATATGTGACAAATTCGTGTTAGCGATAATCCAATAACAGGAAAATGTAAGTGTGCAAGTTGATACAAGAAGATCCACATATCACATCGTCAAATTTAACCATAAATGCGAATTCGAACACTTCAATTCAAAATGTTTTTCCTGAAGAGATGTTCATATATAAAGATTAGTTTAAAGAATAGAAAGCAATTGTGTACTAGAAATGGAAAAGGCTGAAAGTGCCAAGAAGTAAACTATCCAGTATTCAATAAAAACTATAAAACTTATAATGTATACTTGAAACATGTATAATTAATTAATTTTAAAATACATTATATAGTTATATTTAATTAATAAAAATTTTTATTTAATTGAACATATATTACTTGATTTTGTATGGGAAAAGCTGAAAGTGCCATCGTATCTTTTTGTAGGAAACGCTGTTAAATGCCTTTTTAGTTGAAAGGCTTTAAGTGGAGCGCACACTACTAAAATAAGATGAATGTTCATAGTGGTGTTGCCGGCACTTACAGCATTCTCCACTGCCGGTCAGCGGGCGCTTTCACAGTGCTGTTCCTTGCGACTGCTCTAGGAACTAGTAGGTATTTCTCCGGCACTTACAACATTCTCTACGTTATTGGCGATGTCGTTTACAACACAATCCACGCAAAATCGGGAAAAAAATGTTTTTGGCACTTTCAGCCTTTCCCATTTCTAGAACACAATTAGAGTGTGAATTACGCTTAAACCCTCTAAAGAAGTTTGACGAAGGACAATCAAAAATACGAATCCTGAAAAATACATCCTGAATATACATGAGGCAGAAAATAAACGTCAGATGTATGGGTATTTCAAGATGAGCCAAAACATACGAAAGTGACCAAAAGCTGAGAATTTCCGAAAGTATGGTGACGGCATTTCTCAAGAGAAAGAGACGCAGAAACAATTCACCTGGATGATGAAAACACTGTTACTTGAATTGGCATTTATCTATTTGCTTGCTGAAAGTAATTATTGAGTTCAAAAAAGTAACCCTGAAGGGCAAGTAACTGTCTATCCACACAACTCAAAAAATAATTACGTTTTAAAGCACGAATGCACGTAATCGTTGAGGAGTCCTCAAAACAGTTTCGGCCTCAGTTCCGAGTTGTTTACTCCTCCAAAAATTAAGTTTGTGTACCATGTATTAAGTTGATTAATCTATTGCGTGGTTAATGATTAGAGTGCACAAAAGTTGCAATCAATTGCTTCAAAAAAATTTTTTGAAGTGTTTTTTCCTAGGGAGTAATTAGAAAAACAAGAGTATTTTAAAATCGACTGTTGCCTTTTAGCGCTATATACAAAACAAAAATACAACCCCCATATTGTATGATCAAATTATTTACGATAGTTCTATTTCTGTTGTCAATTTTATTATTTTTATTTACAGAACAACTTCCTCATCAGTGTATTTATGCCGACTGTAGTTTTCTTCATTCCAATAGCTGTTATGAGCATTCATTAATTACATCATGTTGCTGTGTGAAAAAATAAATCTAATTATTTCAACATATATAATGTAAAAAAAAAACTTTTAATTTATATTTCATGAATAAATTTCAATAATATTTTTGTAATATATTTTTGACATTCCTTCCCAGAACTAAATTTATTGCAGTGAAGGCAGAAAATATTGACAATTTCGATTAGAATAGCAATTTAGAACTAAATGGAAATCCTTGTTACAATGAGGATATTATAAGATATTTCGATTTTGGTTTTCTTTAGCGGTATTATCCTTCGATATAACCGAACCATAATTATTATTAACCTGTTTGTTATAAAATTAAAATTGCATTAAACCATCTTCAATATTTCATCTTACAGTATTTTAAAAAAGTGAATTATTATACTACTACAGAATTACAATTCTGAAAGAATACCTAACACTCACACTCAGTAGAATGCCTTGAAATTAAAATATATATAGGCTCATGAAGATGTGTTTACATGAAAAATGTACAGTAATTTATTTAAGTTTTTCAGGTGAACACTCAAAAATTAATCTTTACCAAATCTAACTTTCTATTTCTCATTACTTTTTCGATGTTGCCTATCATTTCTGCTGTTGTCATCGGGTCTTTTTCGCGTCATTCATTTCGGGTAAAATTCCTTCAATCATGTTATCCTTTCTAAAGATCATATTGTATTATTCCTTTTATTCCATTAGATTTTTCATTCATTCATTGATTATCCTCTTTATTGATATAATCTGCATATTCTTATAGCTACTTCTATTTATAGATTTTGTAGATTTCTATTTTTATATTACCACAGCTATCTGTTGCATATTGATACACGTTTAATTCGGAATTACCTAATTAGATAATCAAATATTAAATATTATGTTCTCATAACTTTGTTACCGATAAATATATTTTAACGATTTTGACAACATCTATTTGAAAGAATTGTTTATCAGATGGCATAGTTATTTTGTATCAGAAAAATTGTTAGTAAATGTTATGTATTTTCAACTGTAAAAAAGTAATGTAGCACGCCCTGAAAATTGTAATGAACATTCTGAATTACAAGAGTGTGTTTTCGCAGATTTGTCATATTGTTGATATGTTTTCCTAATGCTTGATTACCTCTTGTATTGCATTTTTGGAATGATTATCTAAATATCCTTCCACTTTTTGTAGGTTTGACTTGATCATCTGAAAAGTGTAAGTCAAAGATTGATGTCTATTCAATTTCAATTCTATTCCTCTGCAACCTTCAAGCAATCCTATTTATTGTTCACATTTTTTTGCTAACTTGTTGTTCTGTTTCATACTACAAAAAAGATTTTGAAAAAAGGTCAGGTTTTAGAAAATATTTTTGTCAACGAAACATAATTTCGTGTTTATTACAATAAAACTTTCAAAGTCTGATGTAATAACAATTTTATATCACAAAGTACAGCACCTAATAATACATACTAAAGTATACTTCTTGGAATAAAAATTCCTAAATGTTCAATGAAGTACTTGAATTGAGGCAAAATATTAATTATTGTTTTGTATAAACTAATATTCAACGATCATTTTGTTTCACTTCAATGGCTGACATTTTGAGATCATTTGAAAAATATTAGTTCAATGAAGACAAATATTGCTATCTTATTGACTATGTGCATTGAGATCAGTCTCAAATCATACAGGAACTCATATCTAAATATAGAAACATCAACACAAGTCAAAATCAATGGGAATAAAGACTAGTAATCAAGTATTCAGAACATATGGACTACAAAACTTAATGTTCTGTATGTAAATTATTATTTTTGAGATCACTACTATTACAATAACAAGTACTAATAAAGTAATTAATTTTAATATAAAAAATAACTTGAAAAGAGTCACCAAAGTATGATGACACCAAAGTTGTTTCATTTAGAACAAGAACAAGGAACATTTTCATGAATAAAAATAGATCATTATCAATGTTTTTCTGAAAATTTTAAGTGCACATTCTACATTGGATTTAGTTGTAATAAAATTTGTGCCCATCTTTTGCTGTTAATATAAAATGGTCATTTATTAGGTTTATTATTGGAACATGAATCAGGTGTTATTTAATTACACATGGAGTTTAAAAGGCAAAATGATTGTGCTCCAGTATTCGAGAAATAAGACTTCATATTTTTGAGAAATCTACCAAAGGATACATGTGCTAACTATTTTTGCAAGAATACATCTGAATAAATAATGAAGAGAGTGATACCTTTGTCTATAACTAGAATTGAACTAAATTCATCATCAACAGAATTTTATCAACAATAATTAACTACAGGATGAATTTTCCTTTTTCAAATATATTTCTTCAAAGACTATATATCAAAGATCTACAATGAGAACTAAATTCAAAAGTTATATCTTTAATTTCCTTAATTTAGTAAAAAATGTTTGAAATATTTAGAATAGAAGTATGAGATTTTGAAGTTTGACATTTTAATATCTGAATTGTGAGGAGGATTATTCAATTAGAAATATTTTTTAATAAATAGGGAAAAATATACCCCAAAAACTCAAAATTTTAAAATTAAATGTTTTTTAAAACATTCTTGGCTTTTTATTTTTTTTATGAATTTTTATGTGCAAAATCCATCAGAGGATTAACAACAGAAGATATACTAAACCTCAACTACATTTCAACTGCTATTGAAGAAAACCTCTAATAAAAAAAAATTTCAGTTATTTTTTTTAAATAAAGTTAAGTATCAGAAATATTTTTAGCATTAGAAGACCCTGAAGGCAGAACAGTGGCTAAAGGTTTACAAATACCCAATTTCACAGGTCCTGGTAACGTGCTCTTCAAAGCTTGAACAGCCTCATCTAGAGTAGCATTTTTAATTAATCTATCATTAACACTAATCAATCTATCTCCTGGAGTTATTCTACCATCTTGTTCCGCGACACCATTAGGCACCAAACTACGTACAACAATTACCTGCAATTAACAGTTTGGTTTTGCAATTATTATTCAGATAAAAAGATATTTCATTTTACATATATTAATAATAATAATAATAAACTTCTTTATTTCAAATTATCTGATAGGTTACATATATAATAAAAAACCAACAGAGAACTTAAAATGACGTCAGAACTACAACCTTCAACATAATCTTATAAGTCCTATATCTTCATTTTCCACTCAACACACATGAATTGAATTTATGGTATTTCTACCTTTCTAAATAGTCATTCAGTTAGTACAGTTCCAATGTAATGATCATATCATTAACTTTTTTCTTAAATCCTTTCATAGTGTAAGTTCTCTTTATTTCATCTGGGAGCTGGTTGAAAATTTTTATACATCTGTATGATGGATGTTTCTCTATAAAAGAGAGAGTTTATGGTGGGGATAGTGAATATCAACACTTCTCGTTAGATGAGAATGATTTGATGTATGAACAGTAAATTTTTCTCTATTTTTCATTAAAAATATAAGGCATTCATATATATAAATTCCATATACTGTCATAATTTTGTTTCTTTTAAATAATCCTCTGCATGACTCCTTTTGCCTCTTATTATACATTATTCTCATAACTCTTTTATATATATATACATATAATATATATTATATGTATATATATTATTATATACATATATACATTTTTTATTATTATTATTTCGATTTTTCCCCATGAGGAGAGCGACTGAACTTGAATTCGTAATCATTAGGAATTTTGCTTCATCTTTTTTGCCTCCCAAAAACGCTTCATCCTCTCTGAATGCTCTTTCTTCCGTTCATCTGTCCACTTTACTCCAGGTTGACGATTTACTTTTTGCTTAAACTTTATATGTGCCATTTTATAGCGGCATTCAGTGCGATCATCGAGATTTTTTATATTGACATGTTGTAGATCCTCTTGGACCTCTTTTAGCCACTCTGTTCCGCATTTACTATTCATAATTATATTGAGTAGTTTCTTTGGTATTCTGGACTGTTTCATTCTGTAGACATGTGCATAGAACTTTGCTCGTCGTTATCTGATTTCTTCCGTTATCGTATTTGTCTTTTGATAGAGTTAATTTTGAGGTCTTTTCATCCAAATACCGTTTCTATTGATTCGCCCGTAAATCTTTCTGAGAATTTTTCGTTCTTGTTTTTCTATTTCTCTAATTCTTGAATGGCCGCCAATAACCATTGTTTCAGCTGCGTAGATTGCTTCTGGAAGAATCGTTGTGTTATAATGCCTCAATTTGGCGCCTCTCGAAATGCACTTTTTGTTATAGTGAGCCCATGTTAGTTTGTAGGCCCTTTGGAGCTTGATTATTCTCTGTTCATTAGCAATTCGGTTTAAACCTGAGGACTGTATAACTTCCCCGGGGTATTTAAAGTGGCCTACTTGAGGAATTTCACCATGTTTTGTCATAAGAGAAGATTTATTTTTTGGTTTTCTTTCCATGTATTTGGTTTTATCATAAGAAATTTGTAACCCGGTTTTCTGCGCAATTTCATGTAGTTTTTCCACGGCGCGAATGGCTTCAGTTCTGTTGTCTGTGATGATAGCATTATCGTCTGCAAAGGCGAGACATTTGAGATTTATTCTATTTTCTTTTTTGATGCCTACTTGTATGCCCTTCACGTGAAGTTCCCATTCCCTTATGATCTTTTCTAAAACAATATTGAAAAGAATTGGCGAAAGTCCGTCCCCCTGCCGCACACCGGTTTTGATTTCAAAGGGATCTGATATTTCACCCATAAATTTTACCTTGGAAGTTGTACCTGTAAGTGTCTGTTCTATAATTGTTCGGGTCTTTCGATCGATTCCAAATTCTTTCATGATTTCGAAAAGGGTTTCGCGGTCTACCGAGTCATATGCTTTCTTGAAGTCAATGAATGTGATCACTGTATTTCTACATTTCCTCATCTGTAATATCGTCTTCAAAGTCCAGATCTGTTCAGCACATGATCGGCCTTTTCTGAATCCAGCTTGGTATTCCCCAATTAGTGGATCCGCTTGGTGTTCTACTCTGTTTAGGAGTGCTTTAGAAAGTATTTTGTACGCAACCGGGAGTAAGGAAATTCCCCTGTAATTATTGATATCCATTTTGACCCCCTTTTTATGCAATGGATGTATCAACGCGCATTTCCAATCCTCTGGTATCTGTTCCGTTCTCCAGATTTCTGATATTAAATGATGAAGTTTTTGGGTCAGAGTAGTATCGTTCAGTTTCCAGAGTTCCGCAATAATCCCATCTTCTCCTGCTGCTTTGTTGTTTTTGAGTTGCTTTATAATTGCTGTAATCTCTTCCATATCAGGGGCTTGCGAGTCTGGATGCGTAAACCTCGAAAAATCGAACTTAAGTTTTTCTTGGGGAGGATTGCAGTTGAGAAGGGTGCTGAAATATTCGGCTAACATTTTGCAGTTATTTTTTGTGTTAGTTTCCAACGCGCCATCGGATTTTTTGAAGCAAAGAGTGGGCGCTTGGTATCCTCGCAAGTTTTCTCTGAAAGTTTTGTAAAAATCTCTAGTATTATTATTAGTGAAATCCTTCTGTATTTCGTGACACCTATTATTACAATATCTCCGTTTTTCTCTTCTAATTACTTTGGAGGCCTGTTTTTAAGTTGTAAGGAAATTCTCCCAGTTTTCGTCATTTTTATGGCCGTTAAATTTTTTCCATGCAGTTATTCTCTTGTCGACTGCTTGGTCGCAGATTAAGTTCCACCAGCGGTGTTTCCTGGTGCGAGGAGGTTGCCCTAGTGTGATGGCTTTCTGAATATTCTTTGTAAGGATTTCCCAATTCGTCGATTCTTCCTGATTGATTTGTGCAATGATTGTATCCTTGTGAAGTTTCAGATATTCGGGATCGGACCTAACTTTTCTGGGTGTAAATTTTTTATTACTGTATAATACATATATACATTATTAAATATATATATATATATATATATATATATATATATATATATATATATAGCTTTCAAAAATGTTTATTTTCTTCTTCAGGACTAAAATTGTACAATATTAACAGCTTATACAACAAGGCACTAATGAAAATATTTTATTCAATGTTATTGATGACAGTTTTACCTCCATCAACTATTAGACATGTTTGTTACAAGGTATGGAAATCTAAATGGAATGAGAATGAAACGGAATAACTTTGTGTATGGGAGGTATAGTATGAATGAGTGATGTGTGCCTGGAAGATTTTTTGTGTGATGGTGCACACGATAATATAACCGGCATTATTATTCTGTTATTATTGTTCTATTTCTTTTTTGTTCTTTTCCTTTTTTGTAAACCAGACCTGCGAACAGGAAATATTATTTTCCTCTGCAGAATTTGCGGCGCTGTTTCTGTTCTTTTATTTTGTTTAATGATTGTATTGCCTGTAAGTGTTCCTATGTAACTCTGGATTTAAATAAATAAATATTATACAAATACATATTTTTCAAAATTGGTTTTATAGCCTGTTTGAGATATTTACAATATTTTTAGCAATAACACGATATTTTCAATGTCTTGTTTTTTGTTGATGTAACTTTGGTATTGCTAAAAATATTATAAATGCATATATATATATATATATATATATATATATATATATATATATATATATATATATATATATATATATATATATATATATATATATATATATATATATATTTTAAAGTTTTAAAGTAAAAATTTTATAAGACAACAGATAAAAATTTTCAATATTTGCTTAGAGCAAGAGAAGTTGCTCTGTTTAATTACCTTGTGTATGAGTATTTTCATCAAGAAGGAATAATCCCAATTATTTTTTGAATATATAACAAGGAATATGCGGTGAAAAATGTTGTACATTACACACAACGTAATTGTACATTTGTAACAATGGACAACAAATATCCTAAATCGGCTTAGCCTCTTGCCTATTATGTATTACAAGTATAGAAATTTAATAACAATTGGATGAAAACTTACCGTAGATTTTGGATCAATAGGATCTTGATAATCCAAAATGGAGAAACCAAGACCTCTATCAATTTTTACAAGTTCAATATACTCTATTTCGTCAGTCCACATTGCTAAATTCGTTCCTTCAAGCGACCGCGATTTTTCTTTCGTTAGATTTGGTTCGTCAGACACTGTTAATGTACTAGAGGTATTAATACTTGTGTCACTTAGTGCTTTCAACAAACGCTGTTCCGGTTGAGGAAGTAAATTTTTCAAACTTCCGCCGAGAATATTTCTTGCTTCAAAACCTACAACATAATCTTCAAATGTAATAAGGAATGAAACATTTGATAACATTTATTACGGTGTAATATAAATAATTCAAATCAATACCAACTTTTCAAACATTGGTTTGGAAATACTGATCCTGACTCGTATCAGGCGCATGAAAAACAAAATAGAAAAAACTACAAATTTAATACCTATTGTATTTTCATTAATTGATACAATGAGATGGAAGATTTAAATATTTCAAATTGAAAATATTTAATTTCTTCATATAAAATTTTCCATGAGTTAAGTGAAATTTTGAGGCATTCATGTAGATTCACATGTAGATGAAGTGGAGCTCACATGTGGCTGTGCAGAGTAGGACACTGAATTCAGTAACGTTTACTAATGTTTACCGCAATTTAACGTTTATTTTTACCCGAACTGAACATACTTCATTTCCAATGCAATAATCAGTGCTTGCAGCTATGCTGAGTACATACATAGAGTCTAGTTGTAGAAAATTTTAAGGTATTGGTTTTCAAGCAAATATGGTCTTCATATTTACACTCATTATTTTCAAATTGAAATCAATATTTTGGGAGTAATAGGTAATATATATTATATATATATATATATATATATATATATATATATATATATATATATATATATATATATATATATATACTTATCTATTACTATTATTATAATTATAGTATAATATATATTTATATGTCTGTGTGTATTGACAACAATAGATTTTAAGGAACATTTAATCCTTGTGATAAAATTTGCAATATATTGAAGATTTGGCAACAAAGAATATAAACCAACATATGTGTTTCAATTATTGTTGTTATAAAAGATTAAATTATTTTTAACATTTAAGTTACACACCTTCAATATCTTGGGCAGTATTAATTAACCTGTTTTCATTTTTCCTTGCACATACCAATCTGACAGTATTAGGTAATTCTTTAAGTATTTTCACAACATCCACGTGCTTGATACCCAAAAGCTTTTGTCCATTAACCTCTAATAATTCATCACCAGAACAGAGTTTTCCGTTCTGACCAACTGGTCCTTCAGGTAAAATAGACCTTATATAATGATGCGGTCTTAATTCTACACCATTTTCTACATCAACAGTTCCTTCCAAGCTTATGCCTAAACCTTTGAGTTTTGTTAAATTAGCAACAACTATTTCACAACCTGGATGAATTATATATTCCCATTTTTTCTTTATAGCAGTTTCAAGATCATCTTCTGGATTTACTTCAAAATTTTCTTCAATAAATATCTCTCTACTATTAGGCTGTTCATAAATCTCACTATTAATACTAATAGATTCACCTTCTGGTTCAATTAGTGACTGAAATATCAAGACCAAAATAAAATGAGGATAATCATATTTTGGAATGTCTGTTAAAAGATTAAAACTCTGCAAATCAACATCACTCTTCAATAAGAATTGAAGTAATATGAGCAACTCTGTCGCATTGATTATTGATACAGAATTTTCAGCAGTTATTTGATTGTTGATTGATGTGATGATATTTAATTTGATTGTTAATTTGTATAGCTGCGGGATGAGTAATTGAGTAACTGGGTGACTGTACAATATTTATAAAGAATTTACGTAACGGGGATAAATAACGGAAAGTCACGTCCAAGACTCATCAATTCTGATTACGAAAATATTAAAATTTTGGGAAAGGGAAAGTAATCACAAAAAATGATTATTTTTGCAAGTGACATATATACACAACACGCTGGATCAGATATTGAAAAATTGAGGATGATCTATAACAATATTTTAAAATAGAACAAAAGAAAGTACCTTGACTTCAACATTCTAGTGTTGAATTTCAGACCATTAAGTTTAGTAATATGTGGGGTATAAGGTAAAACAAAATAAGGGGCGTTTGTTAAATCATGTTAGTTCTATTATCACCAATCCATAAACTCTAATTGCAAGTAGATTTCATTTTTTTCACATATTCATATTTGATCATTGTAATTACTCCAGAACAATTATTTCCATAACTTAAATTCTATATATATATATATGTATATATATATATATATATATATATATATATATATATATATATATATATATATATATATATATATATATATATATATATATATAATAAAATATATATATATATATATATATATTAGAAAAAAATTTTATTTTATAACATCATCTCAAAAAATGATTGACCTTATTATATTTCCTAAGATTCAATATTCCTAATATTCGAATTACACTATAGTTGGTTTGTATTTGTATTGTAAACCTGTTTGTAATCTTGTTCACTTAATTAAATAACTATATGTATATAACAGACAAAATGTATTGAAAATCTGTCCCACTTAGAAAACTAGATTATACAAACCTCATTATTTTCAATAGGTATCCAACTCAAAGTAGTGACCGATGGTGAAGGAGGACTTAGATCATTCTCTTCTTGACTTGCTAGTGCTTCTCTTAGATGTTCGAATTTGGGACCTCTTAGAAATCTTTCAAAAGTAAGTTTCACTACGTCGCCAGTTTTTTCAATTTCTCAACTGCTTCATGATTCGAACAACTTTCCAATGATTCCTCATCGACCTCTATTATTCTATCATTTAAGTTTATCCTACCACATTTAAATGCCTCACTGCACTCACTTAGACTTTTCACAAATATTCCACTCAAGTCTTCTCGTTCACAAACATAACCTGCAACTGTTATTCCTAATCCATATTCATTCTTTTTCAATTCTACTGAAAACTTCTCGTTTTCTGGCAAAGTGTATTCAAGTTCAATAGGTGCGTATATTAACTGTTTTATACTGTCTGGAGAAACACAATTTTGGTTTCTCGCATTGTTGATAGAAGTTGTGACCTCAATAGCATTGCTTATTCCATTCAAGTTTTCTTTTTCAATTTCAACTGAATTATTGTATTGAATTTCTTCATCATCTTCAATGCAACTGTACTTTCTATTGTAATTACAAAATGCATTATAACCATTTTGCAAAAGTGTTCGATCAAGCTCTTCTGGATCAGTTAATATTCGTGTAGGTACTATAGGTGCATTGTAGTCCAAATTATGAAAATCTGCAGATGTTATTTCCACAGGACGAGCTACTACCATTCTAACCTAAAAAATCCATTATATTATTTTAATGAAGCCATTTATTTAGATGTCTATCATATAATAGGTAACAGTTTAGAAGAAAGTTTCATCCATTCAAAATAAAACGAATTAACTAAGGCTAATGCAGACGCTGTGCAAAACTATGAGGTTAAATTTCAAAATGATAATTAAAATTTTGATATGTACAAAACTCATTTTGCAGTCCCATGTTGCTCAACAAAAAATATAATAATAGTATTTCCAACTCTCCAATACCAACATTTGCTCTTAACACTAGTTTTCCTACCTCTTGACCAGCTTGTCTCAGGACACTAGCAACCTGATCAGCACCAAGTCCTCTAAGATTGACATCTCCTATTTGAAGAATATGATCTCCACTTTGTAATCGGTTATCTTTATCAGCAATACCTCCCGGAAGAATTGATTTTATAACCACTCCAGTACTTCTACCACCCACAATTCCAAAACCAAGTCCAGAACCGTCATTTACCAAATCTATAACTTCAACTTGCGACCATTCTGTGCTTAGCACCATAATGTAAGTCACTCATTTCTTCGTATGTATTTTAAGAGCAGATATTAGGTCAAAGTATTCATAGGATTTTCAAATTTGATAATCTAATACCAAAATTATATGATACAATTTTAACTTGAAAATATATATTTACGGAAGATTCGGCTAATTCCACTTTTAATAATCAATATAGAGCAAATTTGAGATGTCCCTAACTACTACCTTGAGATATGTCGCAGGTAACTTGAAATTAAATCAATACATCAGTTGTATTTCCTGAATTTTAGACCAATAGTTTCTTAATCTCCAACACAAATTGTGGTGGTATACGCCAATTGTTTTCAATGGTTTAAGATATTGATTTTCATATAATATGGGGTTATGTTACAATTATTAGAATGCTCAATTTGTGACTGTGATATATAATCTAAAACACATCATGTAAATTGATATGTAATTTATCCTTTGTATTATCAGTTTCAGCGTAGTAACAACATCAATAAAGGCTGAAACAATAATTCAATAATTACGGTTAGGTTTACGATTATAGGTAGATTAATCACACTCAATCTCATTGTTTATGTATCCGCTAAAAATAAAGTTACAGTTTTCTTTTTCATGCACATGAGGTCATAGCGTAGCAGTACATCATGCAAGACACTAGGGCAACTTAAGAATTAGAGGAAATCAAAAATTTTGTTGAACATACAAAAGATGCGTTTTCGCGATTTGTACGCGTTAAATATATAATTAATGAATGGAAAAAGGACATTCAGCATTCTATTACATGAAGTGAAAGAAATTCATAATGAATTTCTCCATCGTATATTTTGTATATATCCAAGAGTTTTGTGTATTGTACGTTAGTACAATAGTAGTTTGATTTACACTTTTATTGTATAATAATGTGACGTGTTTATAGTCTAGGGTCGCGAACGACCTAGGTGGAAAGAGCGCTCCTTAAGGTGAATTATGCGAACTAGTTCATTGATGATCTTGCTCTTAGTTCTTTTCATATATTTTTTAGCGTCCGATTTACTAGACAGTGGCCCAATGTGACCAACCGAGTTATTTACTCTCACTGTGCGCGCCTTAATACTTCGATATCGATACTAAACAACTTCATATCTACATCTAATAACGGACTACATGTTTTGAAATGTAAATGTAAATGTTTTGAACTAATGAGTAATTAAATATTTGACTGCTCGCTTATCAACAAACAGTATACTAATACCGTTTATATCTGATTTAAATTGAATTTTAAGTTCAATTAAAATTGACATGTTACTATTCTCTTTCCATTAGTTGTTATAAATAATTGATTATTATTATTACATATTATTGAAACCAAATAAAGTTTCGACACTCTTATTTTTTACATAGAAATATTTAGAAAATAGTCTTTAAAGTTCCTAAAGTGTAATTACTATCTTGATAAATTGGTTGAGGTTTTCGCGGCTAGTCGTTGAACTAGTGTTGTCCTGGTTCGGGTCTAAAGGCCGTCGTTGGTTGGAATTTCTCCCTAACGTTTCGCTAGCACGAGTGGCGAGCTTCTTCAGAGGTAGTTCCATTTCTGATTCTGGAAGCTGGAAGTAGACTGGCGAATTATCGTACGTACGCAGGTTGTATTTATATCTCGGCATAAGGGGCGTGGTTTGTTCCATTTGGTTGAGGTGGGGAAGGGGGCTCGTTCTGCTCCGATTGGCGCCTTTATATCCAATGGCATCACTCGTGTATGCCTTATGATATGATTCCAGATTGGATCGAGACTGAGGGTTTCCTCCTTTCTGTTGAAATTGTTTGTATGCTTTCGGATTTCAATGGCTTCCCTGACCAGCCTGTTTTGATGGCCGTTGACTGATGCCAAAAGCGTACAATCCTCAAAATTTATCTTGCGGTCCCCTTCGCTCAGTGCGTGTTCGGCTACTGCAGACTTCTCAGTTTGTCCTAACCGGCAACTTGCCTTGTGTTCCTTGAGTCTCGTTCCCATTGATCTTTTGGTCGTCCGAATGTAGACTTTTCAGCAAGAACGCGGTATGCGATAGACTCCTGCAGCCGAATGTGTGTCCCTCTTGTCCTTCACTGATCCTATGATCTGAAAGATCTTCTGTGTAGGTTTGAAGATAGTCCTGACATCGTGTCTTCTCAAACCCAGGTAGCAAGCTGACTTAAAATGACGTATTATTAGGGTCAGTTTTCGGTCAATTTTTGGTCAGTGACGTTATTTGACCGCTGAATGACGTCTTTTTAACGTCAGATGAATGACGTTCATAGGATGACAGCAGATGACGTCAGCGCAACGTACTATTTTCGTCAATTTATGACCGTTAATTTTTTAAGAAACGACAAATATTCTTTTCACTTAGATTATAGTAGCTTTCACACATTTGAACAATAATATTCATCCATGCGTCAATTGTTAACACGAAAATTGTATTATAGTTGAGGTTATAAGTTGTCAATTGTTCTGTGGACTCATATTTATGTTCTGCGTCTGCGTTGTTTTGCATTCAAAGTATTAAGATGGACGAGTTGCGTTTGTGATATAATATGTTTTGAAATATCTGTTAAGAATTCGGGTGTTACATCGAAATGGTCTGGGGCTCGAAATGTGGCATCGATCTTCTAAGAAATTGACCTAGTATATGAATGCAATAAACTCTGCGGAAAAAACAGATGTAATGTGCATAGTAATAGAAACCAGATGTCAACGAAATACCACTTCGAATAGTGCGACATCTTTATGCATAAGAGTCCAATTCAAATCTTGAATAAATTCTCCTTTAAACGAAAAAAGGTAAGTTAATTAGATACATGTAATGCAAAATAAGGAGAAATACTTAGAATATTCGCGTCATTTCAAGAATTCAAAGTAAACTAACCTAACGTAACCCAACCTTATAGTTATCGATGTCGCGGATATTCTAAGCAATTACCATAAAATAGATACATGTTGCCTTAAGTTTTTAATTCGAAGATGCAAATTATTAACAATATTTTTTTAAGATGTGCTATAATTTTCAGAGGCATAGTTTCACGTTCTTCGAGAATAAATAATATAGAACATGCAAAAAGAACAGCCAGTACTTAACAGCCAGTACAACGACAATACTCCAGTGTCATCACGAGTGAATAATGAATATACAACAACAGGTAAAACTTCTCACATCATAATGTACCTAAATGTTATTTGTATATTAAGACAGTGTTAGGTTACATTTAAAAAATTTCATCTTTTCAAGTAGAAGTGATTCTGTTACTGATATAAATTAGAGAACCAAAGGACATCTCCGAGTATTCTACCTGATCTTAATAATGGAACTGAAGAAAAAGTTTGTATTTTAGAAAGTTATTCAAATGACAATGAAAAATTTTGTTTGTTATAATAGGTGAGTCATAACATATTTGGTTTAAAAGCTGAATTTTTAATTAATAATTTGTTTCAAGTGAAATAAAACTAATCTTTAAAATATAATTTTTCAAATAAATGTTTAAACATAAAAATTGTTTTATTTAAATTATGGAACCCCTACAATATAGGCTCTGAAGAACGTCTTTACGACGTCTATTTTTCTTTACTTATTGACGTCTTTTTAACGTAGTTTAATGACGTCTTTTGAACGGCTAAAAATGACGTCTTGAGGTTGTGACATTTCAACGTCACTGCATGGTCAGTGAGACGTCTCTGTCGACGTCTTTTCCGACATGTTGAAACCAATATATGACGTCATATTACCGTCAGTCTGCTACCTGGGAAATCCTGCCGATCTTGTCTGTGACTCTTGGAATGTAAGAAAGGTATGCTTGTGAAATCGTCGATCGCTGCTCGGTTTCTTTACGTCCAGGTGTTCTTACATTGATCTCTCGATGTCCCTTCTACTGCAGCCATTTGCTTCGAACGCAGTTCTTAAGTGTTCCAGTTCTGACTAAAGGTTCTCTGGTTCACAAATTCTTCGAGCTCGTTCCGTCAAGGTTCTGATGACTCCATACTTCTGACTCTGGTGATGGTTAGATAAAGCGTGCAAGTATCTGTCCGTATGTGTAGGTTTTCGGTACACCGTATGGCCTAACTTGTTTCCTCGTTTCCTCACTAGGACGTCCAGGAAAGGTAGCTGTTGATCCTTTTCTGTTTCCTTGGTAAACTGGATACTGGGATGTCGGCTGTTGAGGTGCTGAAGAAAGTCATTTAGCTTGTCCATACCGGCACTGCAAACCACGAAGGTGTCATCCACATATCTGAACCATGTAGTTGGTTTGTGCTTCGACGTTTTAATGGCTCTTCCTTCGAACTGTTTCATGGAAAGGTTGGCTATAACTGGGCTAAGTGGACTTCCCATTGCAACTCCGTCGACCTGCTCGTAGAAGTTCCCACCCCATACGGAGTAGCTTCCAATGAGACAAATTTCAAAGAGATTTCAGATGTCGGTCGGAAAGATCTTAGTAACCAGGTCCAGACACTCCCTCAGGGGTACCTTAGTGAAGAGTGAGACGACGTCGAAACTCACAAGAAGGTCGTCGGGTCCTAAGTTGATTTCTTGAATTTTACTCACGAAATCGGCGGAGTCCTTAATGTAACTGGTACCTTTTCCCACATGCGCTTGGAGCAGTTGGCAAAACACTTGGCATTACTGCTCCAAATGCTCATGCATTTAATAGTCATCAAGTCACATCCTATATGAAAAAAGACGATACTAACTTTCACAGATCCCATTGATTTTATCCACACAATTTTTAGTAGCTAAGTTAAGCCAACTGGAGTTAACTTTTATCTAACATAAAAAAACTATTAATATTTTCATTGGATGGGGATTCAGGCATAGAGTAAAATTGGGAAATATCTTTTATTTTTCAATTTTTTGACACATTTCACATTAAATTGAGAAATTGTAAAGTATTTAAAGTATTGTACTTTCGGATGAATTCGCTGTTATTCTCCAAGCGGGTTTGCAGTTATCTTATTTCTACAGGTACATGTTACGAAGTTTGTATCGAATAATATAAGTGAATCACAACGATTTCTCGAAAGCTATAATTTTTTTTACCGGGGAGGCACCTTCACGAAAAAGTGCCGAGAATGGCAGAATATTGAAAATCAATTCTTCGTTACGGGATGTCCACTTTTTAATAGGAAGAAAAAGACAGAACAACGGCCAAAAACCATTTTTAAGAGAAAGATCATTTTTCGGACGGAAACTGAGAAATTTTAAAGGCCCATTTTATCGAAATTTATAGAACAAATAATTTGACAAAGAGCATCTTTCGAAAGTGAAAAGATGGAGCTGATCATTATTTCTGATTATTCTATAAGCATCTGAAGAAGTCGTTTGTAACGACGAAACGCGTCATGCTATGTAGTTAATAAATCATAAATTCAAGTGTTTGAATTTAAGTTTATATTCAATTATAGGTAATGGATTTACATCAAGTAAACGCCAACACTATCAAATATGAAAAAAAATGATCATTAAGTTATTCCCTTCTCTTATAGCGGCAAAAACCGCAGAATATAGTTATTTGTAAATTTGGGGATCCCTAAAAGTTCCGGAAAATCCGTCGAATAATCGTATTTATTAATTTCGATAAGGTCATATTTCGAATGAAATAATTCATTCGAAATATTAGAAGGAAAATGTCACAAAATACTGTAATCTTTAATTTCCGTATGAATTCTACAAAGCGAGATGTAAATATTTCCGCTGACGGCATGCCTCGATTATCTATCTTTGTCTCACCTGTGGAATCGCGTGAGACTTTTTCGTCATACCAATTTGAGAAGTAAATCACGTCTGGGAATTGCTGGCAAAACCGCAAAATTTGTCTGGCGAGTTGCGGAATTATTTATATTATTTAAGTAATAAAAAAGTGATTTTTGATCCGGAAATTGGCAATTTCCTATTACCAAAAGTATATTATATAGGAATTTCAATAAATTATTTTTGAAGAGGTCTGGTTATACTTTACTATTGGCAAAAACTTTCAAGATATTTGATGAGGTATAAATACTAAACTGAAAGATAAAAAAATCAAGTTGCTAAAAAAACATTTTTTTATTTTTTTTTGCAAATGATATATGCTGTTAAAATGTTATATAACTCCAAAGACTCTACCAAACTGTTAGGACTGGATGCGACAATTGAGGAAATTATGTTTTTTCCCTATTTCCGCTAGACGAAAATATCTTTCAAAATCTCCAGGTTGGGAGATTCGATCATTGCTTTGCCTTTGCGGAGACTATTTATCATTTATGGAATTTCTATCCGAGAATGTGAACAATGAAAGGAAAAGCATTCACATTTTTGGTTAGAGATTCCGTAAAGAATAAATAGTATCCGCAAAGGCAGAGCAATGACCAAATCTCCCAACCCGGAGAGTTAATGTGGAAGCCTAAAAGGGGTGACATTCTTCGCAAGAATATTCTTTTGTTGTTGTTTTTTCCATCTCCAAGTTTGTACACTTTGAACTTGGCTAATCCGTCCTGAAGAAGGCCAATAACCTCGAAACACGCGTCAACGGCTGCTTCCAATTGGGGGCTGTGCCGATAATTCTATTTTTGATTACGCAAGCTTCTTCCTTAATTCAATTATGTTATGAAAGGTGACGCGCATTCAGCAAGTCTAATTTTCACGAACCGGAAATCAATGTACATTTGTAACTTATTTAATTAACGGTATGATAATTCTGTTTCTTTATTTTTAGTATTTCTATTATTTCGCATTATATTCTTTATTTTTTGTTTGTTTCATCAAATATGTGTTACGCACTCACAAAAATTGTTTCAGGCATTATTATAATGAATTAACTGGAAAGTTTCTAATTTAAATTCAGAGAATTGAAAATACTAGAAGGAGTCACCTAGGCTTAAGTTAAACTATTCTATTCCATAAGATTTGGTTAAATTCCAGTTGAAGACATTCACTATCAGCAAGAAAAAATTGAAATCAATAATTTTCAAATTTTTATGAAATATTATCATTTTATTTGTATACCTATTCTTTGTGTTAAGTACAACAGCTATTCTAAGTTTTTATTAACTATGCTATAATTTACACAAACAAATAATTAATAAAAGTCTGCCCAAAAGAGTTTGAGTGAATCTACAAAATAGTTATGTTTGTCTCTTTGAAATACGTTACGAAATCAATCACAGTTCTCTGTTTTATTTAAAAAGTAATAATTGGGAATAAATTATGTTGAAGTATCATAAAGGTCTATATTGACTTTAAATCAAGTTGATTATAACAAACAGTAGGTATTGTAATACACAATAATTTCGTGTAAGTAGTTGTCATATTATTAGGAACATAGTTCACTCGACAAAAATAGGTTTGAGTGACATTGTTTCCTTTATGAGTCACTGATTCTTAATGTATAAATATTGGTATATTATCTCAAGACTCAGAGAATAGAAGAATGTTCTATGAAACAATAGACCAGTTGATTGGCTTTGTCTCCTAGATGATAAGAATAAATGACATTTTTTCTAGTCGAAGAAACAAATATTATTAACATAAAAAAATATTTGTCACTATTTTATCGAACTTCCTTGCCTATGAATTCAAGTTCGAATTCTGAAACGAACTATGTTCAGAAGAAAAATTAAATGGTAAAATTAATCGGATTGCACTGAAAAAGCTCAATAATTAACAAAAATCAATAATTAGTACCCTGAGGGCTGAAACATAAATATAAAATGAAAACAAAATGAAAGAAAATAAAATTAAATGAATAAATTCTTACCACTGATGAACAGACAAATGGGTGAATCAGAAATCGAATTTACAATTATTTTGTGTTCAGTCCGATTTAACCATTCAATTTTTCGTTTGATCATAGTTTGTTTCACTGAGCCTTTTAATTCGCATTTTCATGAACAATTTAGAAAAATCAAAAGAAAAACAGACTGCCTTCTAGAAATTCATACATTGATTTGGATATGTGATTGATATTTTAGTATCAATGTTTTGAATTTCCTCAATTCGCTATAGTCAAAGTCAAGTGAATTGAGTAAAATATTAAAATAATTTTTTAGACTATCTATCTCTTTAGATTTGAGTTTATGCAATATCCTGCTCCGATAGAAAACATGTTTTTTTCATTTTTTCCTACACACAGATAGACATTCTGAATAATTCTGCTGAGTCATATTCTCACTATTCTGGTAATTTCAATAGTATGATTCATAAAATAATTTAACAAATTGCTGTAAAAGACGGGTATTAACTAACTTAACTCATTAATATTTTAAATAAAAAACGTTTGCAAAAAACGTTGTCGAAGGTATATCCAAACGAAAAAAGGACGTCCAAGCCAAATTATTGAATAATTTCTATCAAAATAGAATTATAATATATGTTTTAGAACGAACAATTTGTTATATGTACAATAAACAGCGAAGACAAAACTAATAAATCAGAAAAATTAAAACTGTATAATTTGAATTGCTATAAAGATGTATTAATGGAACAAACCGTAAATACAATATTCTAATAAACGACCATAAAAATAGTTTCCGAAATAATAAATCCATTTAATATAACCTCAAGAATCTATTACAACAAAATCATTCGTTCAATCCAAAACGTGTAACCTTACATTCTTTGAATATAGGTTGAAAATTAAATTTTTGAGAATCATTCGAAATAAGATAAATAAAATACCTTGAAAGGTCTACAAGGCCAACTAGATGAGGCGATTTAGAATTCATTTTGTTGTAACCCACCAATACTTACTTATTTGCTGCTAATTGATCCTAAATTTCTTATTTTTTCCTAAATGAGAAATCCGGGAATAAACGACACTAAATTACAGAAATGGTTGTTAAAATTAAATTTGAGTTTAGGATTATTTTATTTATGCAGCTTTTATGGTTTTTATGGCAGTCCGAAGAAGCCATCGTAATGTTGAATCATATATCACAATTGTTTAAGAGAAGAGTTCTTAATTTCTTTTCCACTTTGTATAATATGATGTTGATCTGAAAAACTGGTATAACCTAAATTTTATGTGAAATGAAGTTGAGTCTTTTATTTTGAGACTTTCAATATTCTATCAAATCCATGCGAGGTATAGTAAAATATTCCATATTATTGTTTAATGGCAGGGATTGACTTTGAATGAAGTGACTGCTCCTAGTTGAAGGAAATCGTATTTTACGTTTTCCGGATATATTGTCATACCTACTTTTATAGTATGCCTAAGATAGAATTATCTGAAAGGCAGAAATCAACGAGTTGAGAATTGTTGACATGTCTGAATGAAAACGAATGCAAAAAGTGAACAGAACACCGGAGAGTTCACGTTTTGGAAGCCTGACAGTGGAGACTTCCTTTATAGGTGTGTGCTTTTGTTGTTGATTCCATCTCCAGGTTCGTACACCTTGAACTTGGTTACGTCGTTCTGAGGAGAGCCAATAAGCTCGAAACACGTGTCAACGGCTGCTTCCAATTAAGTGGCGGGATATACCAAGAATTATACTTTGGGCTTAGTATATATATATATATATATATATATATATATATATATATATATATATATATATATATATATATGTCTATGTATATGTATAAATATAAATATATATGTATGTAATAAAAGAAACAAGAGTAAGTAATTGTAAATACATTTTAACTTATAAAAATGACAAGTGTCTTTGAACAACAAATTCTACTGTTATTCTTTATTCAAAAGATAATTTATTGCTTAATGGATTTCGAAATGGTTATTTACTGATCACTTCGGAATATATAATTGCTTTATTAGTTCTGCTTTATCTTACCAAAGCTTCAAGATACGTAGAATTGAATAACATTTAAACTTTCCTTTCCTTATCCCTAAGTATACCGGTTCACATTCACTATTAAAATCACAGACGTCATCGATGAAATCACAGAACACGCACAGTCGCAGAATAACAATAAAAATACGCCCATGGAACAGTTCATGAGCGTGCGTCACTAAGTGATATACCTGTACCTCTCTTCCCAGAAGTGATTATCCGCATATAATTTAAATTGTGAGTTTCTGTATCTGAGTAACTCCTTCTGCTAAAATTGATCTTCTTTTGAATCAGAACAGATTTGATTCTATATATTGAACATATAATGGAATCGAACCATTGTGATGACAGATCAGGAATACGGGCAATTCTATTCGACCTTGATAATACTTTAATTGCTACCAGAGGAGCAGATAAGTTAGCTTGTAATAAGGTAAGATGCATAATGCCCAATTTGTTTTAATTTTACTTTGGTTGTCAGTTTTAAATGACTTGAATTGAAAAAAGTTTCTTGATAACATCTATTGCACTCAATACGGCCCTGTGTATACACGTGTTTTTGACATATTCATATTTCGACAGTACGGGC
Source organism: Henosepilachna vigintioctopunctata (assembly GCA_030704895.1). Taxonomy (NCBI): domain Eukaryota; kingdom Metazoa; phylum Arthropoda; class Insecta; order Coleoptera; family Coccinellidae; genus Henosepilachna; species Henosepilachna vigintioctopunctata. The sequence continues at coordinate 1,459,123 of JARQZJ010000008.1, read as the reverse complement.
TTAACATTGTTAAATATATAAATGAATGAGATAGAAAATCAAATGATGAAAATAGGCACGTGCGTGTTAGTTCAACTTGCCAGAAGTTGAAAGCTAGTAGAATACTGCTCTGTTGGTCGAGTTGAATGTTTGAGGTTACAAACTAAAATTACAGAGTCGATGACTCTATCTAAATATAACGTAGAGATTCGAGTCGATGAAAATAACCGAATTTAGAAATCCTCATAGATGCTATCCATTCTAAATATAAAATTTAAAGTCCCAATTCAAAGTATCTCACAAACAGTAGTTCATAGTGTCTTGTAGAACTTCGGAGTGAAAAATCGGGAATTATTGAGTGATAATTATCTGGATGCTTAATCGAAATGGCTGGACAAGTATCAGATGCTGTGAAAAAATGCTGTGCAATACTGCAAAATTCTACCAGTGATACAGAAAAGTTTGCTGCATTATTTATGGTTACCAGGCTGGTAAAAGGAAAGGATTTTAATTCAGCAGGAAAGAAAGCAATATTTAATGCAATAGGATTTGATTTTCTTAAACGTCTGTTGCTTACAACGGATGTTCCTGTAGATTGTCCACCTTCAATTTATAAATCCATAGCACTCTCTATATTGACAGTGTTTTGCTCGGAAGAAGAATTAGCATGTCATCCAGAAATGCTTGAAAATGTTCCAATACTTTTAGAAATTGTAAAGCAGTCGGACAATAGTGATTATGATGACAACTTAATGGCTGTAGGAGAAGCATACAATTGTTTGAAAGGTATTGCATCATATTCTTTAGGTCAACAAGCTCTAATTGATGCTGGAGGAATACCAAAAATGAGTGAAATCTATTTTCAAGGAAGCTTTCAGTCAGATGAAGCACTTCAAGTTCTTGCTTTGATGATTTCAAAGAATGGACCTAAGAGCTGGGAAAATAACATCAAAGCTTTTCATAATCTTATGAACAAAATAGCTTTAGATTTTGAAACTGATCAAGACAAAAGAAAATTTGAGCTTTGTGAAGTTTTGAACTCATTGATGTTCAATTGTCCTACAAAAGAAATCCTTGATTCATATCAAAATGAAACATGGCCACAGAGCCTTCACAAAGGATTGAGTGATATTCTTCAAAGTAAAATTGGAGTTCAGCAAAGAAACCCAGCACTGATGCTAGCATCTAATACAATGGATGTATTGGGAGTTGAGTGGGTTTTACAAGAAGAAGATAAATGCAAACAGTTCTTTCTACTTTTAATTCAATTGGCTGCTGTTGAAGTACGCATGCAATTGGATGGCAAATCTTTAAAAGCTGCAAATTCACATGCGTCACTGATAACTGCTTGTTATATTATATTAGAGTTATCAATGACTTATATTGCTACTGATCAACTAGATCTGGATCAGAAGGAAAAACATACTCTTTATACTGGTTTGAAAGGGGCATTTACTGCGGTCATAAACTTATTAACTAAAGTTTCAAATGATAAAAATAAGCCTGTTGGACAGGAAAAAATTTTTGTTTGTGCTACAATCAGAGTTTTAGCTTCATGGTTAGCTCAAGAAGTTTCTGCTATGAGAACACAGGTATTTCAACTTTTACCATTTCTCCTAGAAATTTCAAATGAAACTTTTTATGCATATAAAGCTAGAAAATTAACAGAAAAAGCAGGAAACTTAGAGGAATCTCATGACTCTTTGGGTAAAGTTGATTTACTTCGTATTATGATACCAGCACTTTGCCATTTAGCTGTTGAAGATGTGCCAAGAAAAGCTATGCTCAAACAGAATGAAGATGAAGTGTTTTTTGATTTACTTGAGTATCATTGGTCTGTTGTTCATTATAAACGACCACCTGTTCCTAGGTCAGAAAGGCTGAAAGTTTTGTCTCAACCAAAACTTGAATTATCTCCAGAGATTTTAGAAGATATGAAAGATTCTAGAGCGGCCATGATAAGTACTTGTAATGTTTTTATGAATTTGACAGTTTTAGAACCAAAGTATGTTGAAGAATCTTCAGTTTTCAATAACTTGATGAAATTTATTTTTGAAAACTTGCCTGAATTGAAAGACATTCCAGAAAATTTAGTTCTCCATGGTAATCTTGCAGTTTTGGGTTTACTTTTACTGAAACAGCTCTCGAAAAAGATAAAAAAGAATGACTTTTCAATTTGTAGATATATACAAGCTACTATTAGGTTCTTGTGGGATGCTTATACTATAGATGAAAGTAATGACCCTACATCTCTAGTTGTAGCAATGTCTTACAAAGAGCATTGGATGGAATTAGCAGAATTATGGTTCTTAGGCATGCAGACAATGTCAGGTGTTATATCAGTGATTCCGTGGATATCTGAATTTGCAATTGAAAGTGGCTGGGCTGAAGGCATAGTAAAATTATTGAAGGAAGTGAAAATTGGTACCTTACCTCCAAATGTAAAGTCAGCATTTGAAGATTTCTTATGCCATTTAGTTGATGCAAATGAAAGTGTAACTAATGTTTTAAAAAAAGCTGACGCTTTGAGGGTATGCAGAAACCATAGGCTTATGGAATTAGGAAAGAAATTATTTGGTGATTAATTATTATTGAGATTTACTTACATATGGATTTATATCTGCATTCTAACATCAGTTTCAAGTTTTTTATTAATGAACAGGTAATTTTATCATAGGAGTAATAATTAGCTTTGAAAAATATGCTTCCAAATTTTTTTTAAATAACATCAGGTTTTATGTATTCATATACACTTACTTATATTGTAAGGGTATTATAGCTTCGCTTATTGATAAGATACACTATTGTTACTAATACAATAGCATTTTTTTCTTCTCTATAACCAAGAGTCGGAAAAAGAACTATGGCTATTGAACTCAAATTTCATATATTCCGTATATTATATATGCATATATATATATATATATATATATATATATATATATATATATATATATATATATATATATACATATTTATAATGTTTCAAAAATATATTGAATAATCATACAATAAAATTATAACCTTTAGTTGACATGTTTCAAGCAGTCTTGATAATGAGCTGAAAAACTGCTATACTATACAAATTATTCAAGTTAACAAACCACATACGGACATGTAGAAATGTATTATTTTATTATAGTGAAAATTGAGAATCAAAGTATTTATCTTAAAGTTTTTGGATGCATCCCAGTAGAGTTCCAAATACTTTTAGATGTAACTTTGATTCTCAATTTTCACTATAATAAAATAATACATATATATATATATATATATATATATATATATATATATATATATATATATATATATATATATATATATATATATATATATATATATATATATATATATATATATATATGTATATATATATATATATATATATATATATATATATATATATATATATATATATATATATATATATATATATATATATATATATATATATATATATATATATATATATATATATATATATATATATATATATATATATATATATATATATATATATTATATATTTGTGTGTGTATGTGATGAATTAAGAGTATTCTCCTTAATGAAATCTAATGACTTTTTTAAAATAATTATAGTTGTTGGAAATAATGATTTATTATGATAATAATTTGTTGGAAAATACTATTTCATTTTTCTGTAGAATTTATAATAATTGGGATTCTCTCTCATCAGTCTATGAAACATACAATAATCACAATTGAAAGATGATTTTATAGAATATTGCTCATTGTTACAGTAGGTACATAAAAATTAATTACCAGCCATGTTTCATCATTTTTTTTAATATATCTTGAGAATAATTTCACTGTTCCAAAGACATTAACTTCCTCATTCAGTAAATTTGACATAACATGCTTTCTAAAATTATTCTTTATTTACCTAATTATCACTGTATTCAAATATAATTAGTATCGATATCACTTGTTTCTATTTATTCTTTATTTACCTAATTATCACTGTAATTTTCCTCATTCAGATGAGAGAAATGTGATATCACTTGTATTGAGAATTTGATGAGAGAAATGTGAAATAATCCTTTTTTGGTTTAGTTCATCTATGATCAACTTAAATGAATTATATTCATAGAGAATTTGAAGCATCACATTTTTTTATGATGGTTATCTGGTTATTAGTTCAATAAGTAATATTTTGATTTACTATAATATGTGTATATAATTAAATACAGTTTCCTCTATATCTTATAAATAAGAAGTCTTGGCAAAATTATACAACAAAAATTGTTTAATACACTCAACATATGTTTCCAGGCTAGTAACCTAGTGTTATGAGTTGAATACAAGCTGAGGATAGCAGCAAATGCTCTTAATTATGTAATAAATTTAATAATTTCCTGACAAAAGTCAGGAATAATTTTGGTATGAGGTTATTACCTGTTCATAAAATTTAAATAAATATAATTATATATTTAGTAATAATTTTTAAAGACTGGAAAACAATATTAGCAATTAAATTTACCCTTTTTTTTTGAAATTCTAGTCATTGAAAGTTGAATTCTCGAAATTATTGATTAGAAATTATCAAAATGACCTATTTTTTAAATTGACTAAGCTTTTTGTACTTTCAAAATATTGTTCTATGCATTAAAATTCCTACAATTCTGGAATATCTCCTGGTATTATATCATATTATTTATCACAATTTGTGCTTGTTGTTACTAACAGTTCCTAATAGTATGCATATATTTATCATATCTATTATTCTTATTTTGTGCATAGTAATAAAGTATATTGTAATTTTGTTTTTATTTTAAGCTTAAAATTTCTGGGCGAATGTTTGCTTTGTTTTTGAAAATATTTTATTATTTTATATTATCAGTAAAACTTTTGTACAAAGTGAAAAATAAAAGCTATAACATATTTTGAATTTTATTGATTTTTGCATTTCTGAGGATTATTCTTACGATTTTTTCATGTGTAGGTTATTGACTAATAGACGAAGCTTTTATAATTTTAAAAAAGAAAGCCTAAAATCTGAAAATCTGTTTACTTATTTGTAGATTCGCTGATACCATAGAGCAATTAAATGCTCCAAAATAGCTGTTTCCATTTAAATTAAAACTTATTATCAAGTGAGAAGTGATTTTACATGGTAAAATACAACATAGCACATAACAAGTTGAACAAATGTTACAAACATTCATTTCATTCTTTTATTTATTATGGTATTATGTTTTTGTGTCCGTTGAGACTGAATTTGTAAAATCTCTTGAAGTTTTGATTATCACTTCATGTAAGGGACATGATAAAAACTGATGAAAATTTTGATAAAAAGCTATTGTCAGAGTTTTCGGAAATATGATGAATATTATCAAAAAGTATTTATAATTATATATATATATGTATATGTATATATTTTTTTAAAAATTAATTTATTGCCAGTTTAAGTTTCTTTTTAATGTTATTAACAGGCTACTTTCAAAATTAAAAACTTTATTTTCGTTGACGTTTCGTTGTATATCACAAAATAGTTTTGATGAAGTGATGATATACAACGAAAGTTCAACGAAAAAGTTAGTTTTTAATTTTGAATATAACCTGTTATTGCTGAAAACATTAAAAATGATACATGTATATATATATATATATATATATATATATATATATATATATATATATATATATATATATATATATATATATATATATATATATATATATATATATTATATAATAACAACGTTAACTGTTATTTTTTAAGAGAATAAAATCTTCTTGCCTCTTTAGTATGCCTCTGAATATTATATGGTCGGTTGGTTCTCTTAAAAATTTACAATTGACGTTTGATATCCATAGTAATTTATAAAATTTAATTATTCATTTGTTTTGACGAAGTTGTAATCAACAACGGAAAGTCAACTGAAATAAAAATTATTACATAAAAAACAGTCTGTTATCGCTCCATTATCCGTCTACGGATAAATATTAGAATATATTGAAATCGATGCCTGCATTTATTCAAAGCGTAAGAGTTACTGTTTCGTACTACAAGGTACTCGTCAGGTACGCTATGCATTAATTATGCATACGATTTACTTTATATTTCTGTCTTACAATCAATAGGAGAGTATGTGAGGATTGAAGTTGTTGCCTTTCATCTGTTGAACGTGGCGTAACTGATGAGTACCTTGTAGTACCTACGAAACAGTAACTGTCTTAAGCTTTCAATAAATGCAGGCATCGATTTCAATATTCTCGAACATTTATCCCTAGAAGGATAATGGAGACATCGCATTGTTCATGTTTCACATAGCCAGCTCTGCTCTAATGTTCTTTTGTCGAAAAATTATCGAAAGAAAGTTATAGTACACTTTGATATCGAATATCTACAAGTGCGATAATATAGCACGAGAAATACAGAATTCTTTTTCTTGTAGTAAAGTCTTTGGGACTTGGGCGGAGTAACACCAAGCCTCTAGCCTTGGTCCCAAACAGTCCCTAATAAGTAACGGAGGCTCTGTTACTTTTTAGGGACCCTGTCCTATTTCTATATTTCTATCTTATTTTCGTGTCAAGATACAATGTACCAGGCTAGCCTTTTAGAGAGATATAGCTCCATAAACTCAAATTATAAGGATTTTTTATTCCTTAATTGATGATTGATGAGGCCGATACTTGGGGAAATTAATATCCATAATGAAACAATATTTAGAATTTTCTCATAATTTTATAAAAATACGCATAACGCGTTTCGTAGTACCTACTTCTTTATCAAGTGCTGAATTAACAATGATTAATGATAATTCAGCATTTGATAAAGAAGTAGTACGTCCGAACTAAACTACTACTAAACGAGTAGTATTGGCGAACAAACTTGTTGAGTTCACTTTATATGTGCTAGCTCATAGTGTGAAAACACTGTGTTTTCGTGGCGGCATTTGTGCGAACGGCTTCATTCGAGTTATTTCGATAAAACATTTTGGAATGGACTATGAATTACGAATTATATGCATGAACTTTGAAACTATTAAAATATACTTTTACGAATTAGGTGGTGGGAGTTGTTCTCACAATATTTTTTTGACACGACGCCATACTCCTCTGCTTATCACTCTGTAACCTAAATTTAGTACAACTCAAATAGAAAGTTGCTTTCTGCTTGTTTGAATATTTTACTTGTTAGATTCAGTAACATACTATTTTCTCGGGTGATATTATTTATTGTTAGAATGGTTGCATTCTAGATTGTGACACATCAAATTCATGGAAATATTGCTTGTTCTTAGATTTATTAGCGTGCTAATTGAAATTCTTGCAATTAGGTAAAATGCAGCAATCACTACTGCGAATTTATATCGGTAATTGAATGGAATTATTAGAAAGGTGCATTTGGAAAACTCGAAATTGACAATGAATTTCAATAATTACTTCTTATATATTATTATCATTGTAATAAGGTAACTGAATCTGTAAATTCATTTCAATAGGTAGATTATCATACTCCTATGTATTCTTACAATTTATCTTAGAAAGTGTTCATATTATACTATCTTATTTCTATATTTCAAGTGTCGTATCTGTAGGTAATATTTTCTATATTTTCTTCCAATTGCATGCGTATTGAGATAAACAAAAATGATTCTGTCATTCTTAAGTATATATATATATATATATATATATATATATATATATATATATATATATATATATATATATATATATATATATTTTTTGTGCTTATGGCACTGAATGAAATATTTAAGAAAATGAACACTAGAACATTCATTTGGAAAATTCAACTCAACCAAGAGAATGTTATGGTAGAGCTAGATATGTGAACGTGTATGATGTGATGTCTCCATTATCCTTCAAGGGATAAATGTTAGAGAAATATTGAAATCGATGCCAAACCTGATGGAAGTGCAAGACATATGTATATCTTTTGTTCTGCAAGGAACTCGTCAGTCGCACCACGTCCATCGAAGTGAGGACTATAACATTCTCTTGGTTAATTTGAATTTTTCAAATGAAAGTTCTAGTGTTAATTTTCTTATATATATATATATATATATATATATATATATATATATATATATATATATATATATATATATATATATATATCTTGAAATTGATTTATTGCCTGTTTGAGATATTTATTTTGAAAGTTTTTAGCATTAACAGGCTTTTTAATATGAAAAAGTTTATTTTTGTTGACGTTTCGTTGTTATATTACAACTTTGTCAAAACTAATGAATAATTGAATTTATGAGTTACTATGGATATCAAATGTCAAACTTAATTTTTAGAAAAATCAAATTAGTTTTTTTGTATATTCACTTATTGATTTTCATTATCAGAGGAATATTTCTGGCTCAGCATTCGCTTCGGAAGTTTTAGTCTTCTTCACCATGAGGAAACCTCTGAAAAACTCATGGTAAGCCAGGTGATTCTTACATATATACAATTACATATAGTTTTTTATATACTTATCCAGAATGTGTATATTGTTCGTTTATGTGTGTGAAATTGAAGGTAGATCTGGAAAGAATGAGTTGTGAGATGTGATGTTTTGTGATTTGTTAGGTTTATTAAGTTGTTGTAGATAGAATTTAGATGTTTAATGTCCGTTCTTTCATTGACTGTGTTTTCCAAATTTTTACGAATGTGTAACATTTCTAAAATTTCTCTACATTTTTTGTCTCTTTCAGTTGCCAAAATTTTCGTATTTTTGTAATCAAAATCATGTTTTTCTGTTATTTTATGTTTATTTAAGTCTGTGATTTGAGTTTTCGCGTATTTATGTGCTTTGATTCTTTCTTCGAGATTTTGTGCTGTTTGACCGATATAGCTTTTATTGCAATTGTTACACGGAATATTATAAACTATATGAGTTTTTCTCTGAATTACAGTTTTACTTTTTAATTTTGTATATATTTCTTTGATTTGATTTTTGGCAGTATGTGCTATTCTTAAATTATAAGGTTTTAATATTTTAGCAACATTTGTACTTAGTTTTGGAATATATGGTAAGGGAATGTAATTATTTTCGTTAGATTCATTTCTTTTTGAATTTAAAGTATTATATAATTTATGAATTCTGTTTTTCATGATTTTGTTGATTAAATTTGATGGGTAATTATTTTTCATGAGAAGAGTACGAACTTCTTCAAGTGTTTCATGTCGTAAACATGGTGATGTTAATTTTAGTGATCTATCTATAAAATTAATTATTATACCCTTTTTCTGGGAATAATGATGATTACTTATATAATTTATGGTTCGTTGCGAATTTATTTCTTTTCTGTACCATCTTGTAAAAATTTTGTTATCTTTTCTTATAATTGTTATATCAAGAAAATTTAATTTTTCATCTTTTTCTTCAATTCACACTAGAAGAAGAAAAAGATGAAAAATTAAATTTTCTTGATATAACAATTATAAGAAAAGATAACAAAATTTTTACAAGATGGTACAGAAAAGAAATAAATTCGCAACGAACCATAAATTATATAAGTAATCATCATTATTCCCAGAAAAAGGGTATAATAATTAATTTTATAGATAGATCACTAAAATTAACATCACCATGTTTACATGAAACACTTGAAGAAGTTCGTACTCTTCTCATGAAAAATAATTACCCATCAAATTTAATCAACAAAATCATGAAAAACAGAATTCATAAATTATATAATACTTTAAATTCAAAAAGAAATGAATCTAACGAAAATAATTACATTCCCTTACCATATATTCCAAAACTAAGTACAAATGTTGCTAAAATATTAAAACCTTATAATTTAAGAATAGCACATACTGCCAAAAATCAAATCAAAGAAATATATACAAAATTAAAAAGTAAAACTGTAATTCAGAGAAAAACTCATACAGTTTATAATATTCCGTGTAACAATTGCAATAAAAGCTATATCGGTCAAACAGCACAAAATCTCGAAGAAAGAAACAAAGCACATAAATACGCGAAAACTCAAATCACAGCCTTAAATAAACATAAAATAACAGAAAAACATGATTTTGATTACAAAAATACGAAAATTTTGGCAACTGAAAGAGACAAAAAATGTAGAGAAATTTTAGAAATGTTACACATTCGTAAAAATTTGGAAAACACAGTCAATGAAAGAACGGACATTAAACATCTAAATTCTATCTACAACAACTTAATAAACCTAACAAATAACACTCGCAAAATAAACACACAACAATCACAAAACATCACATCTCACAACTCATTCTTTCCAGATCTACCTTCAATTTCACACACATAAACGAACAATATACACATTCTGGATAAGTATATAAAAAACTATATGTAATTGTATATATGTAAGAATCACCTGGCTTACCATGAGTTTTTCAGATGTTTCCTCATGGTGAAGAAGACTAAAACTTCCGAAGCGAATGCTGAGCCAGAAATATTCCTCTGATAATGAAAATCAATAAGTGAATATACAAAAAAACTAATTTGATTTTTCTAAAAATTAAGTTTGACATTTGATATCCATAGTAACTCATAAATTCAATTATTCATTAGTTTTGACAAAGTTGTAATATAACAACGAAACGTCAACAAAAATAAACTTTTTCATATTAAAAAAAGCCTGTTAATGCTAAAAACTTTCAAAATATATATATATATATATATATATATATATATATATATATATATATATATATATATATATATATATATATATATATCGTCTCTGTAGCAGCTAATAAGCTGATTGTCCTCTTCTTAGTTCAAATTAGTTCTTAGTTATCAAATTATTAGTTTTATTTTGGCTTATGTCCTAACTTTCCTATGGATCCTTATCAAACAATAATTTATATTTTGATATTAATAGGCCGATATTAGATGATTATTATGATAAAAGATATAATAAAAACAATATATCATTTTGTAACCATATGTTATCTTCATGATGGAAATTTGTTATCGCAGTTAATACCAGGCAATATTCTAATTTGTAATTATATTTGCGTTATAAATCCCTGACTAACACTGTAGCATTATCGAAGAATATACGCATTGTTCATTTTTGAAATATCAAAACTAGTACCAAAATCAGTACTCGTATTTCTTCTTAACTGGAACATAGAACCTATTTAGTTATCTTTGTTTTCAAATGAGTATTTTTTTCTCCTTGAAATCGAGTAATTCACTACAGATAAGAGGTGGCACCTTAAGGAAAAATGTTTACGAGTGGTGAGTTACGTGAATCGGTATGATCATTAAAACATTCATCAGAATTATTGCACAGACTAGTTAATATTCCATAGAGAACGTGGAAAACTCAATTTATCAGAATGCCTTGAAATATATCGGTTTGAGAATTCAGGTGTTCCTCTAACAAATCAAACCGATTTACATAACTCATCACTCTGAAACATTTTTCTTTAACATGTCAGCTCTTTTATCTGTGTGGATTACTCTATGAAAAAAATAGGTTAAATGTACCGGAAAAGAAATGCCGATTAGTACTTGTTGTTTTGATATTATTCCTTGATCCATAGAAGAAACCATTCAAATAATTCAGTGCCTTGACAGGTTAGTTTGAAACAATATTTCACGTATACCAACCTACGTGAAACTGCTACAATGTCAGCATAACGCGCCCAGAATAAAGTTGATAAATATAAGTAGAAATTAGAATATTGTATTGTTATGGCCCGGTATTTTCTTATTCAGTTAAACTTCTTGTCTGTAGGTTCTGTTAACTACAGAACGTTTATTCTTTACCTGGAAGTAAAAAGACGCAAAAATCTGGTAACTGGCAAATAAAGCTTATATATCTGCCGCTCTAACTGAAGGTGAAGAGACCGGGTCCAAAACTATTATATTATTTGTTTCGCCAAATTGTTTTTACTGCATGAATTTCAGATTCTAAACGGTCCATTTTCTTTCAGCATTACTATATAACTGCAATTTCAACTTTTCGGTTGCTGAAGTGTGAATAGTTTTTTCCCGAATATTCAAAAGAATAGAAGAAACAAGAAAAAGTATGCGATATTCTGTATACCTATATATAACGTGACCATTTATTTTTTTTACCAAAGCGGGACACCTACGGAATCATAATAAATTTTTTTAGTATTTTACAGTTTTCATTAACTATGGAACATAAAATAATCAAAGCAGTAAACATAAAATATTTAAATACGTACTACTTATTAAGCCCCAGTAGAATTTCTAAGTTGTATTTTTGTATTCTATACTTGATTTATTTATATTTATATTCGTAATCAAAATAACTTTTATCACTGCTACACTAAACCCTGTTTTATCAGTATTTGTCCGTATTTTATTCATTTGAAAAAAAAATCTTTGGACAGGTGCGTTACTTCCAAGCAGAGACATAAAGACCTACCACTGCTCCAAGTGTTCTTTGATTGTTTTATGAAACTCAATACCTCAGTTTTTTACATTCAGCTGGTCAACAGCAGCTTCTCTTTCTTGTCATTTTATAAGCAGCTTACGACCGAAGTGAGAAAGGAAAATCGTATTCTCTCTTAATATTTAATAGTGTTGGCGTTTACTTGATGTAAATCCATTATAATTGAATATAAATTTAAATTCAAACACTTGAACTTATAATTTACACTTTATTCATAGTGCATGACGCATTTCGTCGTCACAAACGACTTCTTCAGATACTTACAGAATAATATTCTGTAATTATTCTGTAAGCAGCTGAAGAAGTTCTTTTTAACGACGAAACGCGTCATGCTATGTAGTGAATAAAGTGTAAATCATAAGTTCAAGTGTTTGAATTTAAGTTTATATTCTCTATTGCCAGATTACCTGGGGGACGGTGAATTTCCTTGCCTTACCTTTAGCTGACATATTTCGTTCTTCGATTTTCAACATAGCTTAATAAAACGTAGCTGCTAGTGTGTGCAGGATATGTGACCACAACTTTAAGCTGGAATTTTCGAAAAACGCCTTTGAAATAATGCGTCATTTTTTGATACGCAGAAAAATGGGCATCAAAAAAAATTTTTTAAATGTATGTAGCTCAGCACTTTGACTGAAAGCGGGACGTATGGTCACGTTATGTATATAGTTTTAGTCGATACTTGTGATAATTTATCATGACAAAATTATAAAATATGACTGCGATTGGAAGTTGAGTAACTTGATCAATTTCGGCAATTTAATGTGAAAATTGTGGCAAACTCCATAATAAACATATTGTTGATTTAATATGACTAACATTTGGAGAAACTTCAAAATTTCAGCCATTTTATTATGAAGCAGGAGATGTGAAGATGCAATTAAGAAAAAAATAATTTCGTTTGGCGGAAATAGGGCTTCTTCGTTAAGTACTATGTGATGATTTAGCATGATGAAAAAGAAAACGAAATATTGGTTTTTCTACTACGAATCTGTTTATTATTGAGTAAATTTGATTACTCGGGCTACCGCCATTTTTAGATAATATAAGGTGAAATTGCAATTGCATTTATGTTTTATAACTTTGTCATAATAAACATAGTAAAAACCTACAACCTAGTTAACAGCGACCTTGAAAATCTATCTGAATGGTGTAGCAGAATGGACTGCGACTTATGTTCGTAATTTAAGATTTATTTATTTAATAGTGTTGGCGTTTACTTGATGTAAATCCATTATAATTGAATACAAACTTAAATTCAAACACTTGAACTTGTGAACGTCCGCCTCGCGCGGACAGAGGGAAGACGGTCGGTCTCGAGGGACCGGCCCGCACTCCCGGGGCGTCTCGTTCTCATCGCGAGAAGAGGCGCACCAAGAGCGTACACGCTGGGACCGGAAAGATGGTGAACTATGCCTGGTCAGGACGAAGTCAGGGGAAACCCTGATGGAGGTCCGTAGCGATTCTGACGTGCAAATCGATCGTCGGAACTGGGTATAGGGGCGAGTTCAAGTGTTTGAATTTAAGTTTATATTCAATTTAAGAAGACGTGCGCAAAACAAAACGTTGAGGTGTAATTTAATGTCGCATAGGTATATGTATGTGTAAACATATTATTGTTTGACTTATTTTGATCAATAAATTTTTATAAGGACTCTAATTTTAAGCTATTTATAGTAAAGTAAATTTACTATTGGAATTTTTTATTATAAAATTAAAAACTATTGGAATTATATTCGGTATAAAGCTCTAAACTTGTTCAGTTTAGTTAATTTGGCAACAAATTTGGACATAGATTTATTATTATGATTATTTTATGGCTAGTGTGAAAACATATAGGGCGTGTTCCGTAATATTCACCAGTGTACTGGCCAGTACTGATGACGTCAGAAATAGACGCCATACTGGTGAATCGTTCCGAAATATACTGGCCAGTGCGTGACGTCATAAACTGACGCCATATTAGAAAACAGTGTGTTTACGTTTGTGCTCCAAAAGTTATTAGAAGTTTTATAACAGACAATATCAATTTGCATACATTGGTAGTGTAAGAATAAAATGGACTTTCAGATTTTTTCATGAACAATAAATAAATAATTTTCTTGCACAAACACCCGGTGAACACATGTGCACTGTCATGTCCGTTTTACCAGTACAATATGGCGTAGTATAGTAGTACAATATGGCGTCTATTTCTGACGTCATGAGCACTGTTCAGAATACTGGTGAATATTACGGAACACACCCATATCTGATACACATGGCAATATACTGGTGAATATTCGGAACACACCAATATCTGATGGCTAAACCTATAAAAAATCTCTTTTGAAAATATACCTTGAAAAGAAACAGTGTGGTGTTTAACAAAAACATAAAAACAATTTGAAAAAATCAACATTTACAAATGTACCTATGCTTAGTTACAACTATTAAGTACTAACTTAGTTTCAACAAAGTTACCACTTTGTTAATAATTATTAATTAGAACATTATTCATATAAAATAATTCTTTTTGAATATTACATGTCTAACTGATATCTAAAATCACAAGGCGCTTTACAAAACAAATTGTTCTATCTCGGGCTTTCTAGGTAATATACGTCAATTCAATAGGTTTTGTTGACTCAGTTCATTCTTTTGCATGAGTATTACGGATAATGCGACTCATACCACAGAACAATATACTTTTAGGGGTAATATGACCCTGAAGTGATACTGCGATGTTTTGATTCGTCGCGTAATGCGTGATGTTGCAGCACAACACAAAATGATATTACCAACATTATTTACACATGTGTACTGAAAAATCGAAAACAAATAATAATTGTAGGCAACGCGACACTGAAGAGATCCCTCAATATGGAAGAGAATAAAGCTGGTTAAAGGAGGTTTGACTGAACTGTAACGATATTGCAAATCAGTTAGGTGTGTTGTTTGATCCTGTTTCATTCGATGCAGTGAATGTAACAGCTCATAGTGAAGTGCTATTCTTCTTCACATGAATGAGAATTGTTACGCCATGTTTCTTGAATACAACAAAGCTGTTCCATGAGGTTAAAAACTTTACAAAATTTGAGTTTGAGCTTACGGAATTTGTAGAATTCCTTGTGCGGACAATCATTGACTACTGTTTGAGGGTAGGTATACACTATGGTCACTTGATTAACTGAGGACGAAAAGTATAAATTTGAATTTATAAAACAAAGTCGGCCTTTGTTCGCTTGGAACTCGAGAATGGCTGGACCTATTTTCGTGGTTTTTGATTTGTTGTATTTGTCTTCATCTCGAATAGCAGACTATGTATTGAGAATATCAAATAAAAGAAAAAACATTTCACCATTCAAAATATTCATGGGTTTCGTAATTGTCAAACATTTAATGTTCATTCCACCGATACAGTAAACTCTCCCCTCGATTTGAAAAACTATTCAATTAAAGGTTTCGAATCGATAATATCTATATGAAATAAAGAATGCTGGTAGTAATGAAAAGGTATTGACATATATATATATATATATATATATATATATATATATATATATATATATATATATATATATATATATATATATATATATATATATATATATATATATTATTATTTTGAAAGTTTTTAGCAATAACAGCCTTTTTTTGATATGAAAAAGTTTATTTTTGTTAAAAATGTGGAACGCTTCACGATTTTGCGTGAAATGATGACACGCAAAATCGTGAATCGTTACACATTTTTAACAAAAATAAACTTTTTCATATCAAAAAAAGCCTGTTATTGCTAAAAACTTTCAAAATAAAATATCTTAAACAGGCAATAAATCAATTTCAAGATATATATATATATATATATATATATATATATATATATATATATATATATATATATATATATATATATATATATATATATATATATATATATATATATATATATATATATATATATATATATATATATATATATAATTTGAAAAGAATTATACAGTAAGATGAAAAATAAGAGACTTACGGTATGAACCTGAAATTTTTCTGACAGCCGTTGACATATGTTTCAAGCTTATTGGCTCTCGTCAGAACGGCGTAGTTCAAGTTTCAGATGTACAAACTTGGAAAAATCACAAAACGCAACACACACACACATATATGTATATATATATATATATATATATATATATATATATATATATATATATATATATATATATATATATATATAGTGTAAACTCTTTATAACGAAACTCAAGGGACTGGGCATTTTTTGTCGTTATAGAGAGTTATCGTTATATGGAGTGAACGAAAAAAAAACCAAATTAACAAGAATTATTAATACAAGAATTTTTAATTGTATGTATGTCTTAGATAATAAATGCTTATACATATAAATTATTGTTTACACATATAGTCTGATAATTTCGTCTGACGTTTTTTGCTATGCCAGTACCTACTTGTTTTGTATTATTTTATGTATTTTATTCATATCTAGATATGTGGTGGAATCATCATGATTAAACAACAAAAATTTTTCTACCAACTTAGCGGCATCGTACAATAACACCGATAATAAATATTTACTGTTTAAAAATATGAACACATTTCTTCGTAATAGAGAATGGCGTATCGCTATAAAGAGTGTTTCAATATGCGAGTTTTAACGCAAACCAACCAACTTGGGCTCACTCCAACGTTATAGGGAGTTTATCGTTATAAAGGATAACGTTATAAAGAGTTTACACTGTATATATATATATATATATATATATATATATATATATATATATATATATATATATATATATATATATATATATATAGTGCAAATATTTGGCTATTCAACAGCAATTTGCAAAAATATCTAGAGCACCAAAAAAATACAAGTTTCACGTGATAGTTGGAGATACCAATATTAACCTTTTATCTGAAGATGAAAGTTCTGAAATGTATAAGAATGTCTGTTCAACGGCCAGCTATATATCCTACATTAATAGGTGAACTAGACCAACATCTGGAACTTGCTTGGACCATATATTGTTTAAGTCAAGGAATGAGGCAGCTAGTCATTTACTATCGTCATTTGTTCTTAAGTTCGATATTACTGACCACTTTCCGGTAGTACTCAAAATAAATAAAGAACATGTTGCGGAGTATGAAGCATACAATCAGGCACATACAGTATGTCATAAATACATTGACTACAATAAATTGAGGCAAGAACTGGGGAACAACAACTGGAAAATAGTTTATGAAAAAAATGATGCAAATGAAACTACGAATATATTTATGAAGATATTGCAAAATTCAATCAAGAACCAATATTGACCTTAGTTCCCGGAGGTGACAATATCCCGTTTTACTGACTTACCCGATTTATGACTTTTTTATCCGATCTTTTTGACTTTTGTAGCCCGAATTTGCCTGATTCTGCCTAATTTTGTGACATTATCATAAATTTTAAGGTAATATGTATGTGATAATACTGCACTTATATTCTGTATTGTGCTAAGGCTCTTATAATTTAAAATTGTAGGTTCAACATTAGTAATTTCAACGGGAAATTCTATTTCAAATCGAATTTCCTCTAATTACTTTCGTTTGTTCTGGCGACATCTATAACACAGGTCACGAAGATACTCGTTGACAATTTTATATGTATTACTATTTTGAAAATTGTTGTGTTAATCTCGTTATGAATAAACATTATTATAAACATATATATATATATATATATATATATATATATATATATATATATATATATATATATATATTGTTGTTTGTTAAATATTCATGTGTGTGCTCAGAAATTTATTTTGTGTAAATTTAGGAAAATATATCAAGGTACTTAGAAGTTATTTCTTCAGAAATAGCGGCCACGTTTTTGAGAGGATGCGTACATTACATTGTAGTTTAATTTTTTTAAATTGAAATTAATATGTAATTGAATTATATTTTAGATGGCGGAAACAATCACTCAAACTTATGGAGTTCCTACAGAAATTGCGAAGCAAAGCTGCAAACATTTCTTACAGGAATTTCGGAAATGTCCGGAGCACCCTTCAACCCATTTAGATACCTGGAGACATCAGTTGTGGTACGAAGCCTTACCACCCCCTTATAATAAATTTTCTGGTGAGGTATTATTGATATTCTAGTTTTCACGAAATTTGATATGTTCAATGTTCATTTGATTTCAGTTGCTTTTATTGTACTCGTTGGACTTCTTCCAAGGCTATAAATAACAATATGTTTATTCATAATATTTATTTTTAGTCGTGTTCATTTTGGTCGGGAATTGCAATCATTAAAATCATATTAGTATATTTTCACTAATATTTCATCACTTCATGTTAGGTGTGCAATTCACAGTACACAATTATACTAATATACCTACATCATTTCGTTAATATTCATCATCAAAAATGAAGCCTTCATTTTCACTAATATTTCATCACTTCATGTTAGATGTGCAATACGCAGTACACAATTATATACTAATATACTTCATTTCGTTAATATTCAACATCAAAAATGAAGCGTTCATTTTTTCTGTCATGATGCTATAAAACTTACCTAGGTATTAAACAAATCTTGTACTTTGCATTGAAACGGAAATAATTTTGTCGTAGGTTTGATAACTTTATTTAATATTCCATTATTTATCATTATTTCAAGAAGTTCTCACAAACGTTTAAACACATCAGGAAAAATAAATACTGATAAATGAGGGTAATTCTTCATTTTCAAAGACTTTATTGCATGAATTTACATAATGAGGCCACCTCTTAGAGCAATTACGAGGTGTAACACAGTACCAGCTTTGAGTTTGTAGCAGCTCACAGATTTATCGTCCTTCAGTTGTTTTCCCTGATAAATAAGACGTTGTTGATCTGGAGGAATTCCTTCCTTCTCTTCCAATTTTTGCTTGATATTAAATATTTTATCGGACGGATCTACATCTATCATTTTCTCATCTCCAGTAAGAGTAACAACCTTCAGTAGCATTTTCGAGTTTTTTCCAGCCGGATAATTTAGAGGAAAGGCCTAAATTTGGAGTGACAGTACGTGAAACTTTTGATTGAAAGATTTTTCAGAGGTTAGAAAATGTCCAAAATCTATCACAGAAGTGAATGTACGTCAACTCTTGATTTATATTATCTATAAATTAATTCTTGAATAGAATAATTCCAGCGTTGGATGAATTACATGGAATATGGTCAATTTCATTAAGATTAAATACACTTTACTTTATATTGGTATTAAGTAAACCGTTCAAGAATTGTTCGCGTGTACTTTATTGAATAAATTTCGTTTTAGACAATAATTAGTTTCTGCTGGAAGTTTAGACTGAATAGTTGATATTTAAAAATACGTCTATTGAATTCAGTTACTCGCTCCGTTATTTTGGGTGTCCTATATAGGTCATGGAAATCCATTGAATTTTATATGAAATTTCTGCAGAAGGAGACACTGTCGATGAAAATGTTTGACATTTGTAAAATTATAGTGTTTTATGGAAATCTGGTTACTAGTTGATTTAGTCTTTGAATGTTGAAATCCATTATTCCTTTTTGGGGTTAATTTTTGACAATAGTATTAGTCGGTTAAAACAGAGGATAAATGTTTTCAATGGAAATACAAAGATTTGCAGTTCTCGACCGAGGACCTGAAGAACATGAGCAAATACCTCCAGATAGTCTCTGCACACATCTCTTTTCACATGCAAGAGGATTTGCAATAAGTGAAAAAGTTTCGGGCGGGTTGAGCACAACTCGAGAAGCGAATTATAAAGATTATGATATATCTCAAAAATAAATAAAGTAAATAAAGAAAATGCAATTGTATAGAAAACAATAAAATACAGATCTATGAAGTATAATGTCTCAGAATATCAGATTGAGAATGAGTAGATTGAAATTTACTTGAGAAACTGGTTTTTATTTATGTCTTCTATAATTACAGGTAATGAAAAATTTCTTCCAGATTGCTGTTGCATCCGTACTAAAGCAAACTAACTAACAATGTTTCTTTTCCAATAGAGTAACTTAAGTGTTCGTTGGTACTTTTATTGTATATCTTTTCAACATAGCTGTCATATGCTTCAACAAGAGCATACGGCATTGGCAGTGCAAAGGACGTATTTCTAGACTATTGTCCGCTTTCATCTTCAAGTATCTGTCGCCCACAAAGTGAGCTGCATGCAACTCGCTACAAGTGCATGACATGACGTCGTCATGTATTTTTTGCTTCAACAACATGATATTCAAATTTTAGTTAATTTTGTGTTATGAAAGAAACTCTCCG
The DNA here is from genome assembly GCA_030704895.1 of Henosepilachna vigintioctopunctata. Lineage (NCBI taxonomy): Eukaryota > Metazoa > Arthropoda > Insecta > Coleoptera > Coccinellidae > Henosepilachna > Henosepilachna vigintioctopunctata. The sequence goes on along the minus strand of JARQZJ010000008.1, from coordinate 1,438,446 downwards.
CGACATTCGAATCAGAAGAACTAAAGCATGTTTTAAAGAAACTTCAGAAGTTAAAATACATACCTAAGTACTCGTATTGCAATACATACAATTACAGATTGAAAAATTGGTTATCTTTAGAAATCTGCAATTTTTGCGAATTGATATCATTTGCATTCCCTCATCAAGATTTTCTATAGTTTCATTTTATGCATTTCAGAAAATTGGCAAGTCCTACCTTTCTCCCGGTATGGAATGGAGTGAGTTGGGCTAATTTCATGGGATTTATTGTTGCACATAAGAAACTTCTCTTAAATTGAAACTGACCTTGCGAATTATCGACCCAAAGAAACTAAATTTCACAGTCCAATAAAACATTAATAACAAAATCAATAAATGATTAAAATTTTAAAAGAAAAATTCACATTCATTTCTGCTAGTGTGTTCAGGTCTGGTTCAAATTATGAGTAGTTTAAAAAGTTTTGGCGTGCGATTTGTGTCATTATAAAATTAATTTTCTAGATGCTATATACCAACATTGGATCCATTTGAGATACAACTTTCTACAAATGTCACAAGATATTATTAATATCTTAAAAAAATTGAGGAAAACATATTTAATAGGTCTAATAACGAATGGTCCTTCGAAATCCCAATGGGAAAAGATCCACAAGCTCAACTTGAAATCTCTATTTGATGTCATCCTAGTCTCTGGTGATTTACCATGGGAAAAACCGGACGAGAAAATCTTCGAAACGGCTTATCAGTATCTCGGCGTCAGACCAGAACACTGCCTAATGGTTGGAGACAAATTAGAAACGGACATTTTGGGCGGATTTCAAGCACGGCTGGGTGGTACAGTATGGGTTCCATTGAATATAAACGAAATGGATTCCAAATTCGAACCTGGACCTGACTTTGTGATTGACAATGTGACCGAGCTTCCAAAGATGCTGAAAAATAGCTATAAACAACCAAAGCTCAGAAGGAAGAGCAGAGATAACCTTAGACCTTATAATTTGAAATCTTTTTCCGAGCCTGATTTTAGTGATTGTAATAGTAATGGAAGCGATGGTAGTTAAATTTGAAGCAAAGGTGGATGAAATAGGAGAGGTTCCCAAAATATTTTTGGAACAGATGGAAGAGAATGCAGCTAATTGGTTACGGGTCATAATTGATCTCGATGAAAATAAATTCATCAAGGAGCTGAAGATATAAACATAGTACCTGAATGGTATTTCATATTTGTTAAAGGAACCTAGTTTAAGAGAAATTCATTCAAATATACTTTTCTACTGCCCAAAGAAAAGTTTTAGTTCAAATTTTTAGATATTTTTAATGAATAAAGTTTGGTTTATTGATAGTATATCATTTTCTTTTAAGAAGTCGTTCTCTTCTTGATAATTCGAAGATTAAATGATTTTGAAAAAATTAAAGCTCATTCATTCTGCATTTTACCCCCTACTTACAGTGCTTTGCATAAAATGATGTAAAAATATATTTGTCCGATCTTGAACTAGTGTTTCAAAGATGTGCAAAGCAGAAAACTGAAAAGACCGCAATATGTTCAGTTCTGTTTATATGTTGAAGCATTTCTATAAGAAATAATGTGATTGTTACACAGGACAGTAGGTTACTTATGAGATACAAATTGCCATTGGCAAACTGAGATGAAAACAATAAAGATGCAAATTGAGACAATCAAAGACAGTACTGGATTATAAAGACACAAGAACAAAATCACTAAACAATTATTGAAAACAGAACTGAGTTTGAATATTGGTGAACCACTGAACATAGCAGAGATCACTAGATAAAGAAAATAACAGAAATGATTTGAAAAATGCCTTGCTAAGCATCAGAAATTTGTACTCTCGATATTTCATTATTTTCAGCATTTGGCAATACAAAAAGGCTTAGTGTGATTAATTTTTTGTGCGATTCCAATTAAGAAGTGAAAGTCCGAAAAATATGTATTTCATTTTAGTCTTTGGGAAGAATAGTTGAAGAAATAGAAAAGGTTATTCAAGGACCAAATTTTATTGCATTTAGTGCTAGTTATTTAAGTTATTTTTTATTTTTCATATTGAACTATTTAATTTACTATACATAACTTTAACAATATATAATATGCATTGTTATATATATATATATATATATATATATATATATATATATATATATATATATATATATATATATATATATATATATATCACTATACAAATTTTTCTTTCATTCATTTAGAGAATCTAATCTTTCATCTTTGAAATTTTCTATTGTATAACCGAATATCTATTCATATTTTGTTATTAAAATCTTATATTAACATAGTCATCTTAAAATTATATATAAGTACTTTCTTTTTTAACCAAATAATTCTATAAGAAATGACGAATAGATTTGAAATAAAAATCTTTCAAACTGTTGGATTTATTTAAATGATTTTTTTTATCAAAATTTATATTATTGATATTAAAAAATTTGAAAATAGTCTTCAAAACAATTGACTTGATCTGATCTTGGATTTTATCCGAAATAATAGAAGAGATTTATTTTTGGTTACTTATATTTTATTAGATTAGGAGTAGGTATATGAGCAAATATTACAAATTGTACAAACTTTTGTGGAACAATAAAAACTCACCGTGGTATACTTTCAAATATTCTGTCACACATTTTCTAAATTTGACTATATCAACCTAAATATTGAAATATAAGAGCATAGTTAGATATTTAGCAATAAGGAATAATTGAAATGTCATAACTGAATATTTCATGATATCCTTTGATTCCATTGTAAAAACTAACAGTCTTATTAAATGTGTTCACATGAAATAAATTCTGTTTTACATACGTTTTAATATTAATCGATAAAATAACAATCTTTACTACATCGACATGAGTAATATTCTTCGTATTTGTGAGTGGTGAAAGTATTTATAAATCGATAAAAAACAACCCGAGTTAAGTAATATCTGTTTTGTATAGATATAAAGATGAGAAAGGAGATAAATAAATATTAGCACTTCACCTATTGGCCTTTTGGGTAGAAATAATTGTTATTGGTTTCTTCACTGTCTATGCACAACATGAAAAATGTTAGAGGATAAATACTTTACATAACGATATTCACACACTTTCTTGCATATTCAAACATAAATCACAATATTTTACAGGCATTTTTCAGAACGTTCTTCTTTTTCTTGTGATGTTTACTAGGTCGCAATACTATTGTTCCATTATTGTGATTTTTGGAAGAATGACTAGGACTGAAGGCACCTGTAATAAAGATTAAAATGAGCGAAATTATTTAATTCCATGCAGAACCAGATTATACATAGGTAAATCTGGGTTGGCTACACTGAAGGCATCAAAGGATTGTATTCACTTACTTCAGATAGCCTCGTATGTTTTAGTAACAAATTGTATATTTCTTCATTATTGAGGTGTTTGTGAGAATTGTATTTGGAAGTTTGAAATTTTAGCTGGGCTGTATAATTTACAATTTTGAGTGAATATGTCAACCAAAACAATTTGTTTTCATTAGGTGAAACTCAAAAAAAGCAAATTGATTTTATTTCATCATTCTTACATCAAAGTTAGCAGAAACTGGAGGGAGAAATCTATAACGAATGTACTAAAATTATATATATATATATATATATATATATATATATATATATATATATATATATATATATATATATAAATATGTAGAAATATAAAAAATAATAAGTATTATAAGAATGTTGCAAGTCTTTGTAAACAAATGAATGCAAAGAATAATGAGAATTGACTCTCCTATTTAGTCATTTTAGGTTTTTTTTATCGATTTTGTAATTAGGCCTTTGTAGTACTCCCATACCATCTCATTCTGGCTTTTGTTAAGTTTTTATCAATTTTTACCACTTTAAAACTTCTGCTGATGTATTTGGTAGACATTTATTTACACATATTTTTAAGTATATATATATATATATATATATATATATATATATATATATATATATATATATATATATATATAAGGAAATGAAAATTTTTTGTGCTTATGGCACTGAATGAAATATTTGAGAAAATGAACACTAGAACATTCATTTGAAAAATTGAAATTAATCAAGAGAATGTTATAGTAGAGCTAAATATGTGAACGTGTACGATGTGATGTCTCCGTTATCCTTCAAGGGATAAATGTTAGAGAAATATTGCCACACCTGATGGAGTGCGAGACATATATGTTTCGTTCTGCAAGGAACTCGTAAGTCGCACCACGTCCATCGAAGTGAGGCAACGATTTCAAGATTCCAAGATTCTTCTTGTTACTTCAAGCGGAAGATCGTAGAGTAATGAATACTCTACAATTCCACCTATAGAAATCAGTAGAAAATACCTCTCTCAGATTACAGACACACCAAGCATCGAAATTTCACATATCTTCTATACCCGTAGGTATCTACTAAATTGCAATGTCTATTTGACAAATATCATCGAACGATGTTTTTAAATGTCAATAGTACGCGTTAGTAGTACGCTCGCGTTTATTCTCGTATTTCAGGTGCCAATTCGGCGATATTTTTAAGGAAATGAAATTTTTTTGTGCTTATGGCACTGAATGAAATATTTAAGAAAATGAACACTAGGACATTCATTTGAAAAATTGAAATTAATCAAGAGAATGCGACTGACGAGTTCCTTGCAGAACGAAACATATATGTCTCGCCCTTCCATCAGGTGTGGCATCGATTTCAATATTTCTCTAACATTTATCCCTTGAAGGATATTGGAGACATCACATCGTACACGTTCACATATCTAGCTCTACTATAACATTCTCTTGATTAATTTCAATTTTTCAAATGAATGTTCTAGTTTTCATTTTCTTATATATATATATATATATATATATATATATATATATATATATATATATATATATATATATATATATATATATATAATATACATATTCTTGATTTAGGAGAACTGCAGCCAAAAAAATACCAATTTGCCTAATGCGAATATCCATTAGAACACATATTAATAATAATATTGAAGGACAAGAAAACCATTTGAGATATATAGTGCGTGTGTGTGTATATATGAAATTGTATGTTGGACAAGAAATTGATGTGAGGATAACCTACTTATTGTCAAAGAGTTTGGATGAAGGTGGTGATGTGTGGGCGACGTGATAAAATCAAAATCCCTCGTGTCCCTTAACTCCGCCAAACATTTGGAAGCGAGGTGTCGGAAAACGGACGCAACGTTTAGATCTTCTTTAACTGATGTTCGGATTAATTTGCAGCCGAGAGCACGAGCAAGCAATTCCACTTCTTCTCTGAAATATGAGAGAAAATTCAGATTAAATAGGGGTTATTGCCATTTATAAAATTATTTTAAGGACCTAGCTGACAACGAACATTCTTATTCATGTGCAAATTTCAAGTTATGCGCAGATTTTTTATTTTGATGTATCTAAAAGTGAATCGAAGTTCTCATGCATTTTATACGGATGTCTTCATTGCTTTACGATATAACATTTAGTTATTATTGATTTAACTTTTTCTGTTAAACCTACGCCTTATTTTTGGTATAAGATATAAGGTAGATAATAATTTACAATATATATATATATATATATATATATATATATATATATATATATATATATATATATATATATATTTTTTTGTGCTTGTGGCACTGAATGAAATATTTAAGAAAATGAACACTAGCTCTACTATAACATTCTCTTGATTAATTTGAATTTTTCAAATGAATGTTTCAGTGTTCATTTTCTTATATATATATATATATATATATATATATATATATATATATATATATATATATATATATATATATATATATATATATATAAATGAATTTTTTTTTTATGCTTATGGCACTGAATGAAATATTTAATAAAATGAACACTAGAACATTCGAAAAATTCAAGAAACCAAAGAATTGTTTATTACCAAAAGAATGTTATAGTAGAGCTGTGAACGTGTACGATGTGATGTCTCCATTATCCTTCAAGGGATAAATGTTAGAGAAATATTGAAATCGATACCACACCTTGGAAGTGTGAGACATTTGTTTCGTTCTGCAGGGAATTCGTCAGTCGCACCACGTCCATCGAAGTGAGGCAACGATTTCAACCCCCAAGCATCTTCTTGTGACTCCAAGTGGAAGACCGTAGAGTAATGACTACTCCACAATTCCATCTATAGGAATCAATAGAAAACACCTCTCAGATTACAGACACACCAAGCATCGAACTTTCCCATATCTTCTATACCCGTAGGTATCTACTAAACTGCAATGTCTATTTTTTATATTTTTCTGAGAACGAAACATATGTCTCGCACTTCCATCAGGTGTTTCAATATTTCTCTAACATTTATCCCTTGAAGGATAATGGAGACATCATCACATCGTACACGTTCACATATCTAGAGCTCTACTATAACATTCTTTTGGTTAATTACAATTTTTCGAATGAATGTTCTAGTGTTCATTTTCTTATATATATATATATATATATATAGTTGAATGTTTAACGACTGTAGATATGTATTTTCAGTGTTTAATTGGGATTGCAGTCTAGGACAGGAAAATCAGTTACCTCTTTAGAATTTTCCAAGCTTTCGAAAATGTTTATATTCTTCAGAGCTAAAATAGTACAAAAATTAACAGTTTATATAGCAAGGCACTATAAAAAGTTTTTTCTTACAATTACTGTGAAGTTAGTCCGAAAGTACATTAGTTTTTTGAATTTTGAAAATAACTACAAGTGTTCCCAAATGCATTGGGTTGGAATGTTACTGCATTCTACGTGCTGGATAGTTGAAGGAAGCCACGACAATGACCGTATTTCTCAATTTGGCTTTTCAAGTAGAGTGTTCCCAGATGTTTTTAAGGGCGTTTCTTAAAATGTATAACGTTGGCCGAAGTTTTATGACTAACGAAAAGAGAATGAATTTGTTTTTTTTTTTATGTATTCAGAATAGATTTTTCGGTGAATAGGATATCCGCATATGAGCCATTAATCAGAAGAACCTATGAGATTTATATATATATTGCTTAAATTATCTGTATCAGATTTTTTGTTAATACAATTTCCTGTCTTTTTAATATGAACCATTTCTAGGAAAAGGCGTTTTTTGTAATTGTTTGCGTGATCTAAAATTTTTGTGGCATTGTAATTCATATTATGACCAGTGGCTTGCACGTGTTGGGTTAATGCAGAGGAATTCGTCTTGTTGGTATTTCGGCAATCACTTTTATGGGAAATGATCCTCGAATGAAGATTTTGGGATGTTTGACCTATATATACAGAATCGCAATATATAGGTCAAACATCCCAAAATCTTCATTCGAGGATCATTTCCCATAAAAGTGATTGCCGAAATACTAACAAGACGAATTCCTCTGCATTAACCCAACACGTGCAAGCCACTGGTCATAATATGAATTACAATGCCACAAAAATTTTAGATCACGCAAACAATTACAACAAACGCCTTTTCCTAGAAATGGTTCATATTAAAAAGACAGGAAATTGTATTAACAAAAAATCTGATACAGATAATTTAAGCAATATATATATAAATCTCATAGGTTCTTCTGATTAATGGCTCATATTCGGATATCCTATTCACCGAAAAATCTATTCTGAATACATAAAAAAAAAAACAAATTCATTCTCTTTTCGTTAGTCATAAAACTTCGGCCAACGTTATGCATTTTAAGAAACGCCCTTAAAAACATCTGGGAACACTCTACTTGAAAAGCCAAATTGAGAAATACGGTCATTGTCGTGGCTTCCTTCAACTATCCAGCACGTAGAATGCAGTAACATTCCAACCCAATGCATTTGGGAACACTTGTAGTTATTTTCAAAATTCAAAAAACTAATGTACTTTCGGACTAACTTCACAGTAATTGTAAGAAAAAACTTTTTATAGTGCCTTGCTATATAAACTGTTAATTTTTGTACTATTTTAGCCCTGAAGAAGAAAATAAACATTTTCGAAAGCTTGGAAAATTCTAAAGAGGTAACTGATTTTCCTGTCCTAGACTGCAATCCCAATTAATATATATATATATATATATATATATATATATATATATATATATATATATATATATTATATATATATATATATATATATATTATATATATATATATATATATATATATATATATTATTAAATAATATATATTTAATAATATATATATATATATATATATATATATATATATATATATATATATATATATATATATATATAATATATATATATATATATATATACACATATATATATATATATATATATATATATATATATATATATATATATATATATATATATATATATATATATACATATGTGTTTCGTTCATCGTCCTGTTTTCGTTCAGGGTCACATAAGACTTCTAAGGTATCACAAATTTGTGGAATTTAACATCTGTATATTATGCAAGGAACATTAATGATAGCTATTGAAACACTAAAATGAAAACTACTTGAGCTGAAAGATAAACTACGAAAGCAGTACAGAATGAGAGTATCTCAGTATTAAAAAAATTTTCATTTACAATTTTTTTACGACCTTTTAATAAAAATATAAACTTTACTACTAAGCCTTCAGTTTAGGATTTTAGATCTCTCAAGAAAAATTTTAGATCTCTCAAAACACTCAGGATAACTCTGATTTTCAGATAATATTAGGCATATGTCTAACGAATAAATTGAAGTATTGGAGTAGAAACATAATTTTGTTTCTACTAATTTCATTTGAACAATCCTTAAATCCTTAAAAAAAAATTTTTTTCATGTACGTTGAACGGAGTCTTTGAGCTGACATTGAAGACTCTTCCTCAAATTCAGATGAATACGATGAGAAAATACCAGATACGTTTTTAGCAGACTGAAGATAACACTCAAATTTATGAAAGTTCATCCCATCATCATTTATTATGTCTGAATTTTATTTACCTGTAATCAAATACAGGTATTGATAGTGAACTTACATAATATAATAAATGTTCTCTTATATTTTAACGCGATACTACACGAAACTGTCGAATTAATATTTCACGTATCTACAAATTAACTTTTTCTTCGCATCATTTAGATTTTTTAAAACGGAAAGTTGCATCAGACCTGAGCTAGATGATTACGTTAGTGTTCAATTTAATTTTATACCTTTCGACCTGCATTAAAATCGATGCAAGTAAATATTAATAATGCATGAAAAATTACATTTTTCAAATAATACACGATAAAGCTTCTATTTCTCATAAAATTTGTGTGAGCTACTGGTTAAATCACGAGGAATTAATATTTTTCCTAGGTATTAAGAAAAAAAAAACCGACGAGGAAAAAAATTCAAGTAATGACAACGTGATTCGATTCCAGGCCTGCAAATTTGCTAGATGTAATCAGTAAATTTTACATCATATTATATAATAATTGTTGATAAAATTATTCATGCCAACGTCGTTTATATAGTAATTGGACAAGTCCAAAAGGGATATATGAAATAAACTGTTTAAACTATAAGGATGTTGCTATGGTAGTGGATAACGTTAACCATAAAGTTAACAAATTGCGCGCAGCAGTCCTTACTTTTAAATAAGAGCGTTTTTTGTGGCTTGCCTACTTCTACCATTTCACCTCTTATGGCTTTTATGGAACTTTCCAGCCATTTATATACCTTTTTCCATATATGTAAAAATGTCTTAGTAAGTAGAATTGAAAAACACTTACGGATTTACTACTGAATGATCAAGGAGGTCTATTTTATTCTGAACAATCACAGTAGGGATTTCGCCGCATTCGTTTTCTACCTGCAAAAAAATCGGACAGTTAAAAACGAAACAGTTCGAAAAAAACCATAGTTTTTTTGTACATTATAATTGTTCAATAGAATAAATTTAGAAAACAGTATTATCCTTACCATTTTTTAAAAACCAATTAACTGAATATTTAATGAACGATATCGTGAATAATTTATTGATAATATACTTAAATTCCCTACTTTTTGCTCTCTATATTAGTTAAGCCAGTTAGTATGAGAACATCTATGTATTTGTTGTTGAGGTTTGTTAAATTTATAGGATTTAATCAAAACTTTGGATGAAGAGATTATAACTTTCCTTGATTGTCATTGGTTTTACTAAAACGGGCTGAGAGTTGCAAAAATTACGAAACTTGAACAATAAATAAACGGTTCTCGATATTTCTAAAATATAAATGAAATATCACATAGAGCTTTTAAGGTGTGTATCTACAAACTTTATATAAGGGCAGATTTGTTTAAAATTCAATGGTCCTAGAGTTGAACGCCGGTTTCGAACGACCAATGGGCTTGTAATCAATGTACATCACCCAAAAATTATTATCTTTAAAGTACTCAAATCTCAGACAAACCCATATACCCATGCCTTCACGAAACTCGAACCCGAATCTTACCGCACCATAGTCGGGTGTTTTACCGATTAAGCCACGAAGACCGGCATATAAGAGCAGATATTTAGGAGGGAAACCATCAAAGAACCGTTATTTAGCAGGGAAACCATCGAAGTTTTTCCAGATACAGTATTTACGAGGTAAGAAGATCGAGTTTATACACTCGGAAAAATTTAATAATATTCAACAAATGAATCTTCAATGAGTATTTTATAGATGAATAAGGCAGTAGACAAATAATGTTGGAAGAAACTTTCATTTGAATATGTATATCTATCATTTTTTTGGGCATTTTGTAACTTTTTTCCTTAAAACCAACTAATCCTTTTTGATACTTGAAAAAGTAATACTAGTTCAGGATGAAAGTTATTCAAATTCAACATCGCGATCTAGCGATGACTTTCCAGTAGGCAAACTGCGACCAGAAATAAAAGATTTTTAGATCTTCAAAATTAAATAAGTTTCCCTTTAAATTCACTTCGTTTCAAATTCACTTCGTTTCATTTAAATGTACATTACCCAGCATATTTCATCCACTTAAATCATAGACAAACACAAACATTCTTAATGGATGAATGGTAAATTTGTTTGTATAGCTATAGCATTTAAATCACTAGTATGTATTGAAAAACCATTTGAAGAAACCTGAAATAAATTTGATGACTGGCTAACCGGTAGCCTTCACTTTTTATTCTCATAAAATATGTAGGTAAATTTTACTAGCGGAAAAAATCAAGCATGCCTTTGCGAATGACAAATTTATTTTTACCAAAAATATACTTGTATTTTCACTTTTCCTCTGAAAATATTAAATATTTTTTCTGTGCCTTTCTAAATTATTTGATACTTTTTACTGACCAAAAATCATGTCTAATTTCGACAGCTCTGTTTCAAACGACATACGCTGTTGTGGAATGTTTCCAAGAACTCACTTTTAATTTCCAAGAATGTGCAGCTTCGAAGGAATCCCTATCAGTAGTAGAAAAAGCCAAAACGCAGGCTTGTGCCCCTCGATAGTATGCCTTCGTGATGGCATCAAATTCCTCTTGACCCGCCGTGTCCCACAGCATCAAGCGAACGTCTTCGCCATCTACCCTAAAAATAAATGAGAAAAATTCATTATTATAATTGAATTCTAACACCTTATCTGGTGAAACGTAGTTGATAATGCTAATAATGAGTTAATTTCGAATCATAAATACAGAAAAAATTCATTAAACCACCGTAAAAGTCTATGGTCACTTATAAGTAACAAATTGTAAGATACTGGAAAAATCACATGACTAAGTGACACTTTCACAGATTTAAATTTCCAATAGAATTCTTTTCAGAATACAATCCACTACTTACTTAATTTTTTTTTCAATCTTTTATGAAAAAGATTCAGAGTGAATGATTAAGATGAAAAGTGGAATAGATCTGAATACAATTCTTAATTAAAAAATAATGAGGAATGAAATCAATAACAAATATTGAAACGTGCAACCATTTGGCTTAATGTTATTAATTATAAATCATATCATATTTTGAAATGGTACCTAATACTGAATATTCAAGTGGCTGAAATATCTTTATTCTCAATTACTAAAAATATTTGATTCAAACGCGAAGATTGAATATTGTTCATTATTTTTCTTATTTATTGCAATGGTGAATGTGAGTTGCTCAATTATGAATTTGCGATGATAATGAACCCTGGTAGCAAGCTGACGTTAATATGACGTCATATATTGGTCTGAATATGTGAGAAATGACGTCAAAATGTCACAGCCTCAAGACGTCATTTTAAACTGTTAAAAAGACGTTATTAAATCACGTTTAATTTTTATTTCTTAAAAAATTAATGGTCATAAAATGACGAAAAGAATACTTTGCGTCATCTACTGTCATCATATGAACGTCAGTTATTTGACGTAAAAAAGACGTAATTCAACGGTAAATTGACGTCGCTGTCCAAAATTGACTCTAATAAGACGTCATGTTACGTCAGCTTGCTACCTGGGAATAGACATGCACTTAAAAGCATTGATGAGTGCGACATATCATTTAAAAATTCAGATATGCATATGTGTTCCTTGTGATTCAGCATAACTTTCTTGTTATTCATTACGATGTTCCATTACAATGAAGAAATGAAAAGAAATCGAGTCTTATTCTCGGGTAGCTGACGTCTTATTAGAGTCAATTTTTGGTCAGCAACGTCATTCGACCGTTGAACGACGTCTTTTTAACGTCTGATAACTGACGTTCAGTAGATGACGTCACAGCAAAGTAAATCTTTTTATCAATTCATGACCCTTAATTTTTTAAGAAATGACAAATGTTCTAATTCTAAATGCCATAAAACGTAATTCAATGACGTCTTCTTAACAGTTCAACATTACGTCTTGAGGCTGTGACATTTCGACGTCACTTTTCACATATTGAAACCAATATATGACGTCATATTACCGTCAGCTTGCTACCTGGGTTATCATGTATCTTAATGCTTATTCAATATATCTCTATTCCCTTGAAATCAGAAAATCCCTACTGTTAATTACTAATTAAATTGATTATTATAAAATAAAATTACTATGATATTGTAAACATTCCTTTCTCTTTGTTTCAAAGTAACAATATTTTTTCATTCCTTTGACTGACATAAATGCTTTTATTTGTATTATACCTATGTATTAATTATTTGAGACGAGATTTCATGTAGAAAATGTGCGAAAAAATGTAAAACGAAAAAAAAATGTAAACGAAATTGTCATATTTTATAATTTCATTTACAAAGTGAAAAACCGAATCATTTGTTTTATTATATATTTTGACAACATTTCTAATGGTAATAATATTTCTTATTTGAAAGAATATGATTTCGATAAATAAAGATATACTAAATAAATAGAGAATCAAAAATAAGTATATTCCAGATGAACAAAAACTATTCAAAATATACACCGATTTGAACTACGATTGTTCAGATTACTTTGAATACAGTTTGAGTGATTGGAAGAAGTAGCAAATGAAATTTGGAAAGAAGGCTCAGATTATTTTTCCCTTCTATACATCAATGTTTGACATATTTCTCATTTCCAATCAAATCTCATTTAATCTTTAAGATATATAAATAAATTCTGAAAACGTTCAGTTTGAAGTGAATAACTGAAAAGAAAATTTTACAAACGACCAGCCAGTGAAAATTAAGTAGGTACATTTATCAAATTCTGACGAAAAATATGTACTGACAGCACATCCGGACTGTGTAATTACATGAGCGATTGACAATGCTTTGATCATTTTTCGTTTAAATAGCAGTTAACTTTCAAAAATAGCATCTGGACAGATTTATAAAGAAATTTCAGTGAATCATCGTTCCGCATATTATGAATCTATTTTCAGATAGGAGTATATTTGTCGTGAATATATGTGACAATTTTGATTTTATCAGGTCAGGGGAGATTGAAACTCATAGGTATTCATATATGACTCATATAAACAGTGAATTTCCGAAAAAGTTATATCAGAATGAAAAATCGGAACATTTCTGTATTTTGACATTAGACACGTATTTAATATAGGTTGTGGATGAAATTAGACGATTATGAGAAAACATCGAAATCCTAAGTTCTTTTACAGAGTGTGTATGAAATATGTGGCAGAAATTCATTGGAAATATTTTTCTGTGGACTATTGTTAGAATATTTAATGCTTTAATGAGCATCCTCAAACATTTGAAATGTAAAACGAACGTAATTTGATGCAATATTAACAATTTATCATCACAAAGTTATAATCTGAAATTTTTGAAATGAGTTGTTTGAATTCATGCACTTAATCAAATACTCGTATAATCCTCTGTGTTCTCATCAGCGACTGCAAACTCTGTTGAACGCATTAGCAAATGCCACAATTGAGTTTTCCTCAATTTATGACCTCATTGTTTTCTACGAGTTTCAAACAATTTTCTTCAGAGTACTGTGAACTACTGGTTTTCTGAAAATTGCATAGCAATGAATCAACAGCTTTTACAGAAAGAAAAACTGCCATCATACTACTATGTTCTGGAGATAATTTTACAGGATAAAAACTGAAAAATTGAAGTGATGCCGCAATATGTTCGGTTCGGATCAAACTGGTTATCACCCATAGACTTGTCGTAGTTTTAACTGCTAAAAGCGCCTGAAATAATACATTTACTGAAGTGGCAGTTTTGAAATCCAACCAGCTGATTCACAAGCCAAAATATCTCAAATTGTCGGGATCTTGAAGTAGGAGTTCAGGGACAACGAAAAATTAATATCCTCAAGATGTTGTCCATTTTAGGTGAACAACTATTCCGAAATTAAAACTAATTTTTAAAATAGAATTATATTAAATCATGTGAGACTACTTTGATTTGAATCGTTTCAAATTTATATAATGAACCAATTGAAACAAATTATGGCAAATTCAGAAGAGTAAGAGGAATTTTTCACGAATAGGTATTTATTGTGAAGAATATTTGATGTTGGATCAAGTTTGTATGATTTCGAATTGTTTTTGATACTAAAGGTAGGTATATAAAATTTCCTTTTTATTTTCTGTAAAACTTTGAAATGAAATCTGTTTTTAACAGAATTGACAACACCGAGTGACTCATTCTTTATTTTCTACCTTAAAAAAATTAAAGAATTTTATTATTCTGTTGCTGTTTATATCTAGAACTAATATCAAATGTAGATGATTTCTGAGAACACAATAGTTCTACACAATTGATTTCAGATTTATGAATCATGTGATAGATTCTATTCTACTCGTACTTGCATCTTGGATAACGAACTAAGGTTTGAATACAAAATAAGTAAATATGTGTGCTTAAAATATCCTCGTGAACATAAAGGTGACACATTTGTCTCCATCACCATCACTTTGGAATGATTGTCGATTTTATGCTGAGTGGTTAAGTTTGAGCCAAGTCTCGTGTAAACAATTGTGGAATTCTTTCATTGATTTCAGTTACTGATTGAAATGAATAGGTGTTCCAATGCAGATAGCAGAAAGCTATCTTTTAGAAATTAAAATTAGATCAAACGCTGATTTCACTATTTTTATTTTTCAAAAGAAGTCATTGCTACAAGTGTAAATTAGCTGTGAACAAATCGAATTAATTTCTCTTTCTCAGGCATTGACATCAAATAATGTCTTTGTTTTGATATGAGACATGGCGAAGTTCAAAACCTCATCAGAACAGCACCTGTGTGAACACGAAATAGTTCAATAACTGAGGATTCAGGTTAACACTCGAATTTTATAATGTAGGAAAATCCTGGTTAATCTAATAGAAATTTGAAACTATTGCACAGCAGTTATCAGGAGTATATATGATATGAAAGCGTACAGTTATGAAAAGTTAAACCATAATACATTTTGGATAGAAACTTCTCAAAGAAGGGTCATTGCAGTAGGTAAAGAAATCTATAAAATTCAAGTTGAAATATTTGAAGAGGAGGCGAAAATAAAATAATTTGACTATTATAGTTCTAGACAGAAAACATATCGAAATAAATACCCAGAGCGTGTGACGTATTTGGAAAATATCAAAATTGAACAGTTAAAATAGATATCTGTATACTCATAGATCATCAAAAACACTTCGGGAGATAAATATTCAGAAATAAAAATAGCGTAGTGGCGTAGACGGAAATTTGAAAACTAATATTCGAATAAAATCCACATCAAAACAGAAACGTGTTTTATATCAAATAAAGTGTGCAGATTTGTACATCTTCAGCATTTATATACCGAAAATTTATGGCGGAAGGAAACAAAGATTTAGAACAAATGTGAAAAATAAATTCTTTAAAAAATAATAATTGAAAACTAAAGAAGTGAGTAGCAGGCATTATATACCTAGTAACACAAGAACTGAAAAACAGTAAAACTAAACTGCTAAAAATCATATAGGTTTCCTAAGTGAATATTTATCAATGTTTATTCTTTAGGTACAAGATATATTAGGTTTATAATGTGCACTATCTGTTGTGGCACAGCCTAAATGTATAAAAGAGTTGTCAAAACTGGTCGAAAATAGCTGAGTTTTCTTTGGATGGTCAATTTTGTCGTTACAAACGATTTCTTTAGATGCTAACAGAATAATAACAACACATTTGAAAAAAAAACAGGTATAAATATCAGGGAATTTGAGATTCTATGAATTTGGGTTTTACCAAAAATATTGAATATTGATATCTGAAATCTAATTTATATTACCTGAAAAGTTTTAACAAGGGTGAATTGTTATGTGCGAAACACAATTTATGTTCCTGGATTCTAGTACCGAAATACCTATTACTTATATCTCTAGCACATATATATATATATATATATATATATATATATATATATATATATATATATATATATATATATATATATATATATATATATAGGTAAAACAGGTAGAAATTTCGGTACTAGAATCCAGGAACATAAATCTAGTTTCGCGCATAACAAAAAGCAGTTCGAATTATGCTATTATGGTATATATATATATATATATATATATATATATATATATATATATATATATATATATATATATATATATATATATAGATATATATATATATATTTTGAAAGTTTTTAGCATTAACAGGCTTTTTTAATATGAAAAAGTTTATTTCTGTTGACGTTTCGTTGTTATATTACAACTTTGTCAAAACTAATTTCAAGAAATATATATATATATATATATATATATATATATATATATATATATATATATATATATATATATATATATATATATATGTATATATATATATACCGGGACATGTTCCACATTTCAATTGGTAAACACCTGATTTGTCTTCTGTTTTAATTTTGTTTTTATTGTGTCTCGATAAATTATTGTTCGTTTTAAAAGGAATATTGAAATTATGTTTTTTTAAAAAGGTTTTGACTTTTTGACTGAATGTTAAACTATTATATTTACGATTTCTATCAGACTGATGAGGAAATACTTCAGAGTAGCAGAGCTTTTCGATAGAGTTTTTGGTGGAGAATTTTCAACACTAGTTAGTTCACTCTCATAATTATTATTAACCGCAATCTGTTCAGTTCTTTATAGAAGTTTTCTTCTGATGAGGGTCTAAATAATCTAAGTATCATACTGTAGAACGCTACCATTTTATGTGGATATGGGTGGCATGAAGATTATTATGGGAGGCTTATTGAAAATAGAAGAATTAAATTTATTATTTAATCTTGTAATTGTTAAGTCTAAGAAATTAATGCATTTATTAAATTCTATTTCGGTTGTAAATTTTATATTCGGATGAACTGCATTAAGGAAATTCTCAAAATTTTTTAATAAACGATCGGTACCAGTATAACAGGTGATTATATCATCTACATATGTGTACCAGAATACAAAATGTTTGAAATTCGGGTTTTTTCAATACTATTTTCCAACTCATCAATAAATATCTCAGCTAATAGAGGAATTAATGGATTTCCCATAATAAGACTACTCTTACTACTATAAATCTTATCATTGATCATAAAGTAATTTTGGCTCAAACAAATTTCCAATAACATGATTATTTCAGATTGAATTATTATATTTACTTTAGTTTTAATAAGCAAATCTTTAATTATTTCAATTGTATCGGAAGGTGGAATAAAGGGAAATATGTTAACTACATCGAAAGAGATGAGTTTACAATTACTAGGCAGTGTTACCTTTTCAATTTTATTGACTAATTCATTGGAATTCTTGATGGAAAATTTTGGTTTGAAATTACAATACGATTTTATAATTTCTATGAGCACTCTTGAGATTTGTGAGAATCTATTCGTAAAACTTGTTGAAGTTCTTCATTTCATGCTAAATCAACCACTCGAAAATTCTCTTATATTCAACGTTAATTATTATTTATGCTCAACGGTGCACTTAATATTAAGTACTTATATTGAACTGAAAACTATTACGGGTGATAAGGAATTGTCCATCTCACTCTTCTTTAGGGTTGATATTCAACCCACAAACAAATGAAATCTTTTACAATATAAATGATGTATAAAACCTTTTTACTTACTCTATTTGTCTTTCCAAAAAATCTACACCTATTGTTTTCTTGTAATCCTTTGTGAATACCCCTTTGCAGTATCGTTGTATCATACTGGACTTGCCTACCCCACCGTTGCCCACAATCACCACCTAAAAATGAATAATTATTGAAAAAAAATTGAAGGTAATTTACATTCAATGACAGAATACATTCATGTTTTCATCATCATCTCAATTTAACATGAGATAGAGAATCAAAATTTTAGAAGATTGAATAAGTACGTCATATATGATTATTATTTTTGTGGATAGTTCTTCCGGTCGTCATACAGTTTAGTTGTTCTTTGTTTCGTTGAAAATTTTCAGTCATTACACATTTGTGCATATTTAATATTTTTCTGAAAACTTTCATGGCTTTCAATCTCTGTTGCTTATAGAATTCATGTTTATTGAAATGAAGCAAGTTTATAATTTCATTATCACAAAACCTCTTTTTGTGTTATGGATTGTGTTCGAAAAATAATTATTTAAAGGAAATTTTTACGAGTTTTAAAAAGCTGAAAGAATATTATTTCAGAAAATATCACAGCTATTTTTTCTGAAAAGTTTTAAAATTAGTCGGTAATGAATGTATTGCATATAGTAAAACTGTATTGTATTAGTGGCCTATGCCAACTATCTTGATTGTCGAGATGATTTGCTTGTATTTTGATTAAATTTTACTCACTTGAAAATTGCTCGTAAATAGTAATCTATATATTCATAGTTCTTACTATAAAATTTTGTTTGTTGAATTTATGTAGGCATTAGGTACATTATCTTATTCGTAGAAATTACAGAATCTAATTGAAATAGAAATTGAAATAGAATCAATGACAGAAAGAAATATTAACTTTTTTTATGAAATTCAGTTATAATGATAAAAAAGTTTATCTTCGTTAGCTTTCATAAGATATATATTTATTCAGTTAAATTGAGAAAATGTTTGGGCTTGGTTCGTTTTTTTCAAATATTATGCTATAGGTACTCATGAATGAATGGTATGTAAGTGAATCATTGAGTATCTATCTACATTAGAGTTTTAATATATAAGACTGATCTTCCCTTTTTGAAATATTTTTTTTTGAGAATAGGTTTGAACAAATGTTTATTGCAGAATTGCAGGAAAAAAAAATACTGAGGTATAATTCACCTTTAGGGCTACTTCTAATTCTTCTTCGCGCATCGTTAGGCCCCTGGCCTTGAAAAATCCGAGTAGTAGGCGGAGGAGGTCATCGTCGACGGACCGGCTCCATCATCGTGTGAATTATTAGCATAGGGACCCTGAGAAAAATAAAATAAATATTAATGTCAAAGTTTAGTAAGGAGAAACATATTGAGCTTAGGAATATCGAATATTTCGAAAAAAATCTTTATTTTCGTCACCAAAACAGTGATCATTCAACATGTGGTACATAAATTGAGTTCAAGTACAATTAATATGTTTCGATCTCATGTTTGTCGCCCACTTAATGATCACTTTAAGTGGTTCGTTGATAAAACTTTGACAGTTTTAATGAGATCTCTCTTTTTCTCACTGAAATACAAATTAGGTGAACTAGGACATTCTTCTACAAGTAAAGAAATTTTCGAATTGATTTTTTTTTTCAGAAAAATATTTTATTACACCAATTTATAAAGACCGATACTTTGAATTAAGTATAATATATTTTGAGAAAAGCTGAAAAGAATCGTATACCCCTAGTATGAAACAATTAACAAGGAATATTGCATAATTCAGATATGACTTAAGCAAGAATTAATCGGACAATGTAATCTTCTTCAAGACATTCTGTGTACTTGGCAGATATCTGATTTTAACTTCGATTTTTGTTTCTTGAAGATAAGTCAATTTCTGGTTAATAAACTTGAAGCCTCAAGTTTGAAAGAAAAATAAATCAAACAAGTCATAAAATACAGTCTGAAATAATTTTCTGGTGGCCTTTTTCTAAATATATATTATCTATGTAAATCGGCATAACAACCGATGAATGAAATAACGGTGTCAAAACAGCAGCTGGTTTGATGAATTATCAGAAAATATTCAATTATATTTCAAATATTTCATTATATTTTTGAACAATTGAATATAAGATAACAATTTGAAAATCATGAAACGAGATAAAACTCTTGAATCGTATTGGAGCAACATTTACGAACAAAAAACAATAATGTATTATGTTATATTTGCATTAAATGAATGAGCTCAGTTTAGGTTAACCTCCTTAATAGTTAGATATTACTTAATCTCTTTCCTGCGATATTACAATATTTTCTAGCATGTAATAAAAGTTATTTTTCAGGTTTTCCTGCAATTAAATTATCTACCTCTTAAGTAATTAAATACTCAGGATGAGCTTGAAATAGTCATTTCAAATGTTATCATTTGTTTCCCACATTCCCATCATTTATCGAATGCTCAACAAATTATGAATGTTTACGATATACACTTAGGATCAGAAGGCATCAATTCAGGTATAGTAAAGCAGTAAACTCAAAGCAGCTAATTTCGTCGTTTCCGGAAAACATCGAGGCTGAAAGTGTAATTGTCTGAAATGAATTGTATTTATAACCCACCATAATATGCTCTCGAGAAATATGTTTTCCGTACAACCAGTTCTACACGATATGGTGAATATCTTCTAACGTAGGACAAATAGCCATATGGTTAATCGTTGAACATTGACGATGAATCGAAATATGAAGTCAACAATTGTCAGAAAACTGTTCTGACTGTACCGTATGATTAAAAACACGTGGCTAACTTTCTCACAATTGATTAGTGCACTCGACACATCTTTCGGTGGTTAACTCAATATCAAGAAATTAACACTAATTTGAAAAAGTAACAATATAATTATTTATAATATTGTCTACATAGTTAAACTATTGTTTTCTGAAATATCTGCATCAAACTGTTGACAATAATATCGAAAACAACCTTTATTTTGAAGCTGGTGATGCACTATTACAGTCTGCATTCTGCACAGAACAAAAAAATAAGCTGTAAACATCTAGAGATCCATCTAAAATGGTCATATTAAGACAATTTTTCCTTAAATCAAAATATAATCGTATACATATATAAATATAGTTTCCACATTCACGAATCCTTCATAGTTAGTCAATACGGAGATGTTTAATCGTAATATCGAAATATTTCAAGTGAACCCCTCAGGAAGTTGTCTAGACAAATGTTGGCAACGAAAACACTACCTATCACATTTGAGAGTGAATATTGATTGCGTTCCGAAAAGCATCCAACTTATTGAATGGAAATACCATACAATATTGTTTTTTCCTATTATGGAAATCTTCACTAGTATGCAGTCAATCATGTTTCTATGGTATTCCAAAAGCGTCTAGTGCTCTTCAGAATGAGTAGGAAATTCATTCGTGAACTAAACACGTAAGCTCCCTCTGTCGAAAAGACGATAGAAACGAGATACCTTGATGTTAAATAAACTGATTTGGTACAAATGGAGACTTTTAAAATACTGATGCACTTAAAAAATGTAACCAGTTGTGAATACTCTTAAAAACCCAAATTGGACGGTTTAGTTTTGATTTCATAGCACTTGGTACATTGATTATATTTTAACAAAAGTAACCTAAAGGTCTGATAATCCGCCATGCGCTACTCTACTAGGCAATTTATTTCCTTCAACCAAATCGCTTGACTTGAACATGCATAACTTAGCAAGTTAAATACGTACATCATGAGTTGGTATTCGTAGGTACCATGCACTACAGGTAGTTGAAAACCGAATGGACTCGTGCTTGTACACTCCCACGAGAAAATCTAGTATGATTTTGAAAGTGGCATTAATTTTAAAACAGATACTCTTTGAAAAACGAAGTATTTCCAACATCCTTTTATTAGTCAAACTTCGCGTAGTTTGAATGAGTCTGACGTGTTCTCCACCTTCGTGTCTGCAACATAATTGAATAGCATTTCACTGTATCTCAAGTTGCATACTTCGATTATTCGGTGTGATTTCGTGCAGCGTTCTAGTTTTTATGGATTTTCGCTACTAGAAATTGTAATCAAGTAAACTCACGCCTAACTGCAACTTGGCACCTTGTGCGCTTCCAATGCACTTTCATTGCTGTTTTAGTTGCGAGTATGTAATCCTATATGGCGTAATACATTGCGTAATTTTGATTTAGCATTGTTTTTAGCTTTCGTTTATGATTTCTCAATTTATTCTATATTAATTGATTAATTAATACTCCGCTTATGGGACTTTGTAGCGACAGGAGTGAACTGAGATAAAGCGCCTTAAAATATTAGAAATATCCTTTTAGAACGTGGTTGAGCAAGCCATGAATCAAGTATTTAATGAAAATCTGAGAAAGAGTTGTATAATTTCATTCAAATCATGTGCCCTTTAGCTCACTTCGGTCGCTTTTATAATGCCACGTGAGAGTATATATTGGTATAAGGATAATCAAAAAAAGTTCATGCAAGTGCGACTCTAATTCGATCTGAAAATGACAATTCTCTGTTGCGATATTCCAAATATCGCTTACAGAATTCCAGATGGACATCTATTATATTAAAACGCTACACGAAATGCAATTTCATTTCAGTATCTCTAAAATCTTTTATCTCATGGCGTAAGCATCAAGGTACTCTAGGGCCCAACCACGGCCAACTTTAAACTTTTTTGAGTTTAAAGTTTGCCGTGGTCCAGCCATTAGAGAGAGGAATACTCTTAATAATAGTTATCCATAAATCAGTATTTCTAGCATCAAAATTGATAATTTCATTGTCAATCTTGATGATAGAAACTAAATTAATGATAAGACAGTGAAGTCTACAGCTTTCAAGCGCGAACTAAGGCAAACTGACAAGTTTACCTACATCTCATCTGATATTGAATACTGCAAATTGTTTTTCTCTTATTGAAAGACTTCACAATTCTATATACTTAACGTGCTGGTATTTTGTACGAGTGTGTATGCATACTAATATGTACATAATATATAATATCCCTATATCCTTGAAATCTCCATTTGACCTCTGTCTGAGAATTGGAAAGAGTTTTTGCGATTGACAGTTGCTTGAGAGATGAAGTAGTAAGTACCAACTTAGATAAATCAATATTTGTTAATATGATACTTTTTTTCTTTTAAGTCGAGTTTTTAGTTATGGAATGAATATTTTTCTTATGATTGATGAGGCCGATACTTGGAGAAAATTAATATCCATAATGAACAATATTTAGAATTTTCTCATAGGTAATTTAATACAAATCCGCATGACGACGTTTAGAAGTACTACTTATTTATCAAATGCTGAATTAATACTAGATGTAATTTTACAAACCCAATACTTATAGCTACTCTCACAGAACATACCAGGTAGGTTTTATGACTAACCTGGAATGAGAACCATAGAAAACAAGTGATGTTTAACAAGGGAAATAATCGTACACCTGAAAATGAATACAGAATATCAATTTCTTAAGTCAGTTATAACAACTAAGAATGCAGGAAAAGTTACAAATAATTATACAACTGAGATTTCTGAGAACAAGAATAACTTTTCTTTAGTAGTTCTTTGAAATCTTATTTGTATAATTATTTTTATCTTTTCTTACATTCTTAGTTGGTATACCTGACTTAAGAAATTGATTTTCTGTGTTCATTTACAGGTATACAATTCTTTCTTTTGTTAAACATCAGTTGTATTCTATGGCCCTCATTCCAGGTTAGTCATAGAACATACCTGGTATATTCTGTGAGAATAGCTATAAGTATTGAGTTTGTAAAATAACACCTAGTATTAATTCAGCATTTGCATTATTTTTTCTTGTTCGCTTTTGAGCATAAATTGTGTATATATTTGCTTTCTGTGTAATAGAACTCGGTATTTCTACGATTTTATAATTTTTAATTCATCAATTCCTCTTCTTCGTCACCAATTTGTTATTCTATGATCTGTTTCCTTTTTGCTCTTTTCACTTGGTATGCTTTTTTTACATTAGGTAGGTATAAATGAAAAAAAGAATTCAGTCATAATGAACGTGGAAAGTACTTCCAAGTTCATCGTAATCATGGTAAGTTATGTGTGTCATGCGGAATTGTTTGAAATATTGAGAAAATATAATTGACATGATTGATATTTTTCATACTATGTATGCTTGTTCCAAGAATCTGGTATATACGAGCGATCAATCTTCAATTATGATTTCCATTCAAGCAAATATGTTTTAATTAGATTATCATTAGGTGATCCAATCGATTAATTGGCCGAGTTCACAAAATTGAAACACTATACCATTGAATGAATCCAATCTTGCCATCTGCGTTCGTGCTTGACTGCCCTCGTTCAATGTTTCGGACTTCTATCCAATTGATGAATGGCCAACGTTTCGAAAGGCAGGTAACTTGTCACAGTATTTCCAGTTCATTCATTCAATAATTCATTACTACTATAAAATGCTACAATTATTTTTGTATACGTTTACAATTAAATAAAACAATTTTTTTCCTTAAGTGTTCTCATGCGAGCAGACTGCCAGTAAAAAAAAAACGTAGGTACCACCTTTTTACTGAAAATTAGATTTTGAAAATTTGTCTTAATTTGAAGATTTATTAAATTCGAGAGGAAGGTAATTTGTCTCACTATTTACCATATATATGTATTTACCAATCCAACACCTATATAAATCGATAATGCTATTTAGATATACGTTTATTATTAAAAAAAAACTTCTCTCACCGAAAAACATAGAAAACCTATGAGTATATCCTGAAAAACTACGAACAGTCAAAACAAAATATATTTGGAATCACTTAATTATTCCCAAGTCTTCTCGTTTTCATGAAGCCAAAGATTATATTCATTTATTTGTATATTTTCTTATCTATACTGAGAACAAGTGGTATACTTTCAAAGCTATATATTAGTTAGTTTTTTACCGAAGAATTTGAGGTTAACGAGATTCTATGAAACACATTTGGTCTCAAAAATGTAAATATGCAGACATATACTAAAAGATTTCACACTTTTGAAAACTTTGAAAGGTACGTAATTTGTATATATGTAGTGTGAGATACGCGTTACTAAGACAAGAAACAAACATCTAGGCATGTTAGCTGTGTAAAATCGTTTCTAATTTTCAATGTTTTTTATCCAATTATATATTCACACATAAATAAACCGACATGTAATACATATACAGAAATATCTAATTCAAAAACAAAATAAGTCCACGTAATCTTTACATGGGATTGAAGTAAAACGTTGACGTTGTGACAGATGACCATTAATTTGAAAATACATCAATAAGTTGCGTTAAAATTGCGAAAAGTAATAACTGATAATATAACATTACATTATTTATATCTAGCGTTATACATATTAAATTTAATCATTCAATTATCATTACACTTCATAAATGAAATGATAGGTTTGTGGTAAGAGAAATGGGAAACATAAACTCTACTTTGGAAATTTTCTAAATTTCTTGAGAAAATGGCTTTGTAATACATTGTAGTACTATATTTTGTTGTTAATTGAACTTGGGGAATTCATCGATGAAATCATTTCATTTCGCAAAAAAGCAATCAATGGATGAGATTCTTCTGAACGGAAATTAACATCGATATCTCCTGCAAGAATCTTTGGTAACTCATGGTAATTGAATTTGAAAGACTTGGACGAACGTTCGATAGAAAAGCGGAATATGTAATTGTTAATGAATCAATTCTATAATATTCAAAAATTTCCTGATATATGAACATTGACAATCAAACGTTGGTATGTAAATGAATGATACACATCTACACCACAAACTGTTGAGGTATCGGCGTAAACGTTCCTGCATTTTCGTCTTCCAAAGCATTTAATTAGTTCTATAATAACAATAATTAAAATATTTATTGAGCTGAAGGTATAAAAAAACATACATATTTTGAAAAGTCAATTTTCAATTACATACCTATCGCATTATTCAAAATATACTTTTTCAGTTCACGCCTAAATATCTAAATACTAGTACTAATTTTCAAGATACTTGGTAGATTATCGAAAGCATTAATCCGTCATAGTATATGCTATTTTTAAATTTAGAAAGCTTACAACTTTGGATATAAAACCTATCAGTATTTCTAGTATTATACCCATTCACATCACTGATGTATGTTTCATTTTTTATTATATTACATGAAAGCAACTGAGTTTTAATTTTAAATATGAATAAATATATGAAGCAAAGAGTATTCTCTGTTTAACGAACATTAGTTCCAAAAGAGTTTAGCATAATTTTTTAACCTATATCATAAACCTATATCATTATTGCACTTTAAAATTGTTCGCATGGCTCTATTCTGTAGCTTTTATGATTGTTGAATTTTTTCCTTAGTCAAACCGAATAACAAAGTGGAGCAATATTCGGAATGTGACATTATTATTGTTAGATTAATGTCGACTGATTTGTTCTTATTCTCTTCAAACAATTGATGCTTTTAGGGATTCAAGATGATATGAAGTCAACATGAGCATTCAAACTCAATTTTTCGTCAAAGATTTGACTGTTTCTCCTTTCCATTTTATTTTTATTAATATCTATTCTTACATATATTAGTCGTGTCTGAATAAGTTTTATTTCAATAAATCGTTATGTGAATTCTTGAAATATGAATAGTAGATATATTAAAAATATCCAGCTTAGTTGTAGTACCAAAACATTGTCAACATTCAACATCAATGTTAATCCCATTAGTTGTATTAACCCTTAAAAATGAGGCTTCCGATTAGAATGTTTAAAACGTATATAACATGCTACTCAAATAATGTTTGTATATATATAAAGGGCACAGGGGAAAAACATGCAATGTCAATGAACTGAAAAATTGTTGAATAAACATTTTGATCCTTGAAAAACGGTACATTAAAGCCTGAAATGAAACGGAAATATATAATATATGAAGAAAACATATTTGTTTTGAGTTTACAGTGCAAAAAAAATCCTTCTTGGTTGTATTTATTGAGTTAAGAGAAAAAAGTGAACAAAGTCAGAAAATAAAAAGATAAAATATGCAATGATGCAATGTCCACAAAATTGTCATAAAATACAGGAAAATGTTATGCAATGTCCGCGAAATCGATAATGTTTAAGCATTATTATATTTTAGTTGTGAAAATATTGCTTAGCTCTTGGTCCACAAAACTTTGAGAAGGCCTGGATATCCATGAATTTTGCCTTTGAAACTGGTAGGCTCTCATTATATGATTGTTCTGGCAGTAAAAACTCTGAGACACCAACGGTATGACAGGAGTTCTTGAAATTTTTTCATTCAAAGGTCCTTCAAAAGTCCCATGAGAACAAATGACGTCCAAGCGGAATTGTAATGTTCTCTATGAAAAATTAATCTAGGGTGATCCTTTTCAACCCTGGTTTCTCTTGTAGGTCGAGATAAGAAAGGGTATGCCCTCTTTGATGGTAATAGGTTAAAATCTTTCAGTATTCTAGCCCTATGTTGACTTGAAAACACTTGTATCTCTTGCAATTACAATTTCGACCAGTTTCGTGACTTTGAAGAAGAATCTTCTTGTTAACATACGACATTCGACCGTAAAGTTTACGTTTTTTGGTAGACTGCTTTAGATTAACACCGTCTTCTTCGTCTTGCGACGACATTTTCGAAGTAATACGAAAAAAAAAACCGAATTATATTTTAATTAAATAAACACAAGCTAAACAACACAACAGATGAACGTAATAATCTCAAAAATTCAAACGTAAACGTCAAATCACCGACCATGGACAATGCTTGTTTTTTTCCTGTTCGACTTGGACATTGCTGGATAATGCACTGTATCAATATTTTTCAATGAAGATTACTCGGTGACTGTGTATGTTATTGCAAAGTGTGTTTTGGCGTATTGTTATAACGCGATTGTACAATAAAATTGCATTGCCAGTTGAAAAAATATAAAAATGTGACATTGCATGTTTTTCCCCTGTGCCCTTCATATGACATATGCAGTTATTGTCTAAGGTCTAAGGTGTACGACTAGCTGTCTAGAAGAGCGTGTTGATGTTAATGACACTCTACCTTTTTCAGAGAAAAGGAAACATCAACGCGTAAAACTGTAGTGACAGATGTATTCAAATATCTGGCAAGAGGATTGGATTTATTTACTTTTACGAAGAAGAAATACCTTCGAACCAGTCTTAATTAATTGATACACCAATGTTGTTACACTGTATGTTCATTTGAACATATAAATAAGAGACAAATTCCGTTGAATGTCGGGCATGCTTAATTAATGTACTACGCGTTACACAATGCTTCCATTTTTGGCAAAGCGCAATTATGTGCTCGAGTTTAAGATTTTTGTATAATGTATTCAGGACTCTCGAGACAAATTCAGAGAAGCTGGTTAAATTCCAATCGATTATACATTGATTCTTTCTTTGCAAATAAATCCGCTGTATAAGCCATTCGACGAATTTCCAAATTACAATTCAGCGATACCGAATGCCGATAAATTCAAGTAGCCAATTACCGTCAACCAAATATAGAGAGGCCACCCAGTATATGAAACATCTTCATCTGTACACACGATGCTACGACTTAACTACCGATTTCTTCGACCATTTTACGCACTCGTCGTCACGTCGGTTCTGTAGATTTAAAGGGAAGATAAGTAGTGGTAGTCTTTATTAGTATACAATCTACATGAGAAGCAACCAAGCATAGAAAAGTGTTCCTCCTGGCATGGCAGAGGTTCACTAACCGCATAGCAAGGTCGCCAATGGGAATAGTACAGAACAGTAGTATTCAATCTATTTCTCCAAACATGATCGCGATAAATCGCCTTAGAATAGCCTTAGGTCGCTGTAAAACCCGAAAACAAATATTGAAAAACTGAAGAAAAAAGAATAATACTGACGTACTAATAGAGTAAAAATTACAAATTTCGGAAATGCGTGTTCTTAGAATTCAAATATACGTTCTCGTATAAACACACAGGTGAACACTTTCACAAACGGGGTTCAATTAATTTTCAATGACTATGACACTTGAACATAAAGATGAAGTGTTTATTTTATAACTGACAATGACAGAGTTAACAAGTAAGTTTTTCATCTGAACGAGTTGAATATTTCAAGGTGAACAATTGAATATGAGCAATCTGAACAAACTAACGCATAACTCAATACTTGTAAGGACCTTTGTCCTTATTTTATTCCTTGTAACAACCGAAATAGTTTCAACTTAGCTATTGAATTTTTCTCCAAAGCAGCAACAATCCTTGTAAAGTAATTTGTCTTGCAACGTGAGGGTTCGACCTTGAACATCATTCACATTCTGACCGGTTTTACCTCGCCAGAAATTCAGTTGTGAGCCTACCGGTGCGACAGTTGGTGGTTTCAATTTTGATACGTGCTGTATTGTCTTGTCCAAAGATGGATATCACTCCAAGGAAGCGTTCCAAAATTATCGCGCTTAATGAACACACATCAATGACTGTAAGAGATATAGGTGAAGCTGTTGGTGTAGGAAAGTGTAGAATTTTTGAAACATTTGAAGAAAGTGGCTCATCGTCTCCAAAGAAAAGGAAAATGTGGCCGCAAATGCAAAACTACTCCAAGAACGGACAAATTGTTGATGAGAAATAGCAAAATTAATCCGAGAAAGAGAAGCACTGATCTTCGAAGGGTTTCAATGGTTTCTGGTGTGGACGTGAGCACCTCAACTGTGCGAAAACGATTGCTGGAGGTTGGCCATAAGGCAAGAAGGCCGAAAAGAAAGCAACTGCTTACCCAGAAAATGATGAAGAAACGTTTGGCATGGGCCAAAAAGTACCGTGCGTGGACTATGGACCACTGGAATAAGGTGGTTTTTAGTGATGAGACAAATTTGTTCGTTCAACGAGTACAAATTAAGTGTTGTTAGACGAAGTGTTGGGGAAGCTTTGCGGCCTGACGACATTCAACAAACAGTAAAACATCCTTCGAAACAAATGTTTTTGGGTTTTTCACAACCAATGGCAGTGGACAATTAGCTCCTACAACAGGGATGATGAATTCAGTGAAACATATGGAAATATTGCGCATCAGGATTGTCCCATTCATGGAAACGTTTGATGGAACATTTCAGCACGAACTCACTCCCTGCAACAATTCCAAACAAGTGCAGACCTTTATGCGTGAGAATGAAATAAAAGTACTCGGGGAATTCACCTTATCTCAATCCCATTGAGAATTTATGGAATATTTTAAAGAAACGACTGTCAAAAATGAATTGCACTACAAAAGAAAAAATTATTATAAGTGCTATTCAGGTGTGGTTTCATGATAACGAATTGAAGAAAATCTGTGCTATGCTGGTGGAATCGAGTTCAAGAGGTTATTCCTGCGAAAGGACATACTTCATATTAACTTTTGGTAACTCATAGTAATTGAATTCGAAAGACCTGGACGAACGTTCGATAGTAAAGTGGAGTATGTAATTGTTAATGAATAAATTCTATAATACTCGTATTTAGATATCTGCGCTATGCTAGTGGAATCGAGTTCAAGAAGTTATTTCTGTGAAAGGACATACTTCATGTCAATATGAAAAATTTACGCTATTTTGTATGTATTTACTTCATTAAAAGGTAAGATTTTGTATTGAAAATATTGTTTTTAATCATTTGTCCCAATTAATTCGAAAAGCATTGTATATAATATTAACAATTATTTCTAATTTATATATTTAAATATGAAATCATACATTTACCTAATAACAACATTATCAATATCCATAATTTCTGCTCTGCTCAGAATGATCTACTCTGGGTACTGACCAATATGAACCCAAAAATTCATCTATTGGTTGATAAAGTGCATGCACAATGTTCTCACTAATCATTAATAGTATGTTGTACTTCAGTTATTTGATTATATGTCCACATATTATTAACAAGGTTCATTTAGTTTTCTTCGTTTGGTGCATAGTATTTGAGTGAAAACTTGAGGGAGACACACAGAATAATAGACTCGGACCTTCTGGTCTAGAAGGAGGTGCTGCATCTCCATTCTCCTAAAATCCGTCACAAGGCATATTACTGCTCGAAAACGACTCAGCTAATTCGTTTCAATATCAACCGAAATGAACAAAACATCAATGTATACAGTAACTTTTAATTTACATAAATATCTTAAAGTATTCGTGAACATCTGGAACATTAAAAGCTAAAATGTATGCTTCAGAAGTTTTCTCATCGGTATATATTGAAGCACTTCTTCTTTCATTTCAACTATTACATCAATTATTCTTCAAATCAGGAAATTCAAGCAAGAAATCTTCAAATTCTAATTCCAACTCTTTTTCGCAGTCATGTGAAACAGTCTAAATTAGTTTGCAATCTTATCTTATTCAGTTTAATTTGAGGAGACTGTTAAGCCTCCTAAAATTCTCCTGTCTGTGAGGTGCAAATTTGATTACTGGACGAAATGATCTGTTCTAAATTCTTGCTGTTGTCCTTTAAATAATTGATTTCTTACATTGCTCCTTGCCTTTTTTGACGATCATGTCTTCAGTTCTTGCAGGAATTTCATTAATTTCACACAAAGACACTGTAGTACTATATGATAGACATCCAAATGTTGAATTTCATATATTGGATGATCTCATAGAAAGTGATATTTTATCAATTTTATAATAATTCAAATTTTTGTTTATTGTTATATTGTAGTAATTCTGATAATTGCAGATCTAAAATGAATTACTGGTATTTCTCCTTGAACTTATATCGTTGCCAACATTGGAAGGCCTTTATGTATATAAGACATGAATTAACATTTAAACTCGTGTTAATGAAAATAAAAGTTGAATACGTTCAATAAATTCAATATATTATCTTAGCTTTTAATCAATCATACATTCACCAATGATGTCTAATTTTCTTGGACCAGCCTTATAACGCTAAATAAAAAAAAAACAGTTTTCAAATGAAAAAAAAACGTTAAGAATACTCATAATACACCAGGGACCTACAGGTAAAATGTATAATATGAATTTTGTATTTTCCATCTATGAAAGATAAAATAATTAATATAAAAAAATGCATCGGAAGTTACTTAATCGGTTTTAGTGATCTTTTAGAGTATCTTTAATATTCTTCTAAATTTTCAGTTATGTTTCATGAAAAATTCACTTAATCTAACTGAGAATAATATCGTGAAAACCTGAAATTTTCACAGATAAATAGTCTAAAAGTTAACTATGAATATTTGGAACTGGTTAGAATATATGATTTACTCATTCAACATACAACTTAGAATACAACTATACATGATTCTCTTAATTCCAAAAGTTCTTGTTGAAAACTTTCATGGTATATGACGGCCGATTTTTCAACCGAATAATTGGTGTACAGAAGGTTCATTTTAACTTAATAAATGATGAGGTCGATACTTAGCGAAAGTTAATATTCATAGTAAAACACTGATTTTTTTTTTATATCTCTTAACAAATACGCATGATGCGAGTGTCAAGGTACCTACTTCTTTTTCGGATGCAACATAAACAACCAGTTGACTGGTAGTTTGCAGTTTTATAATAATCATATACTACAATTATTATGTTGATAGTAATAATATATTATATCATTACAATAATAATTATAATTAGCAGTTATTAATGTTGCATCCGAAGAAGTAGTATTTCGAAAAACAAGTCATGGGTATTCGATTCAATACCTATATGATAAAAATTTGATCATAGTTCATTTTCAATTTATTCTTATATAAACTTATTATAAATTTATATAAACTTTTATAATTATTTTTTCTGAAATGAAGATATAATTACAAAAATATAAAGTCCTAAATTTTGATATACCTACTAACATAATTTTGGTTGAGTAGGTTACCAGGATAGCGGAATAACATCATAGCTACAACCGGATATTAGGAACATTTGCTGTATTTAATCACCATGTTCTATAAAGCGTGATATCTTGATTAACTCCTGCTCTATTTCATCTTCTCAGCGACAACATGACATACATATCCAAATCGCCTGGCTGTCATCGCTTCATTATAAATCATGTTGACGCTTTAAGACCAAAGTGCTCATCTCAGATACGAATCAATTTCCAATGCTTAAAGCCCACGATTTGCACTAGATTCGTGCTGAATGATTCCTTTGACGTAGTTCTTTATTGAACAAATAATTAGGAATATCTATTTTCGGAAAATTGAGTTTATCTGTTGTATTTTGCATCCATGAAGAAATTCAACAGATAGATAAGCTCTCAATTTGAGAATTGTGATATACAATAATTTTTAGAAGAAAATGGACATTTCATTGAAACAATATCTTCGAAAATGATGAACTTCGAAAAACTTGAATACTTTTCACTACGAAAAAAATTTTCCTTTTGAAAAAGAATGTTTTCAGAAAGTGAAGCTATTTATGTTCGTACAAAAGTCACAATCGACCTTAAACGATCTTTGCTATGATATTCATTGAATACCTCTCCCCATTGCCGATGTTCCCCCGAAATCAGACAGTGTAATATACAAAATTAACTTATCAAGGGTGTTTTTTTAGAGGTATAGAACTTTAAATTGCAATAAAACAACTATGGATCATTCGATTGACAAGAATTTTTTTTAATTCGAAAGATAATCTTGTGGCATTACATTTTAAATATGATTTCTGGCATTTGACCGCCACGGCTGGCTCGGATGTAGTCCAATCTGGACGTCCAATTTGCGATGACTTTTTCCAACATTTGGGGCCGTATATCGGCAATAATACGGCGAATATTGTCTTTCAGATGGTCAAGCGTTTGTGGCTTGACCGCCTAGACCAATGACTTTACCTAGCCACACAGAAAGTAGTCTAGCGGTGTTAAATCACAAGATCTTGGAGGCCAATTCACAGGTCCAAAACGTGAAATTAGGCGGTCACCAAACGTGTCACCAAACAAAATCGATTGTGGTACGAGCTGTGTGACATGTTGCGTCGTCTTGTTGGAACCACAGCTTCTGGACATCATGGTTGTTCAATCAAGAATTAAAAAGTTAGTGATCATGGCTCTATACCGATCACCATTGACTGTAACGTTCTGGCCATCATCGTTTTTGAAGAAGTACGGACCAATGATTCCACCAGCCCATAAAGCGCAACAAACAGTCAGTTTTTCTGGATGTAACGATGTTTTGACATACACTTGAGGATTATCTTCACTCAAATGCGGCAGTTTTGTTTGTTGACGTAGCAATTCAACCAGAAGTGCGCTTCATCGCTAAACAAAATTCGCTTATGAAAATCGGGAACAACAGCAATCTCGTGTTGGGCCCATTCGACGAATCTACGCCTTGCTTGATGATTTGACTTCAATTCTTGCACGAGTTGGATTTTGTAAGCAGACAAACCAAGATCCTTCCGCAAAATCTTCCGTAAAGTGGATGGACACAGATCCAATTCCTGTGCTCGATGGCGGATGGACTCATTCGGGCCTCCCTCAATGCTACGCTTTACAGTAGCAATAGCTTCTTCTATACGCACCGTACGGCGTCTCTGGGAATGCGAGTTATCAATAAGAGTAATCGTGGTGCGAAAACGTTCCATGGTTCATCAAATTAACTGCTCTGATGGACGATTTTGTCGACGATAATATGGACGTAGTGCGCGATACGTATTCTGCACAGAACCATTATTTTCGAAATGAAATTGCACTATTTGCAAGCGTTGTTCAGGCGTGAGTCTATTCATGATGAATTACCAAACCAAACTGAGAATAAATCATTTCTCAGCTGTTAAATCGGTCGCTATCTTCAACAGTAATGCCAACTTAAAGTTCTATACCTCTAAAAAACACCCGTTATGAAACGATAATGTGAAATTTCGATGAATACAAAAATGGGATGAATAAACAAAGGAATCTTAATTTTTTTCATTTATAACTTATGTGGGCGGTAAGCGGTTCGGCTGGTAAAATTCAACGTCGTCTACGGCCTCTTTCTGCGGCAAGAAGGAAGAGGCCGAGTGCTATTGGATGTCCTGCAAATTGTGATAGGACTTTCTTCCCTAACATTTATATCATCTTGAAGCTTCTAGTAGTTTTTCCTGTTTCTGTTGCCAATGGTGGAGAGATCTTTCTCCAGCCTGAGAACCCTGAAGGCCTACTTAAAAACAGCACACCCGAAAGTAGGCTTAAGGGACTAGCAATACTTTCCATCCATAGGGATATTATTGTAGGTGACCAGGAATTTATTGATGAATTCCCAAGTAAAATAGAAACTTGAACTTTGTGCTGTAATCTGTGTAAATATTGTTAACCTCAATAGGTCTTTACAATATATAATTTTTATTTATTTTGTTTCGTCGTTTTCTTGGTCTTAGTTTTCTTGGTTTCACCGGTCTTCCAACACCCCCCTCCTAAATATTATGTTCATTTTTCATGTAAGAAATTTTCATCACTTAACTACTGATGAATCAAAGAAAATCCTTTCCTCATTCAAACTTGCATCAGAAAACTTATGTACTAGAAATACCAAAAAATGGAAGGAGTAAATCGATACAAGTTCGTTTTGACTTGAAGAATACTAGTTGTAATGTTTTGATTGATATGGCTTCTCAATTAAAATAGTAAAAAAAGTTTTTGAAAATGAAGCATTTTGAAACAACAACGCTTTCAAAATCGATTTTATGTATTGTATACATTGTGGCAAGTCTTTCATTACGTAGTGATTATGAAAGTTACGACACATGCGTCAGTGAGTTATTATAAAATATTAACCGTTGTTACACATATATTAAATATTAATTTTCCACGGTTTCAACTTATAATAGAATCGATATTTGACATCTAATTCGGAAAATTAAATGAAATATCAAAACATTTCCGAAATAAATGTTTTGAAGAAAAAACAAAATTATCAATCTGCATATATATATATATATATATATATATATATATATATATATATATATATATATATATATATATTTAGAAAAACTTTTCGGAATTGTTTACGACTTGAAAACAGTAAATGAAATGTTTCAGCGATTTTGATACTATTAAAAATATTTCAAAATCTAATTACTTTTGAGAAGTTTCTTCATGTTGACGTCCCTGTTTGACTTTGAAAGATTACAAGTTGACATCATTTGAGATTTTACGGCCAACTCCAAATTAAATGCTCATCATATTTTTCATCTTGCGACTCTACTGTTTCTCACCTCGCAAACAAATTATATTTTATATAAATGGTATATAAAATACACCATTTCCATTTTCTTCTCTAATTGGCCATTTTAATGCCGATATGGCCATAATTGTTATAAGGTATTTTCAATGTTTTTATTTTGTGATAGACTTTTATTTGTGATGGAGAATTTATTTTCATCGATGCGAAATTGATTGAAAGAAAAAGATTGCAACGTTCTCTTCTTTATTCTCGGAAGAAAACATTACACAGAATTATCTTACTCGTTTTGGAATGCGTAGAGAAAATTGCGTAGAAACCTGTCTTATTGCTGAACTGCTAAAGCTTCAATTGGTCTTTTAAGCGACAGGAGCTATTCGGAAAAGGTCATTCAATTTATATTTATGGCGTAATTAACCACTTCGAAATTATCAATGCTATATTTTCGATATATACGAGTTTAGCGATTTGTTGAAAATCGCAGTGAATTGAGACAGTAGTAGCAACCATGCCATACATATAGGATGGTTAGACTATGTCAATTAGTGTTTGACTATGTCAACATGTT
Organism: Henosepilachna vigintioctopunctata; assembly: GCA_030704895.1. Lineage (NCBI taxonomy): Eukaryota > Metazoa > Arthropoda > Insecta > Coleoptera > Coccinellidae > Henosepilachna > Henosepilachna vigintioctopunctata. Next base: position 1,401,159 of record JARQZJ010000008.1, on the reverse strand, counting down.
TCGAGCGTTATATATATATATATATATCTACAAAATGGATGTGAGTAGGGAGGATAGTTGAAAATCTACTTGTTCATTTCCAATTTCTTCTTTTCTCTTCCAAGAACTGCTAATTTCAATTGCCTCCAGAAGGTCTAAACGTTTACCTTTTAATAAAATAATTATTCTAAGAATTATATTCAATGCAGGCAAACTAAAATTAAGTAAAAGAAGAAACTTACGTTGAAAACCTACACATTTTTTTTTTTTTTATATAACAGCCGTTTACATATGTTTCAAGGTTATTGCCTATCGTCAGAACGGCGTAGTTCAAGTTAAAGATGAAAGTACTTGAAGAGATATATAAAAAATTAATATATAAAACACGAAACACAGTTTCGTACACGTTTTATACACCCAAAACATTTGGGAAGAGTCAACACAACGTTGCAGACGACAATGAAATACCGTCCGGCTATTATGAGACTTTTATAGCTTCTGGAACTACCCAGATAATCTTAACAATAAAATAATTATTCTAAGAATTATATTCAATGCAGGCAAACTAAAATTAAGTAAAAGAAGAAACTTACGTTGAAAACCTACACATTTTTTTTTATATAACAGCCGTTTACATATGTTTCAGGATTATTGCCTATCGTCAGAACGGCGTAGTTCAAGTTAAAGATGAAAGTACTTGAAGAGATATATAAAAAATTAATATATAAAACACGAAACACAGTTTCGTACACGTTTTATACACCCAAAACATTTGGGAAGAGTCAACACAACGTTGCAGACGACAATGAAATACCGTCCGGCTATTATGAGACTTTTATAGCTTCTGGAACTACCCAGATAATCTTAACAATAAAATAATTATTCTAAGAATTATATTCAATGCAGGCAAACTAAAATTAAGTAAAAGAAGAAACTTACGTTGAAAACCTACACATTTTTTTTATATAACAGCCGTTTACATATGTTTCAAGGTTATTGCCTATCGTCAGAACGGCGTAGTTCAAGTTAAAGATGAAAGTACTTGAAGAGATATATAAAAAATTAATATATAAAACACGAAACACAGTTTCGTACACGTTTTATACACCCAAAACATTTGGGAAGAGTCAACACAACGTTGCAGACGACAATGAAATACCGTCCGGCTATTATGAGACTTTTATAGCTTCTGGAACTACCCAGATAATCTTAACAATAAAATAATTATTCTAAGAATTATTAGAATAATTATTTTATTGTTAAGATTATCTGGGTAGTTCCAGAAGCTATAAAAGTCTCATAATAGCCGGACGGTATTTCATTGTCGTCTGCAACGTTGTGTTGACTCTTCCCAAATGTTTTGGGTGTATAAAACGTGTACGAAACTGTGTTTCGTGTTTTATATATTAATTTTTTATATATCTCTTCAAGTACTTTCATCTTTAACTTGAACTACGCCGTTCTGACGATAGGCAATAACCTTGAAACATATGTAAACGGCTGTTATATAAAAAAAAAAAAAATGTGTAGGTTTTCAACGTAAGTTTCTTCTTTTACTTAAGTTTACCTTTTATACCTGAGTGTAGGCATTTAGTTTTATCAAAATCTATGAAGTGATTAGAGCTAATACAATGTTCTGAGAATCCAGTTTTATTAACATTGTACAAAATCGACCTTTTATGTTCGTCAACCCGAGTTTTTATTTTTCTACCTGTTTGGCCGATATAAAATGCTGGACATTCATTACAAAAAATCTTATAAATACCGCTTTTGTCTTCAACATTTGTCTTTTCTTTATTATTTACTAAAAGTGACTTGATATTCCTTTTGTTGAAACAAATTGTTCCATAAAAGGTCGATTTTGTACAATGTTAATAAAACTGGATTCTCAGAACATTGTATTAGCTCTAATCACTTCATAGATTTTGATAAAACTAAATGCCTACACTCAGGTATTAAAGGTAAACGTTTAGACCTTCTGGAGGCAATTGAAATTAGCAGTTCTTGGAAGAGAAAAGAAGAAATTGTAAATGAACAAGTAGATTTTCAACTATCCTTCTTTTCTTATAGTAGTTTAGTCTTGAAAATGAGCTAACGCTCGAAACATGTTGACTATACATATTGTTAAATAAATCGTGAAACATTAAGCCTATATATATATATATATATATATATATATATATATATATATATATATATATATATATATATATATATATATATATATATATAATTATAATATATTATAGCTCTTCTATAACATTCTTTTGGTTATTAAACCAAAATCAAATAATTCTCTAACATTATCCTTCAAGGGATATTTCTTAGAGAAAATTGAAATCGGTGCCTACATTTGTTGGTAACACAAGACAGTTACTGTTTCGTACAACAAGGTATTCATCAGCTGCGTCACCGTCCAACGAAAGTAGGCACCGATATCAATATTTTCCAACAGTTATTATGAAAAAAAATTATTTATATAGATTCTGTTTAACCTTTTCTTTAAGTTTTTCGAATGATGTTCATTATATGACTTTCACTATACATATATGGAATGTCTTGAAGGATTGGTAATGAGTTCTTCTTATTATATAATAATCAATAGTTATTGATTCTGGAATGACGATATCATATGAAGGTTTTCTAAAAAATAGTATAATACAATTCTAGCTGAAATATTGTTAATGACTGTAGGTGAATTATTCTGTATTTCAACAGCTTGAAAATTATAAAATCATAGTGAATGCATGACATGCCTTTTAAGGATACTCATGTTACACCTAGATTCAAGTGTTGCAATATCATTTCAATTAGCAAATTGAACTAGATTCATTTGGCGACACTACGATTATTCAGAGCAAGTGAGTATTTTCTGAATTAAATTAGAATATATAATTAATACCTAATGCCGATTGACTTTCTGTAGAACACTTGTTGAAATGCCTAATGCTGAAAGTATGCTAATATTTACGGAAAAATTGATGATGAAATACTTTATTACATAAGAATTGTTTAGTACACCTGACATATGTTTCGTGCTACTATGTTTTTTTACATATTATCAAGTGTTCAAATGATTTTATTGAACTCTTTATTATAAGTAAGAAACATATGTTGACTGTATTAAATTATTTTCGTGGAATTCACAAATGTTTTAATGATGCTAATATTTAACGATGTTGCACCAGGTGTTGCAGGAGGAGACAATTATCATTATAATAATATAATTCAAAAAGCTAGGCGAATTCAACAAAAATCGTTTCATAGTAAATCAAAGTTGAAATTTTTTTCAGATATTGAAAAACATACGCATAATTCGCGTTTCAAAGTAATACTTCTTCTCCGGATACACATTAACAACTGATATAGGTGCAAAAAACAAATACTTATACATTAACTAGCTTTCTAAAAATTAAGATTTAGAAAGAAGAAGGATCAATCGCAGGAATACATTTGAACTAATTAAACATGGAACTAAATAATCAAAGATTGACGATATTAAGCTTTGTAAGAACTGCCGATACGAGTAAAAATTCAGAAATTTCTGAATTAAAATTTGAAATTTCATAATGTTTAAATTGAAATTATCAACATCAATCTGCTTTCTTGTTTTTTTTTATTTAATATCATTGGCGTTTACTTGATATAAATCCATTATAATTGAATATAAACAAAAATTCAAACACTTGAACTTTTGATTTATAGAATACTCAGTATTCTGTTAGGATCTGAAGAAGTCGTTTGTAACGACGAAACGCGTCATGCTATGTGACCAATAAAGTGTAAATCAAAAGTTCAAGTGTTTGAATTTTAGTTTATATTCAACATCAATCTGGTTTTGACATCCTTTGACAATCCGAGCATCAATTATATGCATGTTTATATATGGTTTATTATTATTCAAATATATTACGGCTGTAAAGGATCATGACGAACTATAATTTTATTGTGTTCTAAAAAGATAAAATAGACTTATGGCAACTAAAGTAAGAAATGAAAAACGTTTGATTAAAATTCACCTAAGTACAATAAGTCAGCTGTCTAGCTAGATATATAGGTACTGCTATAATGTGAAAGCTGTAATGTAAAAGCATGTCGGTGGTGCGAACTCTTTGAAGTTTTCACTTCAAAAATAAAAAAGCTTCCAAGTATTTTTCATACCTATTGTCATAAATTTCATTATCTATCATCTATTTTCATGTTTTCAATTTTATCTATGTGATTGGTTCTTCTCTTCGATAAGTTTTTCTTAGTCTTTAGAACTCCAATTTTTGGTTAAATATAAACTAAAATTCAAACACTTGAACCTTTGATTTACACTTTATTGACAACATAACATGACTGGTTTCGTCATTACAAACGACATCTTCAGATGCTAACAGAATACTGACTATTTTTGGTTTTTTGTCAAATTGTATATGCAGTCAGTTGTTAATGTGGATCCGAAAAAAGTGGTACTTTGAAACACGCGTCATGCTATTTGTTTCAAAATATTTGAATAATTTTAACATTTTTCGCCATAAATATTAATTTTCACCAAGTATCGACCTCATCAATTTAAGAAAGAATGTTTTTGGCTGCTACCCATTGTGAAGGCTTGATAGTTTAATTTCCATTATAATTTTCATTAAAATTTGCTTCAACTTGAATATCATGTTCGTTCTTTCCGTTCTCGTCCTCTGTGATCATATTATTTCACAATGACATTTTCTCCAATTTCTTTTTAAATAATTTCGCAGATGAAATATCTGAAAAACTGATCGATATGAAAGAATCAACAAAATCATTGAATTAAATGAATTCCATTTCAACATGGAAAAATACAATAAACGAGGTTTGAATCATTCTATTCCATTTTTTGTATATAATAGAATGTAACATTGTGGTGTCTATATCATGAATGTTGTGAAATATGATTCAACTTGACATTTTTTGAACTGCTTTTCTCATGGAATGCCTGTATTTCTTCGAAACTCAATTTTATTTTTATTATGTACGAATTGCGTGTAACCACAAATTTCTCTTGTTCAGGTTGTTCCCAAGTTCTTTCAGTTCGTTTCTATTTTTTATCTTCTTATGTTGACGTCTTCTAATGAAATTTTGTATCAATTTCGAAGAAGTAATGCTTTCTTGTAGCTCAAACAGTCTCTAGACTTGTCCAATCTGTTATATTTTTCAACCATAAATTTTCGAATTTCGAATAATTTGATTCAGAAACTTTGCTCTGCTCTTCTTTAAACCAGGCTTGGGTGGGCAGTTGTACTCCGTTATTATACAAGGATTTATAAAAACCTCACCATTGCCACATACTTAATCCAGGATATTGGTCTATGATACATTTAAGCTTGAAATGTAGAATATATATGGGTAATATCGTTTGCTGAGTTAAGTTTTCTCAAGTTCTCTTGATGGGAGCGATAAATCTTTACCATCAAGAGAATTAATCATTATTCTCTCAATAATTGATTATTGAGAAAACAATTATTGTTCCGACAATAATTGTCTACTACTGATTGAACTAACTTTCGATTCATATAAATACAACTATGTATTTACTTGTATTCGAGTAATAATTGTGGTACTTAATTTCTATCATAAATTTCTCTTTCCTCATTTTTGTAAACAAAGGAAGTTGCTCAAACAATGTTGCGGTACAGAAAAACGATAATTGATTTCTGTGAAGCAGATATAATAGAACTTATATATCGCGAGCACTGAATAAATCATGTGATAGATAACGGATTGTAATGTTTATTGCAGATTATGTAGTAGGTAATTATTGAACATAAAATACAGTTTAACAGTTAAGCAGCATCAGTATTTGCAGTTTATTTCAATAAGATAATATTTTCCCATGTAAACAAGATCTGAAGAGAAATTCTCTAAATAAAAGCAAAAGTGTAATAGATGTTAAGAACTGGTATGTATCATAAATTGAGGTTGATTCCTAACATACCTACAACGCAGTAGCGGCAACATGAATGAATATTAAATATTTACCGGTATAATATACATAGAGATGTATATTATGAGTAGAAGAATAAAAGTTCGTTAATATATTTTTTGTGCATGCATGATGTGATAGATACCCAGTCAGTGAAAAGCAAAAATTGTTTTGGATGCTCTTTTGTTAAGTTACGTCTCCATCCACCGAACGATACCTTTAGCGGACGTTTTTGGTAAACTTAAGAAATTTACGAATATTCAACATACAGTTCACCAAATTTGTTCAAAAAATATTTCTACAGCTCGTATTCGAAAATATGTATGTGCTCGATACTGAGAATGGGTTTAGTTGAACTTCTACAGTGAAAAAGATAATGTGAAGTTGAATGTGCAGTGAATTAGTAATGTTAAGAATTCGAATTTGATTTATTCTATGATAGTTTTCTTAAATTTCGAGTACCTTTGGGTATTTTTCATCATTTTTGGCATACAAATTGTTTGATATGAATGAAGTGAACATCAATTTCATTATCATATGGAAAAATACGATAAAGTTTTGAAATTATATTTCATTTCTTCTTTTGAAGAAAAAAATAAAACATTGTGATATCAATCTCATCTGTCAAGTGAAATATGATTCAATTTGACATTTGTGTTACTGTTCATTTTATATGTAATATACCTTCACAACTCAATTTTTTTTTATTTTATACGAATTGAGTGAAACCACAAATATCACTTAGGTTGTTTCAGTTCATTTTTGTATTCTCACCATATCACCATAAGAAGAATCTTATGGAGATATCTTCCTATAAAGGTCTGTATCAATGAAAATGAGGAAAAATCTTCTGCTGATAACAGTTTAGAATAGTTCAATTTATCATATTTTTCAACCATTAATTTTGGAATGCTGTTTTGACTTCTATTTTTCCTTAAATAATTATTTCGAGAAGCTTTGTTTCGCTAATCTGCCAAATAAGGCTTTACTGAGCAGTATTTCTGTATCTCTTCATTGCTCAAATAATTTATCCTTTTTATTTTTTTTTTTTGATTTATTCTAGAAATTTCTCTACATTTTTTACACTTCAACAATTTTATTTCACTTGTTAATCTATAAAAAAAATATATAAACAACGAAAAAGATTCAGTTAAGTGAAATTTTTTCAGATCAGATGTAGAAAAGTTCAATGATCCTATTTCAAGTACTCATTTGTTGTTTTCCTCGTTATAATATTAACAATAATATATATTTATCCCATCAGACATAATGTATACGGCACGTCAACTAATCATTACAAGATTAACAAAACTTAGAAGAAAAATATTCACTCAAGCTATAAAAACAATAACGTAATAACAATTTTATTGAAGCACATACATATAAGAAGCACAAACTCTAAGTTCTCCAATTCCTCTGATAAAAAATGCATAGGAATTGAATAACTGGCAAAAGTGATTCCTTTTTCTGTTATTCTTCAGATTTCAAATCAAAAATAGCGTCAGGAATTTTGTTTTGCAAAATGGAGATAGCAAAAGGATGAGTGCGACATTTGATTCTGGCGAAATTATTAGATTGTATGATTGTCAAGGCAGTTCATCACCACAGATTATTCTCTATTTAATTTTTTAACTTGGTATTGTTTATGTTTATTCTAGAACGAATTCTCCTACTGTATATTCAATGGAATCAAAATCTGATTGTATTTTCTCCATCTCAGAAATTAGCTATGATATGATGTCTTCACACATGTGATAGTGATTTCGTAATTCAATATTTGTGAATTTTTATTATTGTATGTAAAATATTGTCTACTACTGTAACTAGCTTCGAAGAAAAACATATCTGATTCGAAAAATTTCGGTTCTGTTGCAGAAGTCAATAGAAAAAATATTTCTACTATTAGGAAAAATACGAAAAAATTTACTATTACGAAATATATTATTTGATCAAATGAATAATACTCGAATTTTTATATCCAGTATCTTTTGATGCTATTTTAACACAATTATTCAGAATTTTGTACCTTTCTAGAAGAAGTGTGGTAGCTATATATAATGAAAGGTCTGTGAAAAGAAGTCTTGAAGCATGGATTATCCAAAAAAAAAGACACAAATGTTCTGAATGAAATGAAACGGACATTCTAGAAAGAGCGTATCGCAATAAAAAAATTTCTTATTATTCACCTGAAGTATTACCGTGTCTAATTTAGATTTAGATTTTTTTCAAATTGTGGCAGAATATATCAAGGATTAGAAAATAGTTTATTACTATTTATAGTGTGGCAGAGTATTTGGATGATTCGAATGTAAGCAATAATGTATGAATCAATTTTTTGTATCATATGTTTTTATATTTTTTTTTACACAAATGTTCTTCACCATGTGAAATTGTCTCAAATATTTAATATCTCTGAGGTAATTTTTTTCTTTTTCTTTCAAATAAAGTTGTATATTATTGTAAATATAAATTTAACTAATATTTTTGTTTGAACCAATATTTTTGTTCGAGGGCTGAATGGACTCAAAACTGAATTCATTCCTTTTGAAAGCATTCTTCCTAGTTGTAATTATTGTATCAATTGAAATGAATGTAATTCTACAATGTAAAGAATGTTTCTCAATAAATTTATTTTATTATATATATTATATTATTATTTTGCCAATGTTATTTCAAAATCATGATTGACCGATATTCAGCATAATTTTTCACAGTATAATTCCCTCACATCTGGAGAAATAAATTTCTAATGAGCAGAAAGTTTTACAGATGATAGAAACTGGTATTTTCAACGAATAATATGCTTTCAAACTCGAAAATTACTCTTTCGTGTTACCTGCGTGTTTATTATTGAGATTATAAGTTAGATCCCCTCATCGACGTGGAAAGTTTTCACACATCTGAGAAATACTCGAAATAAAAGCAAAAGTGTGTTAGATCGTTAACGTTGTTCTGGTGTATTATTATTATGCTGTATGTTGAATCGTGTATTCCCATTGAATTACCACTTCCAACATCAAAGACAATAGCTAGAAAAATCTCTCGTCGAAATTCCGTAAACACTAAAATAACACTTTCCGTAAACACTGAATGAATAGTGGAATTATTTCTTGAAAATTCAAAATCTTCAATCAATAAATACCGTTTTAAATTCCAATTAAGTTGAGGTACTTTGAGAGTATATTCATAATTTTGATTCATAAATGAAAAATCATTTCTGGAATGAGTTGAAGAATTATTTCAGATATCGTTTTTATACATATCTATATTTATAGGTTGCATACTTCATGGAAAAAAAGTGTTGAAAAATACCAACCAAATTGCTTGATAATTTTTTCGGGGTGTTTATCCATCTTATCCAGGCCTCAAACGTTAAACATAAAAACAGATAAAAAAGTTAAACTTGAAAACAGTTCAACTTTGGAAAATGGGCTAACTCCGCAAAAAAATTATAGAAATACATTTGTAAAAATCAATTCGTTGCTCCGTTTGTGCCTATTGACACTACTGAAGTAAATACGGATAAATATGAACACATACATAAAATTTGTAGTTATACGAAAATCGTTCTCTTTTCTTTATTTTTTAAATTTTTTTTTGATCTTTTAAAATTTTTTTTTATTTTTTTAAATTTTTTTACATACAAGGGCTCACTCAACAGACAGTTTAGAACTGTCCTATAATACAGGAGCACATATTAAAAATGTTAATTACCTATAAACTAAGTTTCTATAAACTAAATTTAATATGTATATCTTATAACTAGAAATTTTTCATACATCTCATCGAAATATAGTTTTCGATGCATTGAGACGAATCGTATCATTTACAAAGAAAATACCTAATTCTACTAAAAAGATTAGATAAATACATCATGAAGAGTAACTATAAAAACTGATAATTATTCTATTACCGACCTTTAAATAATCTCTTTTTCAAATGTCTCTCAAAAGTTATGAAATTCGGAGAGAAAATATCCAAGTTGGTCTCTATACTTATCAAGTTTAGCCTATTGAAAGATCTATGGATGGGTGAATTCAAATATAATTTGTTTTGCTCTGCCCAGAACCAGTATTGTACGATTTCTTATTACATGTGGAGAACAATTAAAGTTTATAAAGATCATACATGCAGCAGAATCTACGAGTAATAAGCCATTAAGTAATTTGTAGGAGAAACATATATCAAAGTACTCACGTCTCAAACTCAAATATTCCAACCTATAAAATTTCCCGTTACTCTCATATGAGAATCCATGACTTAATCTTCGTTACTAATTGTGAATTATATTAACTTTCGCAGGATTCACTTTCAATTTCATTTGCTATCTTTTTTAAATGTACAAATAAGAGACACATGAACAGATTCCTGATATGATAATATTAGAAAACTGATTCTGATAAACAATAACTAAATATTCAATCTAACGGAATGGAAACTCTGAAAATGACCATATCCAAAACAATGTTTGAGTATAATTCTCACTTATCACAATTTTTAACTTAATGAACCGTTTTGTATTTTATAGACTAAATTTTGATTTTTTTTGAAGCTCAACAGCGAGAGAAAAACGTTTTTAGGTTGACAGTTTCGTGTAATGATAATAATATTCAAAAGAAAATGATTCGAATAGAAGCAATACAAATTAACTTCAAAAAACATATCAGTGTTTTGACAAATCAAATTTGAAAAGTGTCGAACTCGTTTTGGCATATTTCTATTTTAATAAGCGAAACAATCACGACTTTATTTGTCGATGTAAAAGTTGCAGGCCGCTGTCAAAGTGACAAATGGACACTGGTATACGTTCTTTTTGTTTGCCACTAAATACAATCCATAAATGACGAAAATGAAAGCAAAATAAGGTCGAATTTGATAGATTGATGTTAAATATTTCGAATTACCACAATCGAAGAGTGAATCATTGACGTTTCCAATATTCAATAAATTCGATTGCATACGATGCCAAAGTAAGGCACGAGCTTTCTAACACTCAATTCAAATGAAGCTAATACGCCTTCAGCTTTTATTTCTCTTATAAAATAAGGTGTGGAAGTTCATGAATAAATTTCATTCATTTCTCTTGCGATTGAAAGAACATTATTACTGGAGTGTTTCTGCATGTAGCAAGATTAGTCCCTTGGTGTTTGAGTGTTTACATTATAGGTAAAACTTATCGGAAGAGTAAATTCATCGTTTTGAATATGAATTAGGCTGAATTATATATAATGGAATGTAGAGAATGTTCATTTGGCAATGCTGCAAATTCAAGTTAATATTTAGCTAGTAATCCGAAAATATTCAATAAGTTTCGTTCTGCATTATTTCGTGAATATTTTATTCAGTGAAGAACTAACCATAAATTACTTAACGCCAGTGATTTTTCACATAATTTCTTGACCCCTCCCTCGTACTTGACACTGCTGGTCACATTTATAAGACTCCCCCCATAGTGTGACGTCACATATTTTGCAATTTTACATCTAGAAATTATTGACATACAACAGTAGTTTCGGAATTACGTTTATTTCCATTGAAATTATTCTTCAATGAAATTGACATCAAGTCAAACATATTGAGAAATAAAAATAACAACAAACGTCGATTTATATTAAAGAAAACTTAATCATCTTGAGCCCATGAAGTCTGAACCAACCTTCAAATTATTTATAACTGGTATAGCAGACACTTCGTTCATGTTTTGGGTTGTTAATGTCCGGAATACTCATTGTGTCAACATTTATTTCAGCCAACCATAGACCGTCGTCATAGAATCATCGTCGTCATACAAACAAAGAATGTCTCTGACACATGTAGCAGCAATTCTTTGGAGACGAATCTCGCGATGGTTAAAATCTCTTGTTGACTCTTGTGTCATTGCTTATATTGATGAGTCGATTTGTATGATGCAAATATGCCACTACCTATGATGCACAAACGTCCTTTGATCGCTTAATCAAGTATGCCTCGAAGTTGAAGTAATACCAATCATAAGGAGCTCAATTCAATTGTGATGACGCTGGGAGATTCAAAGCTAGATGAAGTAACAGTAGATCGAGTAACCTTCGGGATTCAGAAAGAGTTGCAAACGTGTTTCTAAAACGTTGAAACAGTTGCAACGTTGCAAAATCCAAAGTAGGTACGTGTTTCAACATGTAGATTTCGAAATGTGACCTAAACAAATTCACGACTCCTCCCATCCCCAATTCATATAATGTCAAATTTCATCGACATTCTCCCTCTCTGATGTAGTTAAAACTTGATAAAAATCAATAGATAACACCTGAAAAAACATTACAAACTGATTTTCCTTTCTCAATCATGTAACAGACCGGTCAATTTAGACATAAAAATAGTGGTTAAATAACAAAATTTTCAGGGAAGCCAAATATTGGTGAGGAGCTGGGTTTTACCATTACAAATGAAGCTTTGAAAATCCCCATCGATCCTATATGTGCTACAAAAGTTATTCGGGGCCCAAGGTCAAAATTTGAGGTTTTTCGGATTTTTTCCGAAAACGGTAAATTTTATCAAAAACAAATCTCAAACCAGTGTTGTAGACCTTAAAATTCTCTACAAAAATGGTCTTCATCTCTTTGAAAAAACTTCAAATTTTGACGTTTAACTCCGAATAACTTTTGTAGCACAAATACGATCGATGGCGATTTTTAAAACTTTATTTGTGACGTTATATCACAGCACTTCACCAATATTTGGCTTTCCGGGAATTTTTGTTATTTCAAATGTCTGTTTTGACCTGACTTTAAGTATCATTTCTGATATTTTATAAAGCCATTTGTTTAATATTTCTAAGTTTATCGATTAAATATTTCAATATAAAAATAGTAAAAAATATACCTTGAGTTAACCAGTGGAATATAATTAATATTTCTTATATTAAATATTGTCTATATTTTATGTTCTATTGATTCATTAATATGAGTAGGCTCTATCTTCAAGAATGACAACAAACATAATTATCATACTAAACATCCACGATAAAGTCAGACAGTACAAAGTGTTGTTCAAACAATTAATATAAAATAGGATTCCAGAACCGATTGCCAAGCCTTCTGTCTAGTTATCCGTAGACGATTGTTGAAATATTTACTTTGTCAGTTCTAAATAAGTAAAACCTTTTTCACGCAAGATTCATTATGTATATTTAGAAGACAAATGATTCGAAAACAAGCACTACGACAAGTTTTTGGCTCGTATTTGCACACCTGGCATGCATTCTGCCAGTAGAAGAACGCGTGGATATTCTGGTCGCATTCAACTGTGTAAATTATTAAATGAATCGAATGAAATTAAATTCACATTCCTACTCGAAACGGTACTAGGTAGCGATGTAAGCATGAATTCAAATATCTCTTCGAGTCTTTCGCTCCATTATACGCAAATAATTGAGCCGATTGAATTCCCTAGGATGTTTTTGAACAATGACAGACATGGAGTGTTTGTTGCTTGCGGATAGACACATCTATTGAAAGTTTTTCATAGCTACTCATCAAGTGTTATGAGAATAATTTGACAAGATAGCAGTGATAAAACGAATAACGGTTCAATATTTTTTACAAGATTTGTTCACTTCTGTGATTCTATAGAAAATTAATTACATTTTAAGTCAACATTGAAGAACGGGGAACTATGCAAAAACATTGACAGATGAGAACAATTGAGAAACATCATAATGACAAATATATTCATACAAAAACAGACTACCATAGATCAGATATGAATAATTAAAAGGTCCAAAAGATTGCAAGCATAGGTAAAATGGTTTCGTCTGCAGCGAAAAAACTCGTCATTTAACCTTGCCCAAAATTTGAACAGTGACATATTTTATTAAGTTGCCTTATGATTTTGCTATTTGATATCAAATGTCAATAAAGTTAGGTGGCATGTCTTGACCATTTATTCGAAGAAGAATATAAGACGTGATAATTCGTGGCTGATAGTAATTATAATGCCTAATCTTTGAATTAATATTATTGAAAAAAATTTTCAAAAAATTGGTTTTTATAGAACGCAGAAAGGCGCCATTAACAGATTTAGATGAAAATTTATAGGTATGTATAATTGATAGATCTGAGCATTGGTGTTATTTTTTAATAAGTGGTAAGTTTAGGCCACTTCAAAAATTTTTTTTGGTTTTCGAGCAAAATCTTCACTTTTCAATTTTTCATGATGTGGCATTGAAAAAAATAGACAACACAAAATTTCTATCCTTCTGCCACATCACTATCATTATTACTACAGGAAAAAAATTCTTAGTTGTCGTGCTATATTATCGCACTTGTAGATATTCGATATCAAAGTACATATACTTTAACTTTATTTCGATAATTTTTTGACAAATTATTCAAAAGAATATTATCGCAGAGCTGACTATGTTAAACATGAACAACGCGATGTCTCCATTATCCTATTAGGGATAACTGTTAAAGAATATTGAAATCGATGCATACATTTATTGCAAGCGTAAGACAGTTACTATTTCGTACAGCAAGGTACTCATCAGTTACTCAGCGCTCAACAAATGAATTTCACATAGCCAGCTCTGCTATAATGTTCTTTTGAATAATTTTTCAAAAATTATCGAATGAAAGTTATAGTTAGTTAAAGTTATATGATATCGAATATCTACAAGTGCGATAATATATCACGAGAACTACAGAATTACTGTTCTTGTAGTAAAATTTTTTCATGTTTGAGGAATGACAATAAGCGCTTCTACAACCGCAACCTAGATGGCGCATTAGTTCATCAAATTATGAAATTGTTCAAACAACTAGAGTTGTTAAATGCAATATCTTAATTGATGAGGACGTGTGAAACTTTCAATGATAGATGTATTCATGTGCTTTTCATTGATTCCTTTTGAGATGTATGCATTATATATGCATATTTGTTGAACGTGGCGTAACTGATGAGTACCTTGTAGTACGAAACAGTAACTGTCTTACGCTTTCAATAAATATAGGCATCGATTTCAGTATCCTCTAACATTTATCCCTAGAACGATAATGGAGACATGGCATTGTTCATATTTTACAAAGCCAGCTCTGCTATGATGTTCTTTTGAATAATTTGTCAAAAAATTATCGAAAGAATATTATTGTATACGGTTTTTCAACTGTACAAATATTTTAAATTCATAAACCATAATCTGTCATCAGGCGAAACAACACTGTCTGATAAGAGCAACATACCATTAGCGGTGGTCTGGTTTGAATTTTTTCATATTTAAGAGATTGCAGTTAATGTTGCTCCATTGACCAGTGTCAGATTTATAGTTGTCAGATTTATAGTTTACAGAGTTATTATCTTTTTTCGTTGACTTCAATTACTAGTCTTTTAATTGTATTGCTGATCAAGAATGCTACCACTGGAAAGTCAAAAGTATGAGGAAATGGTTGAAAAGGTTCACAACTCTAATTTTTTTGATGGCCCTACTGAAAAATGATGAACGAATTATTATCAACAAGATGATTCCCCATATTGACAACCTGACACATCGAATTACCTCCCTATTCAAGGACATACCTGGAATCAGAATGGCTAAGTACAGCACAGTGATTATTAAACAATTTTTTTCCAAATTTAAGGACCGGTCACCAATGCTACTGAACAATATAATATACAAATAATAATGCTTGGAATGAGAAGTTACGTATTTTTGTAAGTTTTTTTGTGAACCAAACCAATAGGCCTCAAATAAAAATAACACAGCATAAAAGTGACTGTCGTTAATCGTTAGTTACACCATTCATTCTTCAGAACGACTGGACCGATTTTTATGATATTTGTTTTTTGGATTTGATATTTGTAATATTGAGTATTGAAATATGATATTCATTAATAAAAAAAAACTTGAAATCATTTAAAAAACATTAAACGCTACTAGACGAAACTCGACATTGTTGGTGGGGTAGAAAAAAAAGTATTTGCTAAAGAAGCCGCACAGCGTCGTGGATGAAAGACTGTTTTTATTGGAGGAGAAAGTGGTGTGATGACTCAACATTGACAGTCGTGATAGGTTGAGAGCGGTCATTTTTCCTCCTTAATATTATATCTGAATGTATAAAACAAATGTTCGTTATTTATGAAATTCCTTTTCTACGAAAGCGATGGAGTGAATGTATAGGAATATAAATTCTTTTTTCATTTAGAGCAATTTCTCGTTGAAACTACATCGTATACTGAAAAATAATTAATTATTTGAATTTATCAGATATAACGTAATTTATTGTATATACAAAACAAATTCAACTCTACCCAGTAAATTAGTACCTACAAAGTAATGATTACTCACTTCATATAAGTATTGTTAGATACTGTTTCCTATCTCACTTTATTCATTTAGAACAGTAAGATGGGATCTAATATATTTCACGAACAATGCTCAATAATTGTCAGTTTTTTCAGTCTATAAATAAGCTACACAAGAAAGGAGTTTCAATGAGTTATAAAATATTTTCTTCATCGTTCGTTAACAGGTCCTTTGATTCTTGTTTAATGAATTCACATGAAACTTTCTGTATAATAATCACCATGAATTAGCCACATAATACATTCATTAGTACATTCTAATTTGAAATTACATTAACAAATACCAGGTATGACGTGTAACTGAAAGTGTCAATAATCAGCATCCATGTATCAATTTCTGCTTAAATTATAACTCAGAACTCCTGATATAATAATAATAATATTTCATATAGTAAAACCCACATGAATTACTATAAAAAATTAATTAACAAATATGAGCTGATTAGGTAAGATTTTTTAATAAATTCATTCAAACTTTTATTATTGGTTTATCTACTAATAGAAATTCGTACATTAGTAACTGAATTTCATTCAAGTCTAAAACATTTTTTTTATTTGATAGTGTTGGCGTTTACTTGATGTAAATCCATTATAGTTGAATATAAACTACAATTCCAACACTTAAACTTTTGATTTACACTTTATTGACAACATGGTAGCATGACGCGTTTCGTCGTTACAAACGACTTCTTGAGATGCTAACAGAATACTGACCAACAACAAATTTGAAAAAACAGAAAAAATTCCCTTGCTATTTATACCTGTTTGTCCGAATTGGTTGTTAGTCAGTTTCTGTTAGCATCTGAAGAAGTGGCTTGTAACGACGAAACGCGTTATGCTATATTGCTAATAAAGTGTAAATCATAAGTTCAAGTGTTTGAATTTTAGTTTATATTCAAGTCTAAAACTGTGAGAGATGCGAAAAATGCAAAAGAGGTGAATTGTTCGAAATAAATTTTTACCTCATATAAGGTAAAATTGTCATTGCCCAACAGGGCCGTATTATTTCTGTTTGTGTAGTATTCATTGCACGAATCTCATGTGATTTGTCAGAAGTTTAAGTGAATAATTAGTAATATATTAAAATCCCTATTAATGTACCTAATATCACTAGAATATTGTGACAATCACATAGAATACAGTTTGCCACTAATGATTCGCTAGACTCAAATCTCATTTATTTGAAATTTCTATCAGAATGGTGTACTAGAAGGATATAAATGCTATTTATATTCGATTTAAGGCGATCGTTTACATTTTATGGATATGATCATTGGATTTGTTGTGGTAAATGTGATTTGAAGAGTGCTCCTTCTGTCGACTTCAAATTGGAATTTCTTAGAAATAAACACTATAAAAATATATATTCATAATTATATTTCTCGAGTAGGAACAAAACTAACAGAAGTCAGACGTTCTATAACAAAAAATTCAACGAGGTGAATAGTAAAAATCATCAATCATCATCAAACAACAACAACTCATGAATGCCAGAGAACAGCAAGTCAATACATTCGGGGAATAGGATACTCGTTCAGATTTAGTTTAGATTTCCTCAATATTTCCTTAGATTTTAAAAGATGAAAAAATCTGGATTAGAAAGTATCAGATTTTGAATTAAAACATAACCAAATAGTTAATTCCTCCAGTTTTATAAGCAAGAGATTGAATTAAAACTTAGGTCCAAACAATAAGAATGTCCTTTGAGTTACAGTTTGTTGAAAATATGCGAAGAAATTCTTTCAAGGTTTTTTGTCCTTTATACCTTCTTTGGAGGCACTGGTGACTTTGTAAATGTTTAGTTTCCTATAGACGGTCGTTGTTAAGTAATATCTTAATTATTGTCTTCAATATAGTATGCACCTTTCTAAGGTTGTCGTGGAAGGCCATCTTCATGTCATTCTGTAGTATCTCAAGATTGATTCAGCCACAAAACTTAAACTATATCGTGTATAATTTTTATTTGAAACTATATCTCTTAAATTATAGAATTTAGTAATTAAAGCCTTTAATCGTTTTCCAGATAAGTAATATCATTCCATCCTAAATGTTAACTATAATTAATCCTGGATATTTTATCATTATTCACATTTTGAATGATGTAGTTCAATTTCTATTTCTGGCTGATCAACTATAGTGGGAGAAAACGCAGTAGATTTTGTGTTTTCAACATTTAATGTTAATAGATGCATTCAATATTAATTTTCAACTTTTTCGAAGAGGTATTTGCATTCAATCCGGCCTGAACCTATGTATATTTCTGAAAGAGGCTGGTTGAAGAAATCATTATTAGACTGTTTAATTGGATAATGTTGAATGTTGACGACTTGAGCAGATGAAAAATTGCGGGGTAATGAGCCCATGAGAAGGAGTTCATCGTCAAAATAACATTCAAAATTAGCACCTATTTTAGTTTCTTCTTTTGATCAAAATTTTTGAACGAAATATGATTTATCGAAATGACTGAAGCAGGAAATATTCTTAGAGGAGTTCAGAAATAGTCCAATTGATGTGGAGTGTCATGATTATCAAAACATCTATGTGGGTAAGGGTTCCTCAAACTTTTTTGCATTAGCTACCCAATATTCAAACATATTTTTATCGTGAACTCTTTTCTCATTTCACTGAATTGTTCAGTCATTCACATGATCACAAATAAATTTCGAGTTAATTAATAAATATCAGATTATATTTGTCTTTTATTCCAGTGCGCATTTTTTTCACTATTTGTTTTCTCGATATGTTCGCGCCCCACCTTTGGATTTATAGCGATTGTGCTATATTATTATCTATGTGTGGAAATATTAAACGACACTAGTAATGAGAATATATATTTAAAATTATTCACGAGTAACAGCAATAATAAGTACACGTTCAATAGTTAATTGAACACGTAGTTACTATTGCTGTTACTCGATGGAAGTCATATTGTTGAACATAGAAATGACTGTCAGAGAAGAGCTCAAGTGCCAAATGTAGCGGCCATTTATCTTGATTCCTTTCTCGCTCCAGTCGCATCTTCTGGAACATATACACCAAAGCAGGTGAGAACAGTTTTGGGAAAAACGGGTCTCCCTGTCTAACGCCTCTCATTATTGGAAATTTTTCCGAGTATTCGTCTATTTTGATGGTTGCTCTGGCATGTTAGTATATATTCTATATCAGCTTGCTATAGCAAGATGGTATTCCTATCCTAAGTAATGAGGTGGTTGCAGATAGAGTTCTAAGCAGGTCAAATGCCTTATTATAGTCAATAAATGCCATATATAAAGAAATTGTATATTCGTTGCATCTTGACATATTTCGCGATATATCCATTGTGCTGTATGACTAAACCTATATATATCCATTGTCCCGATATATAATATATTAAGATCTTATGAGATAATTTTTGCTCAATCTTGCTAACATGTTCAATTTTAAATGTAGATACTTCGTACAATCCTCAAGATGTTTTATATTGTCCTGTTGTAGATCCTTTCAGACCACTTGTAGCCGCTCTGTGTCTCATTTCCTCTTTGTTATCAAATTGAGCAGTTTCATTCTGTTGATATGTGCCGAAAACTTTGCTTTTCGTTTTCTGATTTATTTCGTTATTGTATTTGTAAAAAATACATCATGATGATAAAAATATATTTAATTTTTGTGAGTTTTTTGTGTAACCTTAATGAGACTTGCACCATCAAAATAATTATAGGTAAACAAAAATGAAATCTTGTGCTTATCTTTGAATATCCGATAATTTCTATACTTTGAAATCAAATGAAGATGAATTGAATGTATAATTCGGACCACTAATTTGATTTGAATTTACTTTTTAGAGTTCTTTAGAACCGCACTAATTATCGTCAGCTTGTTCTACTCCAAGATTTTTAACGATGCTACCATTGATTGTGTCTGTAATGATATAGAATGACGTTCTCTCAGAGAGACTCGCCTGCCATATGCTGTCGGTCGCACTTGGAATTATTTACTTACTCTTTTCACTCTATTTATAACTCCGGGCAGGTATTTTTCAGAAAGAAACTTGTCCATTTCGTCCTTCTAAATATCCATTTTCAATAAATAGACTCCAATAAGTTTCGTGAGAAACAAAGCGAGTAACCGTTAAACCTAGTTTATAACCTACATTGTGGTTAAACGCGGAGCTGATTATTTGCATTTTGTCGATTTCGAAGGAACGCAGAATGCTGTGTCCGGATTGAGATACTGAATATGTAAACGAGTTGAATTTAATTTCGATTGCTTTTTAATTAGTACGTTGAGATAAAGGTATTCCGTAATTTCTCTATTCCATACATGATCGAATCTAAGAATGTAGAAAACGTTAATTGTTACCGGTTGAGTAACAATTATTGATTCCCCATTTTCTGATCCGTAAATGAAGAAAAACTCAAACTAATCTAATTTGGGCTAATATATGATTTTGTTGTGTTCCAAGTCACAGCCTGTACCTCCCTGTCTGTTGCATTCAAGATGAAGACCAAAATATCGATATATAATGAAAATATAAATTTTGACACATAACGAATATAATCATAATCTCCCCCATAACTTTTTCTGGTAGATGTATCCCCATATATTCTCTATTTTTCCGATCCGTAAATGAGTAAATGATCCGTAAATGAATAATCGAATCTAAGAATGTAGAAAACGTTAATTGTTACCGGTTGAGTAACAATTATTGATTCCCCATTTTCTGATCCGTAAATGAAAAAAATTCAAACTGATCTAATTTGTGTTAATATGTGATTTTATATTTCGATATTTTTGTATCCAGTTGTGTATATTCATGACCCATTCATTTTTTTCTAATAACTTAAATATGGACATGTCTTCATCTTGAATACAACATACAGTATTTAGAAAATTGAAGGTACAGGCTGTGACCTGGACACAAAAATATCGAAATATAAAATCACATATTAGCACAAATTAGATCAGTTTGAATTTTTTTCATTTACGGATCAGAAAATGGGAAATCAATAATTGTTACTCAACCGGTAACAATTAACGTTTTCAACTACTGATTCGGTTTTCTACTACTGATTTCAACTAATGATTCGATTATTCATTTACGCAGCATTTACTCATTTTACGGATCAGAAAAATAGAGATTATATGAGGACACCTCTAGCAGAAGAAGGAGATTATGACTATATTGGTTTTGTGTCAAAATTTAAAATTCATTATTTTTCAATTTTGGTATCTTAAGTATTCAGCATCCCTGAACTTATACGTTTTTACTAATTGAGAATGCATTATATAGTCGAAATTGATTAATTATATTGTATTGGGATAATAATTTTCTCATACTTTCTTCTGAATTTGGTCAGTTATCGAAGAATTGAAAAGTATTTATCATAATAAAATTTTCATTTATATGTGTTATTTATTTTATCGAAATATTTGAACACATTACACTATTGAATCGTCCAACTTCACACGGCGCACTACTTAATTATAAAATTGAAAAACTAAACTTAGATAATAATTTTGAAACAAGACCAAAATATTAAAAAATATAAAAACGCGAATTTTTTAAAGAGATTAGTGTATGGGCCTGAAACAAGGTTTCGAACATTTTTTTCCCATAACTTTCTTCATTTTGTCAAGAATCGGCATCTTGAAAACCAGGATCTATCACCATTTACGACTGTAGAGAATTCAACTCTGTATCTATTTAAATAACTTGAATATAGGGGTATCCCCTTCTCAACTGCGACACACTGTATATATTTATTATTTGATATATGCCAAATTACGAAACCGATTATTTTTTCTATAGATCTCCAGCAGAAACTATATAACAGAATATAGCGTCTCACAATTATTATTCAACAAAGAATTTATATCAGTGAAGAGTGTCATGTTTCCTGCAAAAGTTTCGCTACTTGAGATTTTTTCATACGTTGTAACCCATGTTGTTGGCCAAACGTGAGAAATGTGAGTTATTGATTCCTAATGTTTTGGAGTTTCTAGGAGTCTTGAAAAAATTATTGACACCGACATTTCAGTTTTAACTTGTCCACTATACCTCACTTCGAAATGACCTATTAAATAGACTTGCAGTTACAACCCTACGAGAATGACTTTGTTCTTTCATTAAATGTCAAGATTGTGAAAAGGAATCAAAAATATTTCGAAAATCCAATGTATCTGGCTTTTGCAACATGAAAACTAGAGAAATGGAGAGTTCTCTATTTATTCTATACCTCAGTTCTCTCTAATAGAGAGTTCAAGCATAATATCCGTCAAACACAAAATAATGAGATAGATTCAATCATGGATATAAATTAATATATCCAATATGTGAAGTATACTATAATATTTTTTCATTAAATTTTTCACGAATTAATCATAAAGATATTATACCAAAGTATGAGACTATGTGACACATGTACAATGTAATGGCTCCATTATCATTCAAGGGATAAATGTTAGAGAATATTGAAATCGGTGCCTACTTGATAGCATCACATTTTACATGTTTCACATAGCTCTACTATGATATTCTTTCGATTATCTTTTATTAGTGATTTAATTAATTTTTAAAAACAGAGTCTCACTAGTCGGATGGTATAGTGATCTAATAACGCTTTCGGCATACTGATGCTGGTGGTTCGATTCCCGCCGTGCTCTTAGGTATGAGAGGAAGTTAGCATTTATTATCCGTTATTATTTTCTCACGAAGTTAGGGTATTGGTAAGCTGAATCCTCGCTAGTCAATTAACTGAAAAGATTGAAGTTGACTCACAAAGAGGTACTCGGACAGTTTATTATGATTACCACATATAAGTAGAATATCATTTGCAACTCCTCAATAACGAAAAAACACTCGAAAAAACTTGAATTCACTTCTTTTAACGCCGGCCATTTCGAAAACTAAGTGACACACACACACACACATATATATATATATATATATATATATATATATATATATATATATATATATATATATATATATATATAAATTATTTACATCTTCACATACATAATGAAAAGTATATTGAAATGATGATTTCAAATATAAGTATTGTTTTTTAAGGTAAAATGAAAGCTCATTTTCGAGTTCAACCTTTGTGATTCTCTATGGATTGTTGATTGAAATAATTTCAATGATCATCCTATTTAATTAAAAATCATCACAATATCTATAAGAAATTTATAAAAGTTATACAATGTTAAACAATGCAAACAGTCATACAAAAAAAAATGATTTGGTAAATGGTTTTGATTAATCTTCTTGCGAATATGATTAATTAAAAATTTTGGCAGATGAGAAAGTACGAAATGAAATACAACAATGAATTCAATGTTCGCATATTAGTAGGCATAATAAAAAAGAAGATGCCTGGTGAAATGTCGGTTGAAATCTTGTGTTCGAATTAGAGATTGTGACGAGTTTCTCTGAAGCTTTCACAAGTCTTCGATTTAGCTACTTCCGTCTACATCTTAGGCTTTTCAGCCGGTGTTTCAAATTGACCTACCTCAAAAAAATTATGTCCATTCCAGTTATGGCAATTTATATTAACGAATATGCAATTTCCGATGAGATATCGAAAAGCACGAAAAACTTTCGATTTTGTTGCTAATATATACGTTACGTAAATGAATTTGTTTTTCTATTCATTCTTCCTTTAGTTGAATCTATAATGATTCAACTTGAACCTTTATTAGTATTTGTAAATATATATTTGTGTTTTCTGATATTCTTCAACTTTACTCGTTTTTTTCTACTTCTGTAACTAAAAGAATTTTCAATTTTATTTCAATATATCAGTCATCTATCAATAAATTATTATTTCTGGTTGTTCTGGATGCTAATATATATATATATATATATATATATATATATATATATATATATATATATATATATATATATATAATATATATATATATATATATATATATATATATATATATATATATATATAAATAATGACGAATTTCTTGGCTGAATTAAAATTTATAATGGATATTAATTCAGCACAAGCTACGGTCTTTGTGAGAAAAAGTATTATCTTTCTTTAGGCAACAAAAGTGAATACTATCTATACCTATTTCACCTATATAATTGTATCACGAGAACCATAGATGAAAATTATTATTTTTTTTATATATCTGATATTTGACATTGCATAAGAAATCTCTATCAAGATATTTTTCATGTAACTCAATGAAAAGAATAACATTATCATTTCGAAAGCGAATGAATAAACATTGATAATCAATACTTTTATCATTTATAAGTACGGGAAAAAATTTTATATTTCGATAAAACTTCATTTCAAATTTCGTCTTAAAAAGGTCTCTTCATAAAAGTCATTTATAATATTCTGAAAAGTCTGAATTCTCTCATACTATACTAAACCAATGTACTTGATAAATGTTAAATTCATTTTGTTTTTTTTTTAAATTGGACTTTATCGATATGCAATTTCAACAGTAAGTAGTTCGAATGACTCACATTTGAAATTGAACTGATATATTTGTAAACATCGATCGAAAAAATGGCTTTTACTTGTTTGTTATGAATATGAGTCAACGTACAAACAACGTTCAAATCAATAAGTACGACACGTAAAGAAATATATAAATATATAACACATTTGGACATTATACTTATTCCACTGTTCTCAAGTTCATATTCTATCCGAAATTCATAAAACAAATGAATTTTGAGCTCAATATTGGGGAACTATCTAACTATGTTTGATGGAAATCAAATAGAATTATAAAATATAATATATTTACGGTATTAATGCCCTTGTATCAATTATAATTATTTTAAAGTTACTTTAGAAACACAGCGTATAATACGTTGTGATCAACAGTGAATATTTGAGACCGGAAATGAGAATAAATACCACGAGAAACTTTGTACTCACATGTTTGTATTAAAAACTCCATCCAAATTATTACATAAAAGCACAGTAACAATCAGAAAAGTTTTCGAAATCACGCTTACACTTTTGTTAAAGAACCGTTCAAATTATTTCGAACAACAGTCACAAGAAATGTACGGCTTTGTAGTTCTTATTGTAGTAGCTTCGTTTTGTCAGAGAGCCTGGACAAGACTGAAACGTAAACGACTTTTATGGAAGCTGAGTTTCACCTGCCTCTCATTACTAGTCAGCTCACCGGCATAGGCCAGGTTATTCGCACCTGTCGGTCTTTTTCTCTGCTATCGAGGTAAAGAATATGGGTAATCTATTCCAATGAAAGGACAATGTGGAATCCTTAAGGAAATAAGGAATGAATTAAAAACGTAGGCAAATGGCAACACGATGTTAAAGATTAATTGTAAGAGTTACATATCCCGAATGCGGCATCAATATTGTCACTTATTTAATATACACTAGATGAAGTTTTTTCTGATGAAGTTTCATTTATGCATTCTTTGTTACACCATCCTCATTGCTATAGGATAATTTAAACATTTGAATGAAACAAATTCAAGTGTTTGATTATGATAATCCTATGGTTTTTATAATGGATTTCAAGATTACCAAGAAAATGCCAATACCATACTTATAGCTTGAATTCGATTTTTCGTATCAATTATTTATGGTATAAAATGAATATCAGGCTGGACATATTAAAAATTTTCGTTGTTTTATTTTTGTTTCGCTATAATTCGTATTTTTGCCAAAGTTCGAAGAAAATTATTTTCAAACAATAAATTAAAATTAACACACTTGGTTTAAATTTCACTAAAAATATCAAAAACTCTACATATGTTTAAAGTGGTTCACTCATTATCAAGAGTATACAATGTTATTGGTTCTTACAATGTACTTACTGAGAGTAACATTGTATACTCTTGATAATGGGTTAACCACCCGAAACATATGTAGAGTTTTTAATATTTTTAGTGAAAGTGTGTTAATTTGAACTTATTGTTTTCAACATGGTTTTTCACCAAGAGATAAGCAAAACCTCCGAGTAATTTATTAAAATTATTTTCTCTGACATTATCGGAGTTTCGCTCCGTAACTTTTTTTTCTAATAGAGGCTCAACATTTGCTTCATAATTATAATTATCTTTTTGTTCATGAGAAAACCTTTGAAAAAATCAGCACTTTTTCATATTATGTAATAGATTTTATTAAGTCATTACACTGATTTACAAAATTAATTTTTTGTCTGTTGCCGCGAATTATGTGGTTGAAAATGTTCACTCATGAGTTGTTTTTATCAAATCAACAATTAAAATTTTTTGGGCAGCTCGGGTTACTTTGTTTCTGATTTTTATCATTTAAGAGTATATATTGATCGATAATAGGAGTACTTAACTGTGTTTAGATTAGTATCAGAAGTTTTTGCGCCCTTAATGATTCAAGGTGACGTTATTTAAACAATCCAGATCATTTACACTCTCTATACGAAGAAAATAAATGTTTAACGATTGTAGAAAAGTTATATCAGACATGTTGAAAACACATATTTCAAGTAATTTGGGAAGCTATTGGATAAAAATTGTAAGTCTTAGGCTGCCAATTTTGTTTGTAAATTACGTGTGGTGTGTGTATTCAAGATTATCTAAAAGTGGCAAAGAAGTGTCTCTAAATTTGGAACACCGACTATTTGGCTAGAACCACGAAATCATCTCGAAGACTGTTAATTCCGTAGCGTGAACGAAAAGGTTTAAACATTAAGATTGAAGGAAAAAATTCAACAATTACAAAAGTTACATAATAGAGGGCAATTCTAAACTGCAATTGGTATATTAGTTAAAATTAGTAATTATTAGTTACTGGGTTAAAATTATGCTGAACTCTTTGAAACTAATTTCTTTTAAACAAAAAATACTCGTTGATTCATATATATTCACATGTGATGTAATCAAAAATATAACATATGTCAGTGATGTGCATGAAATACTGGATACTTTTATATCCAAAAAAATGGTTTTATATCCATACTAGAATTACCTACTGATAGCTCTCATATCCAAAATTGTAAGCTTTCTAAATTTTAAAATAGCATATAGTATGACGGATTTAAGCCTTTCAATAATCTACCAAGTATCTTGAAATACTAGAAAGTACTAGTATTAAGATATTCAAGCGTGCACTAAGAAAGTATACTTAGAATAATGATATAGGTATGTAATTAAAAATTGACATTTCAAAATATGTTGTTTTTTGTATAGCTACTGCTGAATGAATATTATTATTATTTTTATTATACGTTATTTCCAAAATATCATCATCAAAAATTCAATGTGCATCCAATCTTTTCAATGTGGAAAAGGAGTGCGATTACAATTCTAATGATTCTGCTTGTGCGAATTTTAGTGAAAGTCAACTCCGAATATGAAGATTTTCTTATTAACGTTCATCAGACTGTTACCCAAATTAACTACCGAGCCAATGAATGCCTTGTGAGATAATTGCAGTAGAAAAGCGTTGTAATTGAGGGTATTATAAATAATTCAACAGTACATTTTTTCCTTGAATATTTTACTATTAGATTTTTGGCAATGAATGAAATATATAGGTACTTGGTACCAATTTTGTGAAAATGAATTTGTTCAAAAAAATATATATATATATATATATATATATATATATATATATATATATATATATATATATATATATATATAGAATATCGGAAAGCTGGATAACGGAACAGCTACCAGAGGATTGGAAATGTGCGTTGATACATCCATTGCACAAAAAAGAGGACAAAATGGATATCAATAATTACAGGGGAATTTCCTTACTCCCAGTTGCGTACAAAATACTTTCTAAAGCACTCCTAAAAATAGTAGAACACCAAGCGGATCCACTAATTGGGGAATACCAAGCTGGATTCAGAAAAGGCCGATCATGTGATGAACAGATCTGGACTTTGAAGATGATACTACAGATGAGGAAATATGGAAATACAGTGATCACATTAATTGACTTCAAGAAAGCATATGATTCAGTAGACCGCGAAACCCTTTTTGAAATCATGAGAGAATTTGGAATCGATCGAAAGACCCGACAAATTATAGAACATACACTTACAGGTACATTTTTCAAGGTAAAATTTATGGGCGAAGTATCAGATCCGTTTGAAATCAAGACCGGTGTGCGTCAGGGGGACGGACTTTCGCTTATCCTCTTCAATATTGTTTTAGAAAAGATCATTAGGGAATGGGAACTTCACGTAAAGGGTATACAAGTGGGTATCAAAAAAGAAAATAGAATAAATGTCAAATGTCTTCGAACTGAAGCAATTCTCGCCGTAGAAAAACTACATGAAATTGTGCAGAAAATCAGGTTATAAATTTCTCACAATAAAACCGAATACACGGAAAGAAAACCAAAGAATAAGTCTTCTCTCATCACAAAACATGGTGAAATTATGCAAGTTGACCTTTTTAAATACCTCGGGGAAGTTATACAGTCCTCAGGTTTAAACCGAATCGCTAATGAACAGAGAATTACCAAGCTCCAAAGGGCCTACAAACTAACATGGGCTCACTATAACAAAAAGTGCATTTCGAGAGGCGCAAAATTGAGGCATTATAACACAACGATTCTTCCAGAAGCAATCTACGCATCTGAAACAATGGTTATTGACGGTCATTCAAGAATTAGAGAAATAGAAAAACAAGAACGAAAAATTCTCAGAAAGATTTACGGGCCAATCAATAGAAACGGCATTTGGATGAAAAGACTTCAGAATGAACTGTATCAAAAGACAAATACGATAACGGAAGAAATCAGAAAACGACGAGCAAAGTTCTATGCATATGTCTACAGAATGAAACAGTCCAGAATACCGAAGAAACTACTCGATATAATTATGAATAGTGAATGCGGAACAGAGTGGTTAAAAGAGGTCTAAAAGGACCTACAACAGATCAGTATAAAAAATCTCGAAGATCGCAATGAGAGAATGAAGCGTTTTTGGGAGGCAAGAAAGATTCAGTCTCTCTCCTCATGTTGAACAATCGTTATAATTATAATAATATATATATATATATATATATATATATATATATATATATATACATACCTATATATATATATATATATATATATATATATATATATATATATATATAGGTAATAGATATCAACATCCCGAAACGGGATATTGATTAATATCATTTACCATTGAATTCTATGCTGTAAGAACTTTACAGTTCACTTTATAGAACTGATATAGTTTCTTTGATTATTTGCGCGCATTGTATGACCAGTTACATAACATTCACTCGGCTTCACCCTTTGTGACAAGTCTTTATGAAAATCAGCCGTTAGTTCCGCTACCAAAATTGGAGAAGGTCTAGTTTATTCCGATGTATTTCATTTTATTATGAAAATATGTAGACAAGGATGGGTGAGTTCCTACATTTCTGTGGACAAAAGGTCAATTTTATAAGAGTATTCAAGAGATTCCTCCAAAAATTGCATGGTTCAAAAAGCAGTCTATAAATCGAAATTGTATTAGAGTTATTTGCAGATTGAGGAGCGGACATGCTGAATCATTAACATACTTATACAGAATTGATGTAAGGAACCCACCGTTATTTGACTGTGGAGAAGAGGGCATCATGGATCATCTCCTAATGCAATGCAGTGATTATAGGCACCAGTGCAATAACTTTCTAGCACGAATATCTAGTGTGAATGAGAACAAGCAACGATTTAATTTAGGATTCCTAGTAACATTAAATGATTCATCGATTTTTGTCATTCTCTATGAAAATATAGAACATCTAAGATTAGATGTCTGAAAAAGTCAACGTTGATCACCTCTGTGTCATCAGTTCATCCCTGTGTATTCAGAACCTGTGTTCCGCTACACAAGTCTGTGTTTGTATGAAGATATAAATCCCCATGACGAGTACTTTGGCCTAAATGTATGTCTGTAACTTCAATTCATTTTCGTTTTTGTGGCATATTGTTTTCTGCTGGCTAATGACTCTGATCAAAGCCAAAATTTAATTGAATAGAAAAAACGTCTTTCAAACATAGTGAAATAATAAACATTTCTGCAGAATTTTCCCTAGTTTTTCATTATTTTCAGTTGCTTTCACTATTGTTATAGTTGAATTCAGGATTCTCCGTTATTCTGTGTTTTCATTTTTTTGAGCATGAATTCAACTATAAAATACCTAAACATTACCAACTGAAAATCAACTAACAATGACAAAAAAGATATGAAACTCAGTTCAATATACGATGCTTCGATAAAATCCAAATAATACAACTCAAAATAGCATACCACCTACATTTAAAAAACAATCGATTGGATCTAACAAATCAATGAATTAAAAATATGATATAAGCATTTTTCCAATTAGTACACAAAACCGTTATCATATATATAAAAATTCCCATATATTTCGTTGACTTACTCACCACGAGGTTTTTCAAAGATTCTCTCATGGCGAAAAAGTTGATATACTTGATTATCACTACTGATATCAATAAAAAGCTTGATTGTCAAATTTCAATGATTAATTTGTTTCTGTCATTAAAACTGTCATTTATTAAATATTCCAAGTTTCAAAAGCTACAGTTCGTAACGAACTGTAACCAAACAATAAATTTATTCCATTTTCAAAGTCTCTTTGCTGAGAATATATATATTTTCGAATTCATTTCATGAGCATCGAAATTATCTAAACGTTCTTCGATAACTGAAATTATTTTATTTGGATTTATAAGAGAATATGTTGGCTGATAAAGTTGGACAATACCTAGCCGTTTACTGTTGTAGATTGCCTAGCATAAGCCATAGTGATTTCAAGAATTTCAAGAATGTTGTTGTTTTTCTATTGTCGCCCATACGAAACGGATAAGCGAAATCGAATTCTGTGACTTGCTCGTTTTATGCGATGTTCAGATAAACCTGTACTATTTTTATTACATAAGTACTTTGGAATTTAAGTGGTTGCTATTTCAAAAGGAAGGAATTGATATTGCGTTCAGTTTCACGAATAAGAGAATTGATTCTTCCAAAATCAATCCACAAGAAATAACCTTTTTCATTGAAAGAGGAAAGTAATATATTGAAGTAGTAGAAGAAGCCAGCGATGAAGTGAAAATGAAAGATATTGCAAAACATCTTAATTTCCAAACAATTCAGGTTATACTCAGTAAAAATGGATCTGTATCAAATTGAACTTGAAATTGAACAATGTGCCTTACACTTCACAAATTTTACGTATACGTACAAGAAAAATATTAGATCTCTTGAAGAAACTGTAATGGAAACTAATAGAGAATGGAATAGTATAAAGAAGATGAATGAATGTTCGAAAAAGTTTTTGTGAAGAATAAATATATGTGTACCAAACAGCTAATAAGTAATATTTACCATGAACAATGGTGCAACAGCTTCGACAACAAATTAAAAAGATCGATAAATGATGTTCAGAAAGATGTGGAATGAAGTACATGCTAACGTTGATAACAATATTATGAAAACTGAAAAGGCTCCAAGAAAGAGCGATAACCCATACAACTCATTAAATATGGTTCTAACAGTTTATTACATTTAATGGCCTAAAATTTTATTTAATTTTGAGTATCGAAAACCTACCCGCAGAAAAGAGAGATATAAGCTTTGTTCGCGGTAAGGATTCTGAACCGATTCAGAACTAATTCATAACTGATTTGGGATTGATTTAATACGCATGCACGGTTATGAACTGGTTCGGAATTATTTCGACCCGCGAACGATTTTAGAACTAGTTCAGGGAATTTTCAAATCACGGTTATTCTCATCGAATAATATGCTGTATACCAAAACTATGGTGAATGCGCAAGTCAAAAAAAGTCAAAAGTGAAAAGTTGCCAAACTATCGTGAATGCGCAAGTCCCGAACTTACAGTCCTAGATTGATCCTTCGAACCGGTAGAACCAATTCCGAATCGATTCCGAACCAGTCCCAGTTTATCCGCGAACACAGAACTGTAACTAAAAGTTCGGAACGATTCTGAATCGGTTCAGAATCCTTACCGCGAACAAAGCTATATTGATGTCTTGATACTGGATAGTTTCCCAAAACGTATGATGAGTGTATTGCAGAATTTTGTCGAATATAGCTGAGCGTCTTCAATTGCCTATACATTACAGTTTAAAACGTTATTTTGATTTAAAGTTAAAAAAGGAGATTAGATGATAGACATATTCACAGAAAACTAATTCTTATTGCTGAAATTAAACTGAAATATCCGTCAATTCATGATGATGAACGTTTTTGATATAACAGAAAGGAAACTTTGTTGTAATGTTAGATGTTGTAATACATAATATGTAGGTACTTAGGTATTACGTACTTAGCTACTTGTAGGTATTATTCATCTAGAAATAAAAGTTAGAAAGAATCACAGAAAATCTATACGCAATAAATAAAACACGTGTTGTGAGAATAAAATAAAATTATGCTAATCTCATCTGATAACTCTAACTCCTGTTAGATTTGCCTGAAATACATATTTTTTCAACAATTTCAATCATTAACGGAATGTACTTAGTTATTGTATTCCCAAATATTCAAATATTGAGCAGTTATCGCAGTTGTAAACAAACGGAGATAATTTAAAAAATTCATATTCTCAAGTTCAAATGAATTATTCCCTTTATAAGACGTCATTATATATAGAAATTATATTATAGAAAATATAGAATTTTGAAAAAATATATCAAGTACCATCTATCTGTTTTTACATATGCACTACATATTTAATTGCTATTAATATTACTTGCTTAATTAATACTCAAGTTGAGGTCGTTGAACTTTTAATGAATAATACTTTACATAACATTTCATATCGATCGATTACCAGAAAATTCAACTCTCTAATGTATATATATATATATATATATATATATATATATATATATATATATATATAATATTCATTCGAAAAATAATATTATATATATACTATATATATATATTTCAATATAACATATATTGATATAACATACTTCGTACACGTTCATATATATAATATATATATATATATATATTCATTTCATATATATATATATATATATATATATATATATATATATATATATATATATGTATATATCTGATGATTCCTCGTCTATTTCATTGAAATATACAGCATGTACTGAAATGGCTAATGTCTCTATTGGCTATAACAATAGTTGATTTCGAAAATTGGGCCTTAATACAAGATTGCCGGCGTTAGACAAGTTTGAAAATGGATTATTTCTCATCTTTTCAGTAGATCGTAATGTTTGCGATATGCAACAAAAAAATAACATCATTTTGATTAACAGAATTATTAAGGCTGTCATTATTTCGAAAATGTACTTATTCCACATGTCTGTGAAACCTGTAGTTTCTTCAATTAGCCTTATGGCTACATGAATTTGAGTTTGATTGCTGAAAATTCAACTTACAGATAAAAAATAACTAACAGTTGAGTTTACACAAATACGTGAGAAAATACACAAATACAACAAATATTTACTCACATAAATTCCTTTTCCAATCAACTCAGGTGAAATGTATCTCCTCCTATATTTTATTTTACGTGGACGAAAGGGGAGTTCTCTCAGGTGTGCACCAATACAGGGGAAATCTTGTATTCTTCTTCTATGCTCGTCATCCAATTTGAGAGCGACAAGCACGTGTTTTGGTTCAAAAAGTGTCATGCCATTTTCATCTACCAAGTAATATGGAACTTTTCCAGATATGACATCCCTCGTAGCTTCTTTTGGAATAACTATTTTGAAACCAAATTCGTTACTAACTAACATAGGTATACGTGGAGGAGGTTCCTCTGTGTTTGAATCTGTTTCAGGCTTATGGGATGAAGTGGCTTGCTCGGAAGTGTTAACTGTTTTTTGCATGACTGGCTTCTTCTGCTTTGATTGTGTATTGATTTTAGTTTCTTTGATATATACTGGCCGAAATAACATAAGGATGAACTTGATGAATTGTCTGCAAAAACAAAAAGAAAGGATCATTGAAAATAAACGTGCCAAAAAATGAAAAAATAGGAGATTACAATAATGTTTTTTTTATTATTATCATATGAAGGCATTTTCGATAAAAACATGATTTAATCGAGGCTTTCTTTCAATATTATAGATCATAATATTGAATTCGCAATAAGAATTCGTTACATATAACATCAAGAAATGTTATATTATATATATATATATATATATATATATATATATATATATATATATATATATATATATATATATATATATATATATATATATATATATATATATATATACTATAACAGAAACCGAGTTACAATTTCTCAAATTTCAATTTCTTTGAAATGATAAAACTAAATTACATTGAAAGAAAACCAAGAAAGAAATCTTCTCTAATCACAAAACTTGGGGAAATTCTTCAAGTTGCCCATTTTAAGACATCGGAGAAGTAGAGTCGTCAGGTTTGAACCGAATCGCTAATGAACAAAGAATTACTAAGCTCCAAAGGGTCTACGAACTAACATGGGCTTACAATAACTAAAATTGCATTTTGAGAGGTGCCTAATTGAGGCATTATAACACAACGATTCTTCCAGAAGCAATCTACGCAGCTGAAAGAATGGTTATTATCGGTTATTCAAGAATTAGAGAAATAGAAAAACAAGAACGGAAAATTCTCAGAAAGATTTACGGGCCAATCAATAGAAACGGCATTTGGATGGAAAGATATTAAAAAGAACTTTATCAAAAGAAAATACAATAACGGAAGAAATCAGAAAACGAGGAGCAAATTTCTATGCACATGTCTACAGAATAAAACAGTTCAGAATATCCAAGAAAATGCTCTTTATAATTATAAAGAACTAGCTGACCAGGCGAACTTTCTACGCCCATTTCTTTTTTTCTGAATATTTTTCAAACAGCCGGAAAGACATGTTCTACTATTAGTACTACACTATCTTGTTTTCAATATTTATCCTGTGTGGTGCCAGGGACTTACTCACTTACGAAGGGACTGCAATACTTCCTGTTATTTCAAATCAGTCGAATTATCAAAAAATTCCTATATTAACACGTTTGATGTATTGAAAGTAATTAACCTGTCCGTTATATAGTTCAACGGCATTCCTAATTTCGTATCAAGTACTTGTCTCATATTTCTCATCATTAATTGAGTAGCCTAGTTTCAAAGACGGCCAATGACCAAAACACTTTTTTTTCAGGAGAGCTCATTTTCTCTGAAGTAAAATCTATCGTAATTTTTTTCATTTAGCTTTTTGTTACCTAATGCTCGAGTGCTCATGAACCATGCTGGGTAATTTCTCAAAACGGAACCGTTTGGAGTAAGCAGTAAATCATTTCAAAAATCGTTATGTCCGATTTTGAAACTAAGAATGGTTTTTGGCCGTCTTTGATACTAATGGGTATGAAATTAGAATATAACATTAAGCCTCTGATTGATATAAAAACTTTTATTGATATGGAAAAACTAGTTTCAAGGTACATTTAGCAGAACAAGGTGACCTTCTTCTTCTTCAGGATCTAAGAAACACTCGCAGTCTTCATTTTCATCGACTTGATCACCCTCGTTACCCTCAATCACATTTTTATACCACTGCAAGGTCTTGATTTCCCTCCAGTTTTTTTCCGAAATGTTTTTCCACCAAATTCCCAACATCCGCAATTTTAGCTTCTTTCACTTTTACACCCACTGAAATCTGCGTTGGATTCAACATTCTCATATTATCCTTCTTACAGATGACTTTTTCCACTCCTGTGTTATTATTGTATGATAATTCACCCTTCACTAAAATATTGTTTTTTGCAGATCTCCGTAAGGTGAACCTCTTGCATTGTTTACTTTTAAAATGCAACTGAGAAGCTGACTTCACAACATCGATGGCCTCTGTCTTTCAGTCATAGGAGTGCCAGTCTTTGCCGATAATTTTAACTTGTCCTAATTGTTTGAATATCTTATGGTATTCTTCCGGTTGGATGATGCACCTCATTTTCTTTAGCTGCTTCTCAATTAGACCGAAAATGCGGTCAGCCGGCATAAAAAAGTGACTGGTCACTGGAAATAGTAGTTCCACTGTTTTGACAGTTTTCGGAGCTTGAAGGAGCCAGCTGGAGCACATAGTTAGCATGTTAATATTTTTATTTTGTCCCGGGCATCCGTCCGCTACTAGTCGAACTTCTGTATATGGTTTTTCTCCAATTTTTTGATTTAATTCGTTGATGACAACAGAAGCAACTTCATTGGAATATTTTCTTCCCTCATTTTCTGTCCACGTATATATAGCCACATTTTCTGGTCCAAGTTTTTTAGTAGATTCTCCGGTAACAACAGCTAAATTATAGCAGTATAGCTGTCTCGAATAATATGCCGATTGGTCTGTCACTTTAGGTAATGCTAAATTTTTTTGACAGTCAAATGAAATAAGTAGGCAGTCGTCGGGTTTTTCTTTTAAATTTTTGAAAAAACACCTCGCATGTTTTTTATGTAATAATTTTTTTATCTTAAGTTCTTTGCAAACAAGTTCGTCTTTTTCTACATTCAGTCTTTCTTGTATTTCTAGACAAGTGCTGCATTCGTCTGTGCTAGGCTTTCCAAAACTAATATTAAACTGTGTATTAAATTGCTCTCGGAAGTAACTTTCCTTTACCTTTAAGTTATCGTCGGAACTCTCGTTGTAAATTTTCCATAATTTAACAATACTCCATTCACTGTTTAAATAAATTCCTCCTCTCAGATTACTAATGAAATTTCGAACTGAGTCGCGTTTTTTTTAAACAACTTTTCTTTTTGTGATCCTCCTCTTGTTTCAACTGGTACGTCAGCACCACCACTCTTGAATCTGCATCATCTCCATCTTAACTGTTACTGCTACGTTATTATAAAGAAATAAGAGCTAATTATAAAGAAATAGTATAAAAAAACTATCAAAAACGAGTGAAAATCTTATAAAAACACATTAAAACATCAAGCAAGTATCACAAGTCCGCCATCACTGCTTGATTACCACGTGACTACGTGATTACCAAAGTGAGCTGTCCCATTGGTCAGGCGCAATTGGCCGTCTTTGACTCTAAGCGCTAAGGCAATTGTCCGAATTTGAAACTCACTCTGACTTTTAAGGCATCGTATCTATGGTAAAAAACCGGTTTGGATAGTCGGAAAATATCTCTTGTGATGCAGGTTACTGTAAAGAACAATATTCAGGCAAAAACTGAATTTCGAAGAAAATGGTCATTGGCCGTCTTTGATACTAGGCTACTCAATTATATGTGATATTTGCTGGATATAAGTCGAAAAATGTTCAGAATTTAGTCCATTCCCGGAAACCAATGCATATAGTGGCTTTGGTGGATGTTCCAATAGCGTCCATTTGAATTGACTCTTTTTCTTTTTGATTTTCTAATCAATACAAATTAAACTTTGCCTTGCAATATTGACACACAACAATACGTTGGTACAATAGCAACGATACTGTGAAGTGTAACCAGTTTCAACGTTATAACTGAATGCAGGTCGATAGGAATTAAATGCAACTTTTTCCTATTGTTGTTTTCGATTCCATCGATTCTTCTTTTCATTCAAATATACCACGTGGTATGTTGGTAACGTGTATGTGAGTCTATTCAAACTGGCCAAAATTTTATATTAAATAGAAGTTTTAATATTTGTCCTGATAACTCTGAACTAACCAAGAACTGTGATGTTCAGTTTTTTACATCCTCATTTTGAGAAGTAATAATTATTTCTTACTTATATTAATAATTAAGATCTCTTAAATTTTCTAATTTCAAACGCAATTTTTTCCCTGACAATAACAAACACTACAAAAAAAATTGTGAAATCGGTCCAGCCGTTGACTCTACGTTTAGTTAGAAAACGTTTGTATGGGAAAAAAATGGGCTGTTTTTAGAATTTTTCCAACAATTTTTCAAATTTTTTTTGCCGTAAAAACCATCCTTGGACTTCAACGAACTTTTCAAAAAAACAATTGGTGAAATTTTTCCTGGCGTTGTTGAGTTATGCGCTCACCAACACATTTTGCGATTCATTTTTATATTATAGATAAATGCGGAACAGTGTCGCTCTAAAATCGCAGATGTGGAGTATGAGCAAAAATAATCGTGCCAACCTAAAATAAAAAGGACAGTTTAAGGGAAGAAGGTGCATTTAGAGAGGATGAAGCGTTTTTGGGAGGCAAAAAAGATGAAGCAAAAGTCCTAATAGCGAATTCCAGTTCAATCGCTCTCCTCATGGGGATCAATCGTAATAATAATAATATATATACTGAAACAATATGAATGAACTTCAAAAGACAAATACGATAACGGAAGAAATCAGAAAGCGACGAGCAAGTTCTATGCACACGTCTACAGAGTGAAACAGTCCAGAATACCGAAAAACTACTCGATATAATTGTGAAGAGTAAATGCGGAACAGAGTGGCTAAAAGAGGTCCAAAAAGATTTAAAACAGATCAATATAAAAAATCTCGTGGATCGCACTGAATGTCGCTATAAAATCGCACATGTGGAGTAAAATGGACAGATGAACGAAAGAAAGAGCATTCAGAGAGGATGAAGAGTTTTTGGGAGGCAAAAAGATGAAGCAAAAGTCCTAAAATTGCGAATTCAAACTCAATAGCTCTCCTCATGGATAATACTCGTTATAATAATAATATAATATATTACAGAAAAAATTTTACATTCATTCGATAAATTGAAAATGAAAGAATATTATAACTGAGTTGACTCGTCAGCATACATGATATTACGTCTTCACCACTTTTTCAAGAATAATTTTAAGGCAAATCGAAATCGATATAAAAATTGATTGAAAAGCACAAGTCTGACTGTTTCATTCTACGAGGATTTCATCAGTTGTGCCGCGTCTTTCTTCAAGTGAGTCAACGACCCCAATTTCATAATCCTTCTTATGATTCTCAACTGAAAGTGTCAAGTGTTGAACACATTCATCGTAAGTTCTTAAGCGTTGAGATGTCGGTTCTTTGAATCGACTAATATCTGAAACAATTTTCTCGAAAAATAGTCGGAAATTTCACTCCTTTATCAGTTTTGTAAATGGCAAACTAAAGTTATAAGACAGAATAAATCGTGAAATACGAGTTCATATAGCGATTGAAAAAAAAGATTCAAAACAGCCAAATTTATTTCTATTTCTTCTATTTCAAAAATTATTTCTAAAAATTAGGGTTAAATCACGTTAGGATTCGGAAAATTATTTCTGAAAAATATATAAAATGAAATAAATCTTCTGAATGAAGTTTCGTTGAAGGCAGAAATAGAGAATTCTATTATAATGTAAGTTTTTTCATATAGAAGTTCTAATTTACAAATCAAAAAATTTGATATCAAATGATGCACCCACACAACTTTATTAATATTCTGACTTACAGTGTGTGTAGGTATATGCAAACTGCTGAGTTAATCCAATAACTAGAATGTTGTAATTATTTTGTTTCTATTTGTAAGTTCATGCAACTATTATTATTAGGTAACTAAATGATACAAACAAGTGCAATAAATGACTCATTTGAAAATAAAGAAAACAATGCTCTATTGTTATTTATATTCTAGATTGGCTTTTTTCCAGCTAAATCGTTCCCTATTTGAAGGTTTAATGAATATGCCCGATAAACACATGGCATTACATCAAAGGCTACGACCGTATAAGTCGTATAAAAATATGAAAGACTCCGAACAAGTGTAAGCAAAAATTCGTAAACCACAATGTCATACGATATGATCATCTAATTTTGCATTCACATGCATACAGAATCAACATGATTTATCAATAAATTTTATATTAGGTACTGATATTATTATTGTTTAGATATATTAATTTCTGAAGTTCATTAAAAGGTCTCATTGAATTTCATTCCTCGAACAATACATTCGTGTTACAATTGGAGAAATGTTTATCTCAAAATGAATTTATGAAGTAAAGGCCGAGAAATTAACGGGTAATAAGCAAATTTGATTTGTATGAAAAATTAATTGCTTCGAAATCATACTTAAAATCTGACATTGAGAAAAAAATTCCATAAAGTAACTTCTCAAAAAATTCAAAGCCCTGCATCAATTTTTCGTGAGATAATAACAACATATTTTCAATACCTATCTACCCTTTTTATAGCAATATCTGAAAAAGCTAGCGAAATTGAAAAGGATGAAAATAATTCAACTTCCTTTATGGCACAAGAACGAATTTCAGATTTGCCCATCCTACGAGTATCTATACTGACCGAAGATCCCAAATTACTGATATCGTTTTCTTCAATGGATCATTCAAGCAATGAATTCGAAAAAACGACAAAAAGAAAAAAAAAACGTCAAAAATAATTAATTTTATGTCAAATATGTTGCAAACTAGCATCAAAGATTAATTACAATAAATACTTAATACTCATGATTTTATTTTGTTCAATACAGATGCTTTTGTTTTTTGTAGAAATAGTAGAATAGAGGAAAAAATTTTCTGTACAAAGCTCATTTAGGGTAAGGTTGTCCCAGCATCACTACCTTGGGTAGAGTTTAAGAATCAAACCGAAATAGCATGGATAACAGTAGAGACTTGTGTATAGACATTATGTCTATATACAATAATGTCTATAGAAGATATATACCATAATATTGATATAATAAAATAACTAAGGATTTAGGGTGTTGATCTAACGAATGTGAAAAATATACATATTTAATCCTCCTCAAAAATAACAGAACGTTCTGATGATAACAATGCCAATTTTTAGAAGACAAATACGTCAGATAATTTCATGTCAAAACATTGCTGAAACAAACATTATCCTAAATTAAATCGCTGACAATCATGTTTTAACACAACACAGACGGTGAAGTAAGTCGTCCGTTTTGCACTGAAAGATTGGTATTAATAGCAGATCATGCCATGAATGCTCAATCAGGTGACAAGGACTGACGCAGTAAAATAAAGTATACACTATACCCCAAGTTTTTCCGTTAGATAGTTATATGTTTGCCCGAACATCCAATATTTTCAATTTCCTAGTTTTTTCAATCTTTTTCAGAAATTTTTTTCAATCTGGCTGTTTAGATATATAGGTCTTTGAACTATGTATGCATATGTATACACATAATGACTCTATTCTTTCGCCACTATTTCATAAGAATCATAATAAGGATGACTTATTGATTGACTCCTTCATAATCCAAAAACTAAAATTTCAAATCCTCAATTTATATTTATTTTTTGTATTTATTACAGATTGGTGCAGAATTTTAATTAGGTTTATTGCTTGAGAAATGATTTTTTAAATTTTAATAATACAACAGTTCGTATTTGTACAACATCGATTTCATTTAAGGTGTCGTAATTTTAATGCAAATAAACAACAAAAATATTGCAGATATTTTAACGAATGTTATAAATTATGGATAAGCCACTAGGTCGAAAAAGGTGACATTCCGAATCGGGTAAATAGCAAAATTTCAAAGAAACTAAGAACATAGTTTCATAATTCATTATAGGCAGTTACATAATTACATACATTTGCAGCAGTCCATATACACGAGGAATGATTATATTAATTAATTTGATGTGAATTTATATCATAAATGTGAGAAACACAGAATGAAGAAAGTATTCAGAACTGATAATTTTTTATTCAAAAAAGTTACATTTTCATGCAATATTCATAGATATTTATGTAATACTAGCTGACCCGGCGAACTTTCTACAGCTATATATTTTTACTGAATATTTTCGAAAATCCTGAAAGACACGTTCTATTATTTCTCTTTTCACTACTTATTCCTATTTATACCTATTGTGGATCCAAGGGAGGCGCCCATAAACTAAGGAAATGAAACATTTCAGCTGATTGAAATTAGTCGGATAATCAATAATATTGAATTATATATCAACAAGTTTAATATATTGAAAATGATCAATCTGTCATTTCTCTAGTTGAACTGGATGTTTGTAATATCGTAATGGGTACTTCCTACTCATATCTCCTCAGTAATTAAATGAGAAATCCTGCAGTTCGTAATTTCATTGAAAATCTGAATATCTTTTTCCGTCGAAAATTCTTTTACGACGAAAATTTTCGGCGAAAAATTTATTTTTGGTCGTCATATCAGACTTGACACCTAAAATAGTTTGACACATCAATGGTGGCATTTTCTTATCGATAACAATCAAACTTTTATGCCTTGCAATATTTGCACACAACGTTCATTGGTCCGATAGTAACGATTGGTTGTGAACTGTAATCGATTTCCTCGTTATATTTAAATGCAGCTCGATAGGGGTTCAACGCAACATATATATCTTTGAGTTTATCTCTTGTATATCTTCGAGTTGCAGCATTGCAAGTTCTGCTGCTTATTGAGTTTGTACGTCTAATTCTTCTGGAAACCAAAATTCAACGGTTAATTGAAGAAAAGTATGTATTATTCATAACCAAGTATACCACGTGTTATGTTAGTAACATGTACATATGTTAATCTTTCCAAACTTACCAAAACTCTATATGGAATTGAAGTTTCAATATAAGGCGTCATAGCTTTGAAGTTACCGTCATGTGCACTCAGAAATTCAGTACTTTTATATCCTCTTTGGAATAAATGGAAAATTAATTATTTTATGTATTTAATATTAAAAATATTAGAAATTGTGTGTGTGTGTGTGTGTGTGTGTGTGAAATAGCACAATAAATACTTATTTTTATTCGTATTACAATGACAACGATGACACTAACTGGTGTTCTATGCGATTCCAAAATGCCTTTCAAGCTCAAGCAAAGCGTACAAGACTGTAGTGCGACCAGCATTAACATATGGAGCAGTATACTGGACTACGAAAAAATGCACAAATGATGTTGAGATTGAGATGGCGGGTGGAGTGACACAATTGATTGAAGTGCGCAATGAGTACATAAGAAGTTCCTTCAAAGTAGCTTTGAT
This sequence comes from Henosepilachna vigintioctopunctata, assembly GCA_030704895.1. NCBI lineage: Eukaryota > Metazoa > Arthropoda > Insecta > Coleoptera > Coccinellidae > Henosepilachna > Henosepilachna vigintioctopunctata. The sequence goes on along the minus strand of JARQZJ010000008.1, from coordinate 1,357,963 downwards.
CGTAAAAAAAGTGGGAGAAAGTCGTTCACGCTGGTATGGTCATACCAGCATAAGACGCGAAAATGACTATGTTGTTAAGAAAGTAGTCAACATACGAAAGAAGATCCGTAGAAGAGGCATGCCTTCCGCCATGTGGTAGAATAACATCCAGATAAAGATGGACCATGATAACCTGATTATTTGATCACCCAGAACAGAGTTCTTTTGTGCAAAAGAACTTTGACGACAGATGAAATGAGAACATGAGTTGGACAAAGAAGAAGAAGATAACTCTTAACATTCAAACCAAAAAACCAACGAATTACAGCTATAATACTTTCGTATAAAGATAATTCTTAACATTCAAACTATAAATCCAACGAATTACAGCCATAACACTTTCGTATTTGATCTTTTTCATTAGTATATGTTAACAGAAGAAAATTTGATTTAGGAAATTAATTTATCCTGGAGAACAGACTTAATTTGAATATTTTTTTATAGAATAACCAATTAAGTGTTTGAATTTAGAAATATATTCGTTCTAGTAGAAATATACCGGAGGTATGTTTCCAGTTCATTTATGTTTCTTTCTTCGAATGAATAAAAATTTGTTGAAATTTCACACAATGAATTGAATGAATGAATGAAAATAATGAATTACTCATGAAATGAAAGTTTTCTAATGTTTTAAGTAATAACTCTCTACTTAATAGGTATTTCATTTAATGTGAGTGGTAACAGTTTAATTGCCCAGCAATTTTAACAGTCAGCTCGGCTACTGAAATATTCTCTCAATTCCATTTTATCGATGTAACGATTCACCACTTACTAGCATACAAAAACGTAATTATTTAATTACCCAAATCGACTTTTGTAAGTAAAATAAAATACTGGGAGAAAATTTTATGTAAAATTGTAATTTAATAAGTAATAACTTAAGATTATTTACACTTGATATTCATTTTTCGTATTATATGAAGATGTCTTTGATATTAAGTCAATTAATTCCATTAATAAAAAAAATGTAGTAAGTATTTTATAAATAGACTAGCTAATTGATCGAACAATTAACAAACAAATTTTTTGGCACGAAACGTATGATGAAGAATTTGCCGACGTTTGATTTATGACGTATTTTACTTTACATATTTTCCATTTGTGGATGGCGTACAGAAATAGTTTTTTTTTCAGTAGAGTATTATTCATTTTGTAACTTACTGTCATGAAATGCAAAAAAGTACAGCATTAGCACACCGAAAGTACGACTATAATAGGAGCAGATTACCCACTCCATGGAGGTACATTCGTTGGCTTGATGGAAAAAAGTGATGAGAATAAAAGTTCAAGTTTTAAACATAGATATATTCATATATTGAACTATATTATTTATTATATTTCATTATAATTCTTAATGATTGTATTATAATGAAAGATGCATAACCAACTTAATTACAACAAAATCGCCCTATTTTCTTATTTACATTTATGCAAATATCTTGACTATATATTTTTATGCTGCTTGACAATCAACAATTGGTAAAGTGTTGAAAAAATTGTGAAACTCTAATTATATCCTCAACCCTGTTCAAAAGCAGATTCCAATGCGTGAAATGAATTTTCTCATATTTAGTTACCTATATAAAGAGAAAATTCTTAGTACAAAGAAGCGCATTTGGTTATTGTCCCTTGGGATTATATAGCTTCATAGAGTTTTTTGTTGCAACTCATGACAAATCACCGAAATATAAATTTTTTCATATTTTTGGAATATATGAAAATCAAAGTTCAAGTCAATCGAATATCGGTCAAAGAAAGTATTGTTTTTAAATAGATATCTGAATTTCTGAAGGTCCAGGTAAATCTAATCAATTAAGATGTTTAAAATGTATTTCAATTTGGTAACATATTTATCCATATGAAATATTATTCTGTTTACACAAATTAATCATGTATAACGAAATTATGAGATTTAAATATACACGAAATAAATTTTTGATACTCTCATATGTAATTACATAGAATGTGAATTCGTATTGAGGATTTTAGAGGGATTTATCTAAGAAATCATTGTGTATCACTGAAAATCTGGAAAAAGATGGCGAGGTTATACTTACTATAATTCTTTAAATTCAGGACACATACTTCAAACTAATAGAGTCAATTATAAAATAGAAAAAGATGACCGGGTATCCAAATAAGAATGACTCTCTGTCATATCTTGAGAACCGTTCATAGTATAGCTTAGGAAAAACATTTTAACAAAAGTGACCTCAAGATAAACCTGGAAATTATTTATAGAGTTTTAGGTCCACCGCTAGAGGTCGTAATTGAATAACGAAAATTGAAAACTAAATTTTTCACATATTTTGCCTTATTAGGATGTATTTAAACTACGATTATAGTCTTCCTCAAGAAATTCTGCGTATATTTGATTTCATAAGTTTTAGTCTATCTTTTTAAATAAGAGTAGAGAAAAAGTTGGAACCTTAGCATGAAAAAACGCCTGTAACTCGATTTATGGGACTTAGTATTTTTGAGAATAGCTCTTTTCCACTAATGAAGGAGTTTTAATTGATAATTAAAGTAATAAGTAACCTATACACTAGCGAACGCTTTTTATTCATTTTTTAAAATCTAGTTGTTCTTGAAAAATATTTAATGGAAACAGGCATCTTTAATTACAGAATTTCTTGACAAATACGATAATCCTAGTTTATAGTAGTATCTTAATAAAGAAAAATTACTAAGAAATTTATTTTTAAATTTTTGGTATTCAATTACGCCCTATAGCGGCGAACCTACAACTTTGTAAAAAATTTCCAGGTTGTTCTCGTGGTCTTATAGTTTTATTATAATTTTTTTTCCCTAAGCTGTACTATCAACGGTTTTCGTGATATGGCCGAGAGCCATGCTCATTATAGATACACTGCAGTGCAAGACATGTTAAAAAGACTAAATTTTCATAGTGTTGAACGTTTTGGGTCCAACTTAATATTTTTATATAAAATTGTGAATAATTTAGCAGAAAAATTCTTATTGGCACCATTGGTTGAAAGGTCCACGATGATATTATATGAATTTTTTTTTAAACAACATAAATACTTCATTCATCAAAAAGATACATTCACATCTAAATAACAACAAAAATTTTTTTTTCAATTTTACAATATATATCTTTAACATCATTTACAACTTAGATCATCATAGTCATTCAAAACTAATTTGGATATTCAGTTATTTAATTGTTCAAATAAAGTATATTTTATTAAAAAAATTTTTAATTTTATTATTTACAATATTATTGTATCTATCCACTCTTAACATTTGTACAAATTCTGTTCAGTTTCCATGTTGTTGTAAATTACTGCATGAAGCAACCAACACATACATTAAGGTCTTTTTTGTTCATATTTCTTCTGAATAATAATTTTGTGTCATCTCCTATATCTGCTGAAATTTGAACTTAACCACATCCAAATTTCCAAATATTTAGTGAATCTTCGCAACTTGTCAATCTATGTATTAAAGTTTCTCATGTTTTACATTTATCGCACTGGTCCGAGTCCGAAATATTATGCCTTCTCAATTTTGAATTCACTGAGTATATTTCATTGATTAACTTGTAGGAACATGGATTCAGGAATATGTAAGGATATCACATAGGAAAGTATAGAACTGGCACACTATATAAATCTCTTTTTGTCGGTGGTCTTATATTATATAATAAATTACTAGAGTATGTTATCACAAAATGTATTCATATTTAAAATCGATTGAGACATCATCTTTTATTGAGTCAATAATTTAAAGTACACATAAGAACGTAATATGTTGAATGCTGTAAAAACTAGCGAAAAGCTAACAGAGATACTAGTACTATTATTATTATTATTGGGACACCAGTATATAATGATGCAAATATTGAAGTTTTGAAACAAAGTTAAGAATGCAAACTATTAAATTTCAATAAATTTTCAACCAGTCATAAATATTGGATTAATATATTTGGAAACTTTTTGATTGTTATCTTAAATTTGTCTCTTTCTTTTCGTTCGAATTAATCGGGACAAAGGATAAAAACAATGTTTTCGTAAAATCTCACCTTTCGATGAAGTAAATACATACAAAATAGCGTAAATTCTTCATATTAATATGAAGTATGTCCTCCTTTCGCAGAAATAACTTCTTGAACTCGTCTAGGCATCGATTCCACTAGCGTAGCGCAGAGTTTCTTCAATTCGTCATCATAAAACCACACCTGAATTGCACTTATTATCATTTTTTTGTAGTGCAATCTATCTTTGCCCGTCGTTTCTTTAAAATATTCCATAAATTCACAATGGGATTGAGATCAGGTAAATTCCCCGGCCAATCGAGTACTTTTATGTCATTCTCACGCATAAAGACCTACACTTGTTTGGAAATGTGGCAGGCAGCCAAGACGTGCTGCAATGTTCCATCGAATGTTTCCATTAATGGGACAATCTTGGTACGCAATATTTTCATATATTTCACTGAATTCATCATCCCTGTTATAGGGACTAATCGTCCAGTGCCATTGTGTTTTACGGTTTGCTGGATGTGATCAGGCCGCAAAGTTTTTCCATCACTTCGTCTAACAACAATAGATTTGTACCCTTGAACAAACAAATGTGTCTCATCACTAAAAACCGCCTTCTTTCAGTCGTCCACAGTCCACGAACGGTACTTTTTGGCCCATGCCAAACGTTTCTTCATCATTTTCTGGGTAAGCAGTTGCTTCTTCTTGATCTTCTTGCCTTACGGCCAACATCCAGGAGTCGTTTTCGCACACTTGAGGTGCTCATCTCCATACCAGAAACCATTAAATCCCTTCGAAGATCAGTCCTTGTCTTTCTCGGATTTATTTTGCTTTTTCTTATCAACAATTTGTCTGTTCTTGGAGTAGTTTTGCGTTTGCGGTCACAGTTTTCTTTTCTTTTTGGAGACGATAAGCCACTTTCTTCAAATGCTTTTAAAATTCTCGAAACTCTGGACTTTCCCACACCAACAGCTTTAGCTATATGCTCTTACAGTCATTGATGTGTGTTCATTAAGCGCGATAATTTTGGAACGCTTCCTCTGAGTGATATTCATCTTTGGAGAAGACAATACAGCACGTATCAAAATTGAAAATTTGGATACGTTGATTTTTTTTTGAAAACTGAATTGCTGGCGAGGTATAAATGATGGTCAAGGTCCCTCACGTCACCTCAGGTAGTAAACAGCAGGTGTGAGTGTGTTTGGGCCACCCTGGTACTCACATACTTACTAGAGTAACTCAAACGAAGAAAAAAATGTTTGTCCTAATTAATTCGGCATAGTATTTAGTCTTCAGGTAATCACCAAAGAACCTCTCATCCTCGCTCAGATGGCAACAAATATCCCTAATTTATGAAGCAAATATGTCATCAAATAACAAGAATATCAATTATCCTATTATTTTGAACTCCAAGCCATCCTCCTAATTACCTAAAATAATCTCCAATTATGAAAAGAATGAAAAAAATCAACTACGACTGTACCCCATTCAAACGCAAAAAAACCTGTAACTAATTTCCATCCCTGGATCTCTATTACTCCAATTACGGATCTTACAACTAAACAAAGGAAAAATTGCAACAAAAATTCAAACAGCTATCAGAAACACCAAAACAGCTTTGAAGAACAATTCCTCAATCACTCAAGCGTTATTCTAATTTTCACTCAATGTGACTAATGATAACTCAATAAACTTGAACTTTTAATGAGCCTTGCCCATAATAACACAAAATCTTCTGTATGCCTACCTCTAAACTTCATTCACAGAATCTCTAGCAATATTCAGAGCCAGTGGCGTATATTAGGCGGGTCCAGTTGGGCCCCACCACCCGAAATCAGATAATGTAATACAAAATGAATAAACAAATGTGGATGAGTGGAAAGGAATCTTTATTTTTTCGTTTAGAAATTATGTGAGTTGTTGAAATGGATAATTTAAAATATCTAATAGATGATCGGGTCACTAGTGAGTGGTAAGTGGTTGACTTAGTAAAACTTACTGTCGTCTACGGCATCTTCCAGCGGCCTAAGAAGACTGAAGACCTAATTAAGAAACAGCACATCCGAAAGTAGGTTAACAGACTAGCTTCATTTTTCATCCACAGGGATATTATTGTAGGTGACCAGAAAGTTATTGATAAATTCCCAAGTACACTAGAAACTTGGGAACTTCGTTACTTTGTTCTGTAATGTGTGTAAATATTGTTAACCTCAACAAGTCTTTACAATATATAATTTTTTTGACCTGTGTTCTTCTATTGAACTTGTTGTCGCCGTTTTCTGGGTCTTGGTTTTTACCGGTCTTTAACACAAAAGAACGTGAGTAATTCAATTCCTTATAATAATTGACTCATTGAACGTCCTCTTAGGGCTAAAAGTTTTGAATCCCTTACATGAATTTATACAGGAAACGAATATGGCACGAATAGGCCTAAAGGATGTCCATAAGAATGTGAAATTTATGTGGCGACTATTCATCTTGCGATAATTGGCAATGAAGAAATGGATCGATTAGCACAACATTCAATGAACAACGAATAACGCAAGATTATCAAAGAACTGCCAAAATTGTACGAGAAAATTTCAATCAATTCTTAGAACTCTAAAATATGGTAATACACTGGAATAGCCTACTAGCAGCAGTAAAATGAAAAACATTCTGACTTTTCTGATAGTTCCGTTAGTTCTGAAAAAACAAACTTGTTTTCCGAACTGTAATTCAACAACTTAAAATGACATATAAATAGGAATGATGAGAGCCTGAAGCGGTTGATTCGGGGTTTGTGTACTCATGAATAAAAAAATAATTACAAATACCTCTTATAACAACAATAGCCTTATTCAAAATGATCATTTCTTTGTTGTTTGAATAAACCGAAAATATGACATTACTTGCTCAAAGTGTTGAGAATGAACCTATTGGAAGCTGCTGAAATAGAATCAGCAATTGAAGAATAAATTGAATAGAGCGACGAAGTTAGGACCAAAAGATTTTCCATGTCAGTTTCCAATTCCAAATCAGTTTCACTTTATAAGTTTTTTCGGGCTGTTCTTGATTATTACTTGAATTTCGTGTTTCATCGCAAAAATATCTGCCCTCTACATATGGTGACTTTTACAGATATGCTTATTTCTAGAGTGCAGTTAATATATCACAAAATATAAAGCCAGTAATTATTATACAAGTAAGTACAAAATTATTATGGTTATACACCTCAAATTTCCTCATAATTACCATGCCAGTTTGACAGAAATATTGAACTGTTTACTCTCAAATGGCACTTTTTGTAATAAGGCAACAATTTGTCGTATATACGATAATTTTGAAGTAGTTATAGTTTTACAACCACTGAATCAATTAGCAGCCCATCATACGTTTGGTGAATTAAATCGCATATATGCAATCAATATATATTATCTAATATAAATGTTTCTTAGATACTTTCTACGGTTACTTTCGATCTTTAAAATCAATTATAATTTTACTCTAGAATTAAAAGCAACAATTATTATTGTTGCGTAATCATAATCCAACTTCAAAGAGACATTTTGTGTTGTTCGTTAGCTACATATTGACACCTGTTCTCACATAGTAACACTTGGCCTGTTTTGAATCAATATAAAGCTAATCTTTAATCAGAATATTCTGTCTAATGTTCATTAATTTTACTCAATAAAATTTGCAAACTCATGTAAAATTAAACTGAAAACAAAATTGAACAATCACAAACAATATATAGACGAGCTCGTATATATATGACCTACGTAACTCTGTATGCTAACTAGAATGAAAGTTTTCCCACAAAACTACAAGAAAATCTTATATCTAAAAAACTTATATATAAAACACAGACTAGGGCTCTTCTTATATCACTACACAAAGTCAATGGCTCCACGAAAAGGACGAAACAGCACATAAATTATTATGAAGCGCATAAAAGACCAGAACATCAAAATGAAACAGGGGTGGATGAAGGAATTTCGTATTTTGACAAGGCAATCTCGAAACACAGGAATTCGTTAGGGAATTAATAAGGAAAATAAGAGAAGAGCAATCAACAAAAACTCTGAACAACTTATAAAGAAATATAATTCCCGAATATTTTTTACATTTCCAAGTAGTGGAACTTTACATCTGGTAATAAGGTACTCATAGAGTTATACCTCGTTCTGGATAAACACCATCAGAGCAAAGCCATAAATATTTCAGAAAGCGTCTTTGAACGGACTCAAGATTTTTTATATGAGACGAGTATGATGGATTCCAAACGACACTGGCATAAATTCTACTTTTGATCGTATTAAGGTATTGCATAGGAATCTATACAAGTTGATTGTGACTTATGAAATAGTGCAATTTTATCTCTTAATTCCTGAGAGTTAAAATTGAACATCAGACTTTCTGCTTCGGTAACGATAAAAGTAAGCGAGAAAAGGGCAAATACTTTTTCTGTGAAACAGATGGTTGAATTGTGGTCTATGAAGCAAATGTAATGCGTTCGAGTCTCTATGAATTATATCACTATCTTCGAACCCAAAGATGTTTGGTTCAAAGACATACGAGTAGTATTTGATAGGTAATCCACACATATTAGTGCCCTAATGCGGTTTGAAAGGGTGTTAAACTGTAGGTTCCAGTTTAATGATTGTAAAACTCAAAAAACGAAAACCGTGAGTTAATATAATTCAGAATTGAATTCACGTAAGTAAGGTTATAATTATACTTATGCTAAGTATTTCAAATGTATTGTCTATAAAAAGCATACACAAACTCAAAGAAATATTCAAAAAATTAATGATTTTCAAGTTTCGTATTCAAATAATCGAGGTGCAACATTAATAGCTATGACGATTTCAAAAAAACTCAAAGTAACTGAATCGATTACACTTGCCATTGTAGTGTATTTTCTAGAAATTTTGCAGTGACAAAGATTATCATAATAAACTTAGTTCAAATAATAACATTTGAAGAATTTTTATGAAAATCCTGCCTAGTCAACATTGAGTCAGTTAGGCTTAAGTTTTGAACAGAAAAAGGAGATCCGATGTCGACGTAAAATTATATTTGCACTGGTGTGTAAAATTAACAACAAATTCCACTTGAATACCTGAGTACAATACAGTTCGTTTATAATAAATATAATTGACAATAGCTTTGTCTAAAATAGTAATGGTAATTGAGATTTATTTTGTTATATTCATGTTTCATCGAGTGTTCTGCGAGATATTTTTGTTTATCTCTGACTTCGATCACATCTCACAACCACATAGTGATAATTCATGTTTTGAGTTGATTTATTATTCTCATTATAATAATAATATTCTCCATAATTGTAAGTATCTAATTGAAAACAGTCTACATACACCTAATTATCAAAATTCAATAGTATTAGTTATGCTTTAGTATCAGTTTGTCCTAATGTCCTGACTCTATTTTACATAATCTTGAGATATAATTACATAATTTTCCTCAATGTGCTTACTTAATTGAGTATATCGATATTCAGAAGTAAAATGAAATTCACTTAATTAGTGCCTACAGTCTAATTGATAATCACAATAGACTACGATTACCTAATTATTCAAATTCAAAAATTTTGTCAAGTTCTGTTTCACTGAGAGTCTGTGAATTCGAATATTCAAATGATATATTCATAAATAATGAAATGATCAAATCATTCAGTTAATCATAATGTCTTTACAACGATATATATTTTATTGTTTTAACAAAAAAGACATTGAGAAATTACTTTGATATTCTTCTGAAAATAAAGGCGACAAGTTCTAAGTGGATTCTATTTGTCATTGTTAATATATGTTTAGGATTATCTGCTTCCGCGAAATACAAAAAAAGAGTGCAATGAACGGGAAAATTGGAAATAAACTTACAGGCATGATGATGTTCAAGGAGCACGACCACATAAAAGCTAAGCGTTGCCGATATGGAAATGGCTATTTTCAAATGTATTTTCGCGGGGGTCTCAGCTCTACAATTCGAATACTCAGTACACCAAAATAGGTACCCTTGTGACGACGTCATTGTTCTTTTTAGAAAAGGAGCACCACGTTTTATTTTCGGTCAAACCGAAATAGATGGACCCCTGGATTGTTGACATATTCGACCCTTTTTCACGATAATTACATACCTAGATATCTATTTTATATTCTGTAGATATGAGGACTTATTCATATATGTTTGAAATTATAATTTCACTTCAAAGCACTTTATAGTATAAGAACCGGGGATGAAATTCACACAATTTGTCTCATCTATAACACATATATAAGATTACTTGACTACTACATGATTTAATTATCCGACGAACTTTGGTTAGATTAACTATATAGTGTAAGTTGATATTTTTACTAAAACAGGTCCACTATTGATAGATCTGATTTTTTTTATTAAAAATATTGGCTGAATTTGTGTTAATTTCATTAATAATACCTTTGAATAAACGCATCACTTACTCATTAATTACAATTTAATTAGAATGATTTTGAGAATGTTTAAATTACAATGATGACATCATAATAATCAGAAGGATGATATAGATCACTGTAGATTTATATTGACTTGATATCTTCGTTACAAGCCAGAAATTATGTTTTTGAGTTGGTGGAGATAGGAAGTATTCACTATTATGGTCCAAACCTACGACTGACAGTTTTTTTCAAAATCAATCAAAACTGCAAAACAGGAAATAAACAGCATGTGTACGCCAAGTTTTTATAACTATTTTGATAACCAAATCATAGTACTCTTTTATGAAATTGTCTATATCTTCAAATGTACTTGCAACTTCAGCAATTTTCAAAGTACCCTAATTTTCAATACCTTATTGGGCTCTTTCAGGTAATCGTTAATATTCCCATGAGCGACAGACAGAAAACAGCAACATCAATACTGTTTTTCTTTTGTGGAACATTCCTCATATCACATGCTGTAACCCTTTAATCAGTCGCATCTAAATCGAAAGACTGCATTTTTTATTATAACTCCCTAGATAATTTTGCATTCTCACAACCAACGTCGACCAAATCATATCAGTGACCACGATTTTACTTCTAATCTATATCCTTCATGATTCAAATGATTCAGGAGCATCTGCAAAAATTTATTGGGCATCTCCACAGTTCACAGTGTCTATTTCTTCGTTCAGATATCTAAATCGCGAAGATGTGAGTTTCTCCAAAATATTCTTGCTCAAAGACTACATTTTTCATTCCTATTCGGAGAGATGCTCCGATTCTAACATGAGTGATTTCATTTCTATTTGATGTAGAGTTTTCGAAAATTGACTCAGTTCTACCTCGATCTGTATTTGGCAGTGTATGGTTTTCCTCTGATTTTTTTTCAAACCGTATTCTATTTTCTTATCGATGTGTTTCTCGAAAGTAAGGTTTTTCATCATTTCTGTTTATTTCATCTTTTTACTTTCACAGGTTATTCGTTTCAGAAGCAGTAACTTCAGTCATACAATGATTGATACTTGACGACATTTTTTCATTTCTGAATCAGATTTGTTTTCAGTGGCGTCTAAACTGAAGTTACCTTCGCTGGAGCTATCAAAGTACCTTTTACGTCTCAAATTCTTTTGGATCCTTTGCTTTTAAACTACCTTCGCTGGCCAGCTTTTTATCAAATCTACCTGCGTACATCTAAAATGCAGATATAGTGGGCTGAATTCTCTTTGCACGTTCCTTTTTCGTCAATTATCCATCTAAGAAGTAACATCGTAATCTTATACATAACATTTGGTAGATTTCAATTACTTTAATTATATTATTATCTCAATACCAAGTGGTTTAATTAATTATCTGTGGCGTCTAAACTGAAGTTACCTTCGCTGGAGCTATCAAAGTAGCTTCGCTGGAGCTTTTAAACTACCTTCGCTGGAGCTATCAAACTACCTTCGCTGGAGCTCTCAAAGTACCTTGGCAGGAGCCTTAGGTAATATAACCTTGACTAGGGCCTCAAAATTATCTTGATTCGAGCGTTAGAAACACGTCGCTGGAGCTTCAAGCTACATATATTAAAGGACAATCTTGTGAATCCAACATCTATGAAATTATATAGATAAGTTATTTTCTTTTATTGAAAATACGAAGAAATCTAGTAAATTCATACATTTTCACTTTGTTATTACCTACTGAGTGTCAATCAGACTGAATGTGTGACCCCTCGTTTTCAGCTAGCCTCGGTTATTCAATATTGAAACGGGGGTTATATCATAAATGCAGTACTTTTACAATCGTGAGTTATCAATTTCGAAGAGGATTTCCTCAAAATTTATCAATAAAAATGACATACATTAGACACTCAGATGTACTTTTGAATGATAAAATGTTGATACAGTCAATTTGTTCATGATCTTTGAAGCATTGACATTTTTCAGCAACACCATCATTACCATAGAAAACAAAATTTCTTAGAATAAGTCAAGACTCCTTGAATTTTTTCTAATTATAATTAGTGTTTCACTCAACCAAAATATGACCCCATGAACAGAGCTTTGGTGCTCAACAAGTTTTCTTTATATATCGTTCACATTTTATACTTTATTTATCCGAAACATACTAAGATACATGAATGTTCAAAATTATTGTACTGTCAGATGAAGTGTTTCAATATATATAACCTCATTTCAGATTTAGATGATTTCATTTTGTAGAAATAATTTTAATAAATGTTACCGATGAGATTTTTAAAGAGGAAGCACCCTCTTTTTCTCATACTAATATATTAATCAACATATAAAAACATAGAGGTATGTTTGAAAAACTGTTGAATCGTTGTTGAAAAAATGTTGAACTGTTGAAAGTGAATAAAACATACAGGAATCAGTTTCAAACCAGTCAAAACAATCGTCCGCGAAAGAAAATGAATCAATCAAGCTTTCAATTAAATGAAACTAGACTTGCAAGTTGTAAATATATTTCGAAATATATTCGCCTTTATTTATATCAGCACTTATTGCTCATCGCAATAAATTTCTAGTACTTAGACTGTCATGTTCTTCACTTACTAATTTATGGTTGGCGCGCTTTTTGTATCAGTGTCACTTTTGTCGTTCACTGGGGAATGAAATTAAGAAACGAGCAGCGTGATTTGCCAAGAAATAAAAATTCTATATAATTCATTCAGATATTAGACTTGCACGGTTGAATACCGAATAAAATTCATACAAGAAAATACTCATTGAATATATTTCATGCAATGAATAATCTTTCAAAGCACTTGAAAAAATCTTCCGAATATCTTTACAGATATCTTCATCAGAAAAGAGTGTTTATAAATAGAATATCATTCACCCAGTCAATTCAGTTTTGAATAGACATGATTTTTGGATCATGAAAAGAAAAATCAGTGGGACATTAGTGGAAATATTTAGAAATGTAAGCAAAATCATATGCAAAAACTGAGTAGAATATATAATAATAATAAGATAAATTTATTGGGAAACATTCCTTACATTGTAAAATTACATTCATTTCAATTGATACAATAATTACAACTTACAAAAAGGTCTGCCTTTGTTAAGAGCAGAGATTCAACTCTTCTCTTAAACAAATGAGCTTTCAGTACTTTCAAATTCGATGGTAAATGGTTGAAAATTTTAATACTCTGACAACAGAGAGAGTGCTCAAATTTAGCTGTTTTATGCATAGGAATAAGTAGCACATCCCTGTTTCTTGTTGAATACTCATGATTACTATTCAATTTAATTAACCTATCTTCATTTTCTTTAAACAAACATCTATAAATATATAAACACGGTAAGGTGAGTATGTGATTATTAATGAAGATAGGTTTACAAGATATTCGCTGATGAATATTGAATATTAATCTGTATTCGCTTCTGTGTAATAAACACCCTCTTTATTTCTGTAGAGCAGCCCCACAGCAGAATATTATAATTTAGATGACTATATACAAGACTGTAATACACATACATATTCACATAAATACACATTCATAACACAGTTTCTATGTACAATGTTCTTGATTCTAGAGATTGCAAAAAATGAGTTACTCAATTTTTTACATAAGACCTCAATGTGTGATGTCCATCTCAAATTTCTGTCTACATATATTCCAAGAAACATTGTTGATTGGGATGATGATATAGTGTTGTCCCCATATTTAACATACATGGTACTAATTCCATTGCCCTTCAGACAAAACTGAACACATACAGTTTTGTCAACGTTCACCATCAGATTGTTCATTTGACACCAACTTACAAACTCCCTCACAATGCATTCACATGCCTCCAGAAGTTCTTCAAGAACTTCTGGAGGGAGATGGGTAACAACTTCTTCAGTTGTTACCCATCTTTTCCTTCGATCTGCCGAAAGTACTTTACCTATAGGACAGCATTGTTCAAAATGATATCGAATAACATCAATGAATGAATCAAAACATGTATCAGCATCAAAATTATAAATCAGATCAGAAAAATTGTATTCAGAACGTATTTAGAAAACGTATAGAATTGTATTGAAATCGAAAAACTCCGTAATTTTCGGAATCAGTATTAAAATAATAATAATTTAAAATAATAATTTAAAAGATTTACAGTCATTTTTTAAATAATCAATGTTCAAATCGCCACATATAACAATATAATTTACCGTTTGGAAAATGATACGGAGGTTTCGCTTATCATTGGAGGTTACTTGTTGAACAAATAAGAATATCTTTGAGATGAACTATGACATTTCCAAACCTTCGACATCCTAATTCTTGAATCTACATATTATTGAAGACGAATATGAATTTATAAGGAATAATATAAAATATAATTGAATAATATAAGGAATTAGGAACTCTACAGAGTATTGAATAAATATGAAACCAAAATTCAAGATCTTGGTCCATGACCTTCACCTCAGGATCCTGAGGCCTGAGGCTTTTCAGAACTATCAACCTGAGGCTCTTTGAACGATAATTTGAGGCCCTCGATGAATGTACTCAAGTTCCCTTCATTCTTGTGTTATTGTATATTAAGAAATTGAAATGACGGATAAAAAGAATACCTAACCTCTCATAGTGTATATTTAGTTTTCAAATGTAATTGCAACTTTTTCAGTTTAATATTGTAACAATGCTTGTTACAATATTAAACCAGAAACTTAAATCCACTTAAACCCAGAAGGAATTTGACAGAATTCAAAAATGTATTTCAAGAGTTGAAATATTTTAAATTGACTCTTTTATTTTTTCTGAATCTATTCGAAATTATCATAATAGATAGGAGGACAGTATTCTATACATTCTGCAGTACTTTTTAGAGAATTAGGGTTCAAGCATCTGGAAAATTAGAATGAATAGAGATGCAATATCAAGCTTTACAATCAAAATATAAGTCGATGCCGATTACTGAATTTCGAAAATCTGTACTAGAATCGAAGTAAAAATTCAGAACAAGTTACTCAAGTGAATCATCTTATTCTACTTTAAGATTCGTTGAATCCAAACACTGATCAGTATAAGCTAACCAGCATCTCAAAGAATTACTGAGAACTGCAGTCACTAAATTTTAAAAGGGTTTGGCCACCCCTAGTAACTATATATTACTACTTTCACGGAGCTAACCACTTTTGGATGGCGTTATGGATTTACATTTTCTCGATTTTTCGAATTACTAATAAGTTTTTTAAGGTTGAACTAACTGCTTTATTTGGCTGATGGACATATCACAACTGACGAGATGCTGGAATATCTAAGGATATTTTTCTTTTGCTTCCACCTAGTTCGAACATCTCTTTCAATAAACGGAATAATCAGATCATAACTATTTCATTCAATTAAACTCAATTTTCCGAGTGAATATACAATATTAAAAGTATACTATACCTTTCTTTAGATAATTTTTTTTTCAAAAAATGTAGGCATCGATTCCAATATTCTCTTATACATATATATATATATATATATATATATATATATATATATATATATATTTTTTTTTTTTGAAAGTTTTTAGCATTAACAAGCTTTTTTAATATGAAAAAGTTTATTTTTGTTGACAATTATAATTAATTATTCATTAGTTTTGACAAAGTTTTAATATAACAACGAAACGTCAACAAAAATAAACTTTTTCATATTAAAAAAAGCCTGTTAATGCTAAAAACTTTCAAAATAAATACCTCAAACAGGCAATAAATCAATTTCAAGATATATATATATATATATATATATATATATATATATATATATATATATATATATATATATATATATATATATATATATATATATATATATAGTTCAAAGATTCACAGGTAATTCAATACTAGTATATACTGGAACTCTTAATCGAAATATTTCAAATAAAACTCTCAGGGAGCTGTCTACACAAATGTTGTCAACGAGAACGAACCCATCACTTTCGAGAGTGAATATTAAGAGCGTTTCGAAAAATTCATCGATCTTGTTGAATGATAATAGGATACAATTGTTTCATCATTATTATGAATCATCAGTCCATATTTAATCTATCAATAAAGAATCGATGACTTTCAAAACGAAAATAGGTCCCATACCAAATTAAGAGAAGTTCTAGAGAGTGAAATACTCACGTAGGCTCCCTCTATCGGCGAAAGGACGTATAAACACTCCCTAGCGTTCAAGATCCCTACTCATGACAACAAGAGTGCGAGTGGAAGGCTTTGTAGATATTTCATTCGAACACAACAGAAAATTGTCTGAAATGTGTACGAATGATCCCATGCCTAATCGCTCCAGATCACGCCCAGGCGGGCAAAAGTGTAGCTAGTTCAAAGATTCACAGGTAATTCAATACTAGTATATTCTGAGACTCTTAATCGAAATATCGAAATATTTCAAATAAAACTCTCAGGGAGCTGTCTACACAAATGTTGTCAACGAGAACGAACCCATCACTTTCGAGAGTGAATATTAAGAGCGTTTCGAAAAATTCATCGATCTTGTTGAATGATAATAGGATACAATTGTTTCATCATTATTATGAATCATCAGTCCATATTTAATCTATCAATCAAGAATCGATGACTTTCAAAACGAACATAGGTCCCATACCAAATTAAGAGAAGTTCTAGAGAGTGAAATACTCACGTAGGCTCCCTCTATCGGCGAAAGGACGTATAAACACTCCCTAGCGTTCAAGATTCCTACTCATGACAACAAGAGTGCGAGTGGAAGGCTTTGTAGATATTTCATTCGAACACAACAGAAAATTGTCTGAAATGTGTACGAATGATCCCATGCCTAATCGCTCCAGATCACGCCCAGGCGGGCAAAAGTGTAGCTAGTTCAAAGATCACAGGTAATTCAATACTAGTATATACTGAGACTCTTAATCGAAATATTTCAAATAAAACTCTCAGGGAGCTGTCTACACAATTGTTGTCAACGAGAACGAACCCATCACTTTCAAGAGTGAATATTAAGAGCGATTCGAAAAGTTCATCGATCTTGTTGAATGATAATAGGATACAATTGTTTCATCATTATTATGAATCATCAGTCCATATTTAATCAATCAATCAAGAATCGATGACTTTCAAAACGCACATAGGTCCTATTCCAAATTGAGGACCGTTTTACGGAGTGAAATATTCACTTTGGCTCCCTCTATCGGAGAAAGAGGGAGCCATATAAACTCTCCCTGCCGTTCAAGATCCCTACTCATGACAACTTTCTGTAGTGCTCGAATGAAATATCTACAAAGCCTTTTACTCTCACTCTTGTTGTCATGAGTAGGAATCTGGAATGGCTGGGAGAGTTTATAAGTTTAATTGTTGATGCCTTGTTGCTGTATGTAATTGAGAGTTTTTTAGATATATTCAGTGATGGTTGTATCCATTTTCAGTTATCGATAACATAGAAATAATTCAGTTCTTTTGTTCCTTGCCATGTAACTTATTTTATAATCTCAACTATTTGGTAAGTCTTGATCTTCAGTAATGATTTTTATAACATCGGCTCATATTGCAGAATCCTGATGATGGTTACGATTGTTTAACCGAAACGTTGACGAAAATAAAAGTGGTTCACTAAGTGACCTCTTCTTCCATCCGTTTACAATCCCTTACACTACATAGTAATAATACGGAGGTATTCTTGTCAGTTTATATATATATATATATATATATATATATATATATATATATATATATATATATTATATTTATATATATATATATATATATATATATATATATATATATATATATATATATATATATATATATATATATATATATATATATATATATATATATATATATATATATATATATATATATATATATATATATATATATATATATATATATATATATATATATATATATATATATATATATATATATATATATATATATATATATATATATATATATATATATATTGCGAAAACTTATTTGAAAAGTAAAGAACTAATCTTACCATTCCATCCATGTCTAAATAAAATGAATTATTCACGTGATTTCGTCACGTGTTAACTAGTCAGACAAAATACATATACACATATGTATTTTAACAACCACTAAGAATAAATTTTGTGTATACAATTGTCTGATGTCATAACAGATTATTTAGAGCATTACGTGAAGCGCAATATCGAAATTCAATATCGTGTCGAAATCACAACAAACGAAAAATGAGGAAGTACATTTAAAATGTCTAAATTTATCTGGATATAATGAGTAAGACTGATGAATACGTCAAGTTTCGAGTGAACGACCTAAATGTGCTATTTTAAAAATAACGTACTTTTAGAATAACCACCAATCATTCGGTGTGAATTTGCTTTTAATTATAAAAGGTTAAATTTACGTCGAAATGAATAATTATTTAGAGAGAGTTATTGAACCTGTAAAATAAGGTTTTCATTGATTTGAAAATTTTATGAAGCTGTGTTTGGAAAAGCAAAGGAACATGCTATTGTGATTGGGTTAACACAAAATTAATAATATCGAGCAACATTGGCTAGATTATTAAAAAGTGTAATTTAAACACTTAAATAAATCGAACAATTTTGGTGTATTATAATAGCCAAGAGTTTCACGTAATAGTATTATATATTAATGAAAAACCTAGTAAATTTTGTACTGTGAAAAATGAATTTAAATTTTCAGGTTACGAGGTCTGTCACTTGATCACTAGAAACATCGAAAAAACAATCTACAAAACTGGCGATAAGGGCTTTCAACCGAAAATATTAAAATTATTCAGTGATCCTGTGGTCATCACTGAATCAAAGAATACAATTTAATCTTCACCGAAATTTACAAAATTATTTATTATCTGATGAAGTTCCTAACCCAATCAATTCTTTCTTAGTGATCAACAAAGATGGATGAGAACGAATGAACCAAATTTGTGATCTTCTGCAAAGAAAAGGAAAGTATTTGGAGGGAAATAAGGCAATCTGCATTTCTTGAATCTAACATTCCTTAATTATTTCATTGAATTTGGTGGATAAATCAATTTTAGGACAGTTAAACGCAAATTACTGCGGTTTTTTTATTATTATAATTTACTTATATACATATCAGTACATCCTAATAAAATGTATGCCATAACATAATTTAATGTGAACATGGTAGTTTTTTCCTATAATATTCACATTTTTTCGAATTAATGAATCCATATTTAGTTTGGATACATAAAATCGTGATAGTTCTCAACAAGGAATTTTATTAATAAAAATTATAAAATGAATAACTATCGATTATGAATAAAACTCGATTTCACTAATTTTTCATTGAATATTCTGGAACTTATTTATATAAATTGATAAAAACAATAAATTGAAATTAACACACTTGACTCAAGTTCCACTGAATATATTTAAAACTCTACATAGTTTCGGGTTGACCCATTATCAAGATTATACAGTATTACTCATGTTATCAATATTACTCGTTTGATAAATATTGTATACTCTTGATAATGGGTTAACCACCCGAAACATATGTAGAGTTTTAAATATATTCAGGGAAACTTAAATCAAGTGTGTTAATTTTAATTTATTGTTTTTAATATAATGTTTCACCAAGAAATAAGCGAAATCTCCGTGTCATTTATTATAAATTGATATGGTAAGATATTTTCTAACAAATTTTCAAACAAACAAAAAGTTTAGAAGTATATTCATTTTTAAACTGAATATTGTAAAAATAGAAAAACAACAATTTTCAAAAATGTCAAATTTTCACGCTCGGTATTAGATCGATTCACTACATTTTGGCCGTTATGCGTATTTATTTTTTCGAATATTCCAGTTTATACCAGGAAACAAGATCATGCTTTCATTATTTCCTTTCAAATCTGAATTGAAAAGAATGGGAATGAGATGATTGGCATGAAATGAAGTTTTCATTTCAAGTTTTTAAGTAATACTTTGCGCTGAAGTGTTATTGATGTTTTAGATGAAAATGCCCTCGACTGAAAGCAGTATTTTATGCTGGTTTTGGTCACAAATATACTGATTAGACCACCCATACTAAATCCTTTTTTTATTGGAGCCACAAACGTTTCAGTCGAGTCATCACGGTCCGCAAGTCGAAATTATTTAGGAGTATATGAAAAACTTAATTCGAAACTAAACCACGTGTTTTCTTTCATAGACATAAGCTATTTCAGGATTTCACACAGATAAGATAGTTAATTCAATTATAATAAAAATTAAAGCGACGTTTGAAACCGTGAACACTTTTCCAAAGCTTTATCAAGATCTGTCTTGTTGATGAATGCTGATCTTAATCATCCAAATCAGTCAGTAAGTTTTTTTTGGGAACATTTTTGTGTATTTAATTGTGGAAAATGATGATTCGCACTCGTTAGTGGACCCAAACAATGTTAATGAAGTTTGTGCACTACTTCGGACGTTTTTTATTTTTGGTAACATTGTTCCAAATCCCAAGTACTGTATCGTTACCCTTTCTTTTCAAATAAAGCTTGTAGATAAGTATTTTTCAAATGTATGAGTTCATCGAACACTCGGAGTAATCACAATTAGAAATCGTAGTTAAATTCATCAAATAGTCGTATTCTATAATTTGAAATTGTTGAGCAGCTTTCCTAAGAAATGTCGTTACGGTCCGCAAATTTTGGAACTATTTATTCTGAATATCTACATGATGAATATTTAGCTTGTATTCAAATGCAAATACTTCTTTCGCCATATTCGAAACAATGTTATATTTACCTTGTATACTCCGATTGAGGAGTTTTTCTATGATACCAACTAGAAAAGCTATAAAACTCATTAATTCGCAACTTAGTGCAGATTACTATTTTGTTCTAAATCATTTTATTCAAAGTCTCTATAGTTTCTATATTGAGCGCAAAATTTGAAATGATTTACATTTTGTAAATCAATCCGGGCTCGTCGGCCCGGAGTTTGAGTATAGCTGGACTAGATAGACAAACAAACTTCCTAGAAATTGTTCTAGATTAATAATTAATGAGGCCGATACTTGATGTAAATCGATAAACATAATAAAAAAATTGTTAAACCAAGATTTACACATATATTAAAAAGAATACTGCATGACGTACGTTTCGATGATATTCACCTTTTTCGAATGCTACGTGCAGACTAATGACATTTCTCGAATACATACAATAGGTAAACTTAAATTATGAATACAGAGAAAACAGGTTAGATAACAGGTAGAAGGGATCAATTCATACTGAACTACTATATAGGAAACTAAGTTATTTTGAAAAGATTGAGAAGGGGGCTTGAGGTATGATCGATTCGGCTGTCCAAAAGGTTGCCAGAATATTTGTAGTTATTAATTTGAAGTGATTCTAACAAATTAAGCTTCATTCCCTTGTTTGCGGTATTCAAAATCAGAATTGGATATATGATTTTCATTAATCAAATGATTTGCATAATGTGAGTCTGTCTTCTGATTATCAAAGCTACGTTTATGTTCAGAAATTCTTATTTGAAAACTTCTAAATGTTCTACCAATATAAAACTTATCACAACTACCACAGTTAATTCTAATTATATTAAAACAATTGTTATTTTAATTGTTCTAGATTTAGTTGCTCTAATAACCACAATACGCCTTACCTTCATCTTTTATTTTATGTATAGACGAAATATTATATTTTCTATAGAATACTGATCTCTCCAATTATACCCTACTTGTTGAAATCAGTAATCATGAAAGATACTTCAAAAGTATGTGTTCATACTTTGATTCATGACCATTTTTCTTCTTTTTCAGAAATTTTCATTTTTGTCAGATATATTACGATGTTCTCTGAATTATTTGCGGTTCAACGAATTTTCATTCATAAGTTGATGTTCTGACTTTACTTGAATTCCCTACTATGAATAAATTCAGAACAGCATTGCGAAATTTACGGGTTCACTCAAATGACATTTTACAGCAAGTGTACTTCGGAATAAATAATATTTACATTTCGCCCACCCGTTTCGCTTGCAGTGTTAAGAAATAACATTTTGTATTGAATCTATTTTTGAAATTTAATAATCCATGCGTATTAAGCAGGTGTTTCCTGGATTGGAATTGTAAATACAGGAAAACATGAAGAATTTCCCGAATTTCACGACGTTATCAGAAAGGATACTACTTAAAAATTTCACTATAATTTATCCAAACAGAATAATATCTAGTTGTTTAATATTCGTAATTTCCACTCAAGTATTACAATCCAAAAGATTTCAGAGCGTTTATGGATAGGTTCTTTTCAATACAGTAGCAACTGTTGCATTCACGATTACTGTTTTAGGACCTCATCATATTTCTGGTAATTACCAGTATATACAGTAAAAAAGTTCGAATGTGAAAGTAAAAATGTGACGAATTTCCCCTGATCTCCAGAAATTTAATCCTGAATTAATTGCGTAACAATAAGTGTTTGTCATACTTTCAATGCTTTTATACTTTCATGAAATGTTAACTGTGTGGTAGTTCATTTTAAATAATATTTCAATGAGGCACAAGATTTGAAACCACTGAATTTATCGTAAATAAAACTATGTTTCACTTATTACGTCATTATCAATTCAATGATAATATCGTTATAGTCTAAAATAGTATTTACAATATTTATTGTATTTAATAGTATTCACAATTTTAGTGGTTTTGAGACTCATTTACGTTTTATTTAATTATAAATATTTCAAACATTGAAACGATGAAACATTTCGAATTGAAAATATCAAAATGCCTACTTTCGACATAATATTTGGAACATTTTTTCAAAACCATTCGAGCGGTTGAACATAATATTACATATATTGAATTTTACTCATGAAGAAACTAGTGAAGAATTTGTATTTCATTTATTCTGAAATGAAGAAATGAAAAACTCAAAGTCAAAACACGCCAAAAAATTGTTGTTAATGATTCATGTCATATGCTTACACACACACACACACATAAATATACGAGTATATATATATATATATATATATATATATATATATATAGTATATATAGTAAATACTGAGACTTTAATCGAAATATCGAATATTTCAAATAAATCTCTCAGGGAGCTGTCTACACAATCAGCTCCCTGAGAGTTTTATTTGAAATATTTCGATATTTCGATTAAGAGTCTCATTATTTACTAGTATTGAATTACCTGTGAATCTTTGAACTATATATCTATATATATATATATATATATATATATATATATATATATATATATATATATATATATATGTATATATATATATATATATATATATATATATATATATATATATATATATATATATATATTATATATATATATAATATATAATTTTTAACATAAAGAATTTATAACATAATGATTATATATGTTACCGGAAGTGTATGTAATCCGTCATTGTATAAATATCCTAGGAAATATATGTAATTCCTAAAATCACGAAGAAATGTGTTAAATAAATTATATTAGACACATTTTCTAGGAAACTCATACATTTCCTAAATAGCAATCGGAAATGTAAAACATTTGAGATATCAATGGGTGTAAAGTAAAAGTTGGAAAAAATGGCTCCTCAGGAGGCACTTTGTGGGATAAAAGTAAAGTAGAAGTTAGTTTACAGCTACCCAATAATTTCACGCTAAATGATGAAACTGAAGAAGATTTGGAGAAAATTATGCAGGACCTTACCAAAAAGGAAGAAGATCCCGAGGTCACTGCATGTGAACTCTATAAGGTGAACACGGAGGCAAGCCAAGTCTCTAACAACGATTCAGCTCAACGCGAAACAGACACTCAACCTCCAGCTTGCACCCTCCAATGCAGCGTCTGTTCAAAAGGAACTACAAGGGCTTATACATGTAGAGAATATGGATGTGAAGAATCACCCAATGAAGGATTTGGATCTAAAATTGTTTTAAAATATGAAGTACAAGATAATCGTCAAAGTGCCAAGAAAAGCCTACAACAACAGGAGGAAAAAGGCTGAAATCGAATGGAAAGAAGCTTTCCCCTGTACATATTAGCACCTTTCTACGAATTGCAGTTCCAGAGGTTGATAGAGGTCATGGTGATGCCCGAAATATTATAGGTGTAGGTTTGCAGGAAACCGATGAAGAACTCTATCCAATTGGTACCAAGAACGGAATCTTAAAACAGTTATATTCTCGATTTCAGATTAATGTGTGTCCAAGAGTTCTTCTTGATACAGAGGATGTATCGAGTACGGAAATCTCACTACGGTCAGTTGCTAAACTGAAACCGGCCAGAGATTTAAGAAGTGCCTTTGCAAAAAAAATTGTACTACTGACAGATTGATGTAAAAAGATGTATGTGCTATAATAATACAAGTACACAATAAATTATTGTGTACTTCCAAGTGGCATTCCAGCTTACCCCTCAAAAATAAAAAGCCATATGGACTGACTCGTTTACATTAATATAGTATAATAATATGAAGACTTTCTTTAATATTGTGATATTTTTAATTACTTAAATAGCAAACTGATTACTTACCAAACGAATGTTTCACTTTATAAGAATAATATGAGTCGATTATATGATAAATACATTTTGAAAGTTACTAGATAGTTGATTTTCGAAGCTTTTATTAGTAAGATAATATGAAAATTTTTATACTTTACGATATGATTGTAACCTGAACGTTGATGTCTCAACGAGTGCTTCAACCAAAATCATTATTCTCATTTTACGATATTGGAATTATATGAAATTCCTAGGAGTTGTTCACATTTCCTAGGACATTTATGCATTAAATAGTTTTTTATAATAGAAACAATATTTTAGACATTTCCTAAATAGCTTCGAAAATGTATAAATTTCCTAGGATTTGTATACAACTCCTAGATTTCCTATATTTCCGGTAACATATATATATATATATATATATATATATATATATATATATATATATATATATATATATATATATAAGTCATCAATTTTACATATCATATCTTCAATGTAATTCATTCTCAGTTAAAATATCCGTTTTTTTTTTTGGAAAAATTGACTATTTTTTATGGTTTTAATTTAATATGACAGATTTTATATATATATATATATATATATATATATATATATATATCTGCTCAAAGATCAAATTCATTGTAAAGTATTACCTTATTGAGAGAATGCGTCCAAATTTTCTGTTCCACCACCCACAAACACTGCTATAATTGTTAAATATATTATGCGAAATTCGAACTAGTTCTACTTCCACTACTTTGTCGACGTGACTTACTAAAGTCCATATCATCATTTAATTTAAAATACTTATTGTTTGCTGCGTGGTCTGCATTTTTGCTTCCCTTCAATGCAGCCAGACTATGCAAGGGTTTATAATTAGAAATACCACTCTCATCTATAAGAATATATGGCACTCTTCCAGCCTGAACTGCTTGAAGAGCTTCCTTTGGAATTACAGCTTGCAAATCGTTTCTTATTATTAGAACTGCATGATCCAATTTCATTCTTTGAATGAGAAAATCCTCTAAGCCTAGTAAATTTTCTGTTTTGAGTAGATGAAGTGGAATTATTTTGGAATTTCTCAGCGAATTCCCGTTCGAAATCAAAACACCTGATTCCCTTATCAATTGTCGAATTCTCGGATCAAGTTTAGCTTGATCTGGGTTCCTTTGTAATCTTTCTAAAGCTTTTAACATTGTATAATCCTTATTTACCAATTTTTCTATCAGAAACATTCTCTTCAAAAAGTTTTCAACGCTTTTTCTCATATTTAGTTCTTTTAAGTTATGCAATTCAGTTAAATCCTCAGAGATATCAACTGAACCTAAAGCTCTAGCGAAACAAATAGAACGTTCAAAGAAAATTTTAGATTTTTCATCTCTAATATTGGACAAATCAAAACTTTTGTCTATAAATGTTTTGCAGGAGAACACTATGCTCTCCTCTAACAAATTGATAACATCATTTTCCATTTTAATTTTATTGGAATGATTTTTCAAATACTCTAATGTAATACTTATAATGTCTTCGTTAGTTTTAATTAATTTTACAAATGCTTCACACATTGGTTTATTTAGTTCTAACAAAATCTTTTCTAATCCCCAGACCACACTGTCAATGTTTTTTATGGAAGAATTCATTATTTTACTTAATATATTTACTTTTGAATCCCGATAATCATACGAAAGATATTTAAATAGAATATTGCAGATGTCGTTTCTTTCATTAGAAGTGTTCATGAGAGAAGTTAGCTCCCCCAGTAGTAATTTATTGCTATTTAGAATATCAGTTACTACAGTACCGAGTGATTCCAAGGCCAATAATTGATCTTTCGGTCTTTCTTTGAATTCCTTGTTGGCAGCAACAATTGCAGATTTCAGAAGCATCTTCAAACTAGTCGAGCAGTTGTGATATTTGTTACTGCTAATTCCATCATCATGTAGAATCACATGTGTTTCGATAATGTTTTCTGGATGGATGCTATTTTTATCCCTAATCGCTGAAGTCTTCCGAATCATAGTTAAGAAAATGTCAACCAATCTATTTATAATTTCTTCATCTTGAGTTATTTGCGAAGCTATTTCGAAGGCATCTCTTTCTGTTACATAAGATACCAGCGGTCGTTCGCGTTTCATTGTTAATTTGCGGAGCTGTTCTAGTCGTTCCTGCAAACTTAATTTTTTGTCTTCCAATTCTGACACTAATTTATCCATTCCGTCATTCAGTAATAATTTTTTCAGTTTTTCTAATTCGGCACGGTCTTGCTCTTGTTTGATCCTGTAAGCTTCGGAATCGAATTCTGAAGATTCCGAATCGCTATCAGAAGATTCAACTTTGTAAAGTTCTTTTTCGTTTATTAATAAAATTATGGCTTCTTCATCTTGAACATGTGTATCAGTATCGTTATTTTCGATACAAACATTATCGTCAACTGGGTCAGTTGTAGTATCTTCTGGAATTGTGTCACCCATTTCGAGTGCTAATTTTTGTTTTTCTAGCTTCAGTCTTCGTTCTTTTCTTATTTGAATGTGTTCTTCTGTCGGTGGTGCAGGTCGTTCATCCTCAGTCAGAGCAAAGGTCAGTTGTCCATCTGATGTTATCGTGGATTGTGTAGGAAGGAACATTGGATCATTTTCGTTTTGAGACATAATTAAACCATTTATTAAGGTTGGTTTGTTATCTATATTTAAAGTGAAACCAGGAATGAATTCTAATCCGTGATTCGTGACAATTGTTTGTCCTGGTACAAAAACTTCCCCATCCGCTGTATGAACCATTTGTCCACTAATAAATACCTCTTTTCCTGATGAAAGTTGTACTTTTACTCCAAAAATTTTTTTCATTTCATATTCATCGTTTTCATCTGGTTCATCGTCTATTATCAGTTCATGCAATGTACCTTTTGCCATATTTTTCATAACGTCGGAAATTTCATTCATTGTTGGCAACTGGTTTAACAAAGTATCAGATTGTGAAAAATATTCATTTACGTAAAGTGTTTTCTTCAAATCGTCAATTTCCATATCAATAGGCTCTTCCTTACGTGGCTCGTTAATTTCCGCAACTACTTTTTTTGCATCTTCCTCAAACTGATCCCAGTCTAATTTTCGTAGATTTTCTTTAACGAGTAATTTATAATCTTTTCGTTTTTCCGCAGCATGTCGCCTGCGATTTTTTATTACTTTTTTCAACATAATTTCCCACTCTTCTTCTTGTCGTTCTTTGTCCTCGAATATTTTCGCTAATCCCATTGTATATTTACCATAATGATGCAATTTCTCATCGGCTTCAGTAGTAGCACCTTCACCAAGTAGCATTGGTTCTTTTATTTCATAATAATCTAATTCTAAAGGAACTTTTTTGAAATCTTTCAACTTGATTAAAATTTTATCAGCTTTTTGTGAGACTAAAATATCAATAATATCTCCGTCCCTTACAGCATATTCTAACTGAGCCTGAAGTACAATATTCAATTTTCTATCTTCTATTGTGTAAACAAAAACCCCGCTACCCTCTTTTCTGTTCAAAATATTTATTAATATTTTTTGATTTTCATTTTCTGGATCTAATATTGGAATCATATAAGAAAAATTTTCCATTTCTTCATGTTTCAACTTACCATAATTTTTTACAGACTTAGATCTTTTCTTTTTATGATTCAAAAGCACAGGTATATATCTCTGAATTTTCGAACCCAAAAGCCATTTTCCAGTTATTCGAAACGTTCTGAATGCTTCTCTGGGAGTAAGAGGTTTCAACAATGGCAAGTAAAAATTTCTAGAAAATATTTTACTTGCTGCAGTAATTCTGCAGAAGGACAACACGAAATTCACCATTGTCTTAACAAAACAAACACTAACAATCACAACACAGAACACGTATAATCAATTCAAAAAGAAACTTAACAAATATTTTATTAAGAGAGAAAAATGGTCAATGTTCTTTACAGTAAATTATAACATTTCAATTCTTTTCTTTTTTCGTTTTTGTGAATGGGAATTCAATTATTGATAGTTCGTAATTTTATGTTTTATAAACTGGGATAAATGAATGAACACGGAATTAACAATGAATTATTTCGAGTCGTATGAGTAATGAGTTCATAAGCCGATTAACAGCCGCGCGAATCACTTTCTACACGTCGCGACGGTGAGAGGGAACTGACTGCGAGGATAGACGCTTCGTTCTGTTTGGGTTATTAAAATCGTCGACCACCAAATTCTCGGTTATACGAATTCAGAACATGTTGATATTTCAATAATCTTGTCTGGTTTCGAGCCTTCTCCAAAATATCCTTTGTTCTATCATCTTCGAAAAACGTACCTTTTTTGATACTCTTTTCCAACTCTACTAATTTCGCACTTTTCTTCACAGGTTCAATTGGAACATAGGAGGGAGGTGGTGCAATTGCTATTTCTTTAACTTTTTTTCTTATTGTCATTCTCAGTTTGTCGATGCTCGCTTCTGCTTTCAACATTTTTTCTTCCGCTCTATTCTTCAATCTTTTCTTTTCCTCTTCTTCTCGTTTTTGCCTTTCTAGTTCCAAACGTTTCAGAGGATCCTCTAATGGTAGTCGTTGAGGTCTGAACACTTCGCGTGGTGGTGATTTAGGTTTGGTCATTTCTATAGGAGCCCTTTTCTTTACTCTTTCTTTTCGACCAGTATCTTGAGGTTCCTCTATTACTCTGCGTTTGATTACGATTTCCTCATCATACTTAGGCCTTGGTTTAGGAGGGGGAGGAGGAGGAGTTGGAGAGTGGGTTGGGGAACGCCTCCTGCGCCTGATAACGAATTCATCAGTCACTTTGTCATCCACGGTAGCTTCAAATTTCAGTTGACCTTCTTCTGTGATAGCAGAATCCCCAGGTAAGAACATGGCATCTTTTTCCTCCTCGCCCATGACCAAACCAGGAATGAGAGTTGGCTCATTATCCATTAAAATAGTTATTCCTGGAGTATATTCAAAATCACCGTCCTCTGTTTCTACAGTTTGACCAGGAACAAAAACTGCATGTTCCTCATCACCTTGAACCATTTGTCCTGTGACAAATCGTTTCTTTCCGTCTTTCAGTTCAAGTGATATTCCTGAAACATTTTGAATCTCACACATCTCGCCATGTTCCAAATTTTTGATTACTTCAGGAATTTCTTTCATGACTGGAAGTTTTTCCAGTACCTCTTGTCCTCCTTCTTTCAGTTTTTCGTTAACATGTTTAGTCTTTTCCATATCATCAACAGCCATAGGAATATTTTCCTCTTCAATCACTTCATTGGCCTCTTCTACGATCTGTTTCGTATCCTCTTCGAACTTATCCCAATCCATATTATCTAAGCAACCGGAAAGCATTTGTTTCCAGTCTACATTATCCTCGCCTCTGTGCTTCTTTTTTCTTTTGTTAGCCATTCGCATCATTTCCAGCTCCCATTCTTCAACTCCTGATTCTTTCGCCTCAAAAAGTTTTGCCATATTGAATGTTTCTTTTCCATGATGATGCTCTTCTTCAATTTGTTCTTTTGTCCAACCACTTCCTCTGTAAAGAGGATGGCCACCAGAATATGGAGCAAGAGGTAAAGTTATTTTTACTCCATTCTTCAGCTTGCAAACAATTTTCTCACTGCGTTGGGCTATAACAACATCAATGATATCTTTATCCTTGATGGCTTTTCCATTTGATGAGGAATAACGACAGTGCAATTTCGGTCAAGAACTTCGTAAATGTAATACTGTCCTTTACCTTTCGGTTTTCGTCTAATGATGCTTTCCAAAAGTGAATGATTCTCCATGTTTTCATCAAAAAATGGTTCCAAATATCTTTCATTTTGTCTTTGTTTTACTCTTTTTTTGATGATAGGAATTCCTTTAGGTCGTCTTTTTCTTTCATACGATTTGTCTTCATGAGTACTCAAAACAGGGATATAATGTTCAATGCGAGAACCGAGTATATTCTGCCCTGTTATGATTTTCTTTCTCAGGGCATCTTTAGGCGATAAAGGCTTAAGAAGCGGCAGATAATAGTTTCTCTGGAAAAGTTTACTTGCTCTAGTAATTTTACACAAAGAAATCTTCACGTTAAGCACCATTATGGATTGAGTAAGGTCGAAAGTTTATTTTCTAAAAATCTATCATTAAAAAAAGTAAATTAAACTAATCACTACCGAAGGGTCAAACTATTAGATACTACGAGAGGTGTTGACCGCCTGGAGGACCAGTGGTCGACTTCACTGGTGATAATGAACTAGAAGTAGATGCGCGCAAGTGGGTCGACCTGATGTGCCCAAGATTTAAATTAAGATGACACGTCCCAGTGACCTTTCAATCGTCGATCCACTGTCCTATTCGATATTTACAACGTGCCAACTAAATAACAGACTTCCATATTCTGTGACGCATTATCCCCACCGTATCAAAAACGTTTCTATATTCGTACCTCTCTAACCAATTGAACGACTCTCTCACATTGTTTTTTGTAAATATTTCTTGTGATCTACTTCGAAAAATTTACCTTTTTTTATGTTTTTCTCCAGTTCTCGAAGTTTCTCGCTTTTCGTTACAGGTTCCAGAGGTTCGTATTTGGGAGGTTTAATTTTCTTGTCCGTAAGCTCTTTGGCTTTCTGTCGAATTTCACGTCTTTTTTTATCAATGGCAATTTCTTCTTTGGCTTTTTTCTCAGTGAAATTTTCAACTCTCTCTTTTTCTTGTTGAATTACGTCTTTTTCGAATGTTGGCAGTGTTAGGTCGAACAACTTTTGTCCAACTTCTTCGCGTTTAACATTTGCTTCTTGAGGAGCAGGAACCACATTAGAAGTGACTGGCTTTTTAGAGCTACGTTCACGGCGTTTGGGACCCATACTTTCGGATGCGTACAGTCGCTTTGGTCTCTCGTAAATGAATTCTTTTTTCTCACGCTTGGGGGGCGGTCTTTGCTCCTCCTCCTCTTCTTCACTATTTTGCTCCTCCTCTAATTCAACCTCTTCGACCTCAGGTTCAGGTGGTGGGGTGTTTGGATTAGCTTTAATATCATCTTCCGTCTCGGTGAACTGTAATTCGCCGCTTTCGGTGATAGTTGACTCACCTGGCAAAAACATGAGCTTATTTGGATCATCGCCCATGACCAAACCTGGCAACAACTCGGGTTCCCCTTCTAGCATTACAGTGAATCCGGGCGTGAACTCGAAAGCACCGCCTTCAGTTTCTACTGTTTGACCCGGCATAAATATCTCACCATCATCAGACTTAACAATTTGACCTGGAACAAAACGTTCTTTTTGTGATTCAAGGTTAACGATGATGCCAGATATATTATGTTTATCAATAAGTTCAGAGTCCTTCATTATTTTTATCACTTCTGGAATTTCTGGCATCGTAGGAAGCATATCAGTTAGTTCTGGACCTGCCGCTTTCAACTTTTCATTAACATTTTTCGTTTTATCTATATCATCCAAAGCCATTGGTATTGGTTGATCATCGACAGGCTCGTTTGCTTGCTCGACTATTTGTCTTGTTTCTTCTTCAAATTTATCCCAATCCATATTTTCAGTCATAGAAGCCATCATCGTTTTCCAGTCAACAGTACCTTCTCCTCTTTGTTTCCTCTTTCTTTTACTTGCCATTCGCATCATTTCAAGTTCCCATTCTTCTACACCTGATTCTTTTGCTTCGAATAATCTAGCGATTGACATCGTTTCTTTACCATGGTGATGATATTCCTCAACATCTGTTCTTGTCCATCCCTCTCCGTAATAAATTGGGGCTCGTCCATCCCATTTAGAGTATGGCACAGTAATTTTCGATCCATCCCTCAGTTTAATTACAATTTTGTCACTCTTTGGGCAATGATGACGTCAGTTATATCTCTATCTCTAATAGCTCTCTCCATTTGATATGGAATGACCAAAGTTAAATCTTTATCAGGAACATAATAAGTGTAACACTGACCTCTACCTTTGGGCTTTCTCGAAAATATTCCCTTAAGTCTTGAATGCCCTTCCATTTCCTCATCGAGAAAAGGCATAACATATTTCATGGATTCCTTTCGTCTTTGCCGTTTCTTACCTAGTCCTTTCACCATATATTTGCGACGCTGAATTCTGGACTGATATTCCTCAAGAACTGGAATATAGTGTTCAATTCTAGAACCGAGGACATTTTGTCCTGTTATAATTTTTCTTCTTAAAGCATCTTTTGGCGACAGAGGCTTCAACAACGGCAAATAAAAATTTCTTTGGAAAAGTTTGCTTGCTCTTGTGATTTTGCATAACTGTAACATAACATTGAGAACCATTTTGGAGTATTTTTTTAAACTCAAAAACACTTCGTTTAATAAGTTAATTCACAAATAAATGTCTGTATTATTAATAACTAACAGTTCGCATTCGATCGGTCACAAATATGATTCGAGTATAAGCGTATTATCGTTGTCGACTGGCTGAAAAAATTCTGATCAGTGAAGTTCCTAGATGGTGTTTGTGTACTTGAAATTATTTTTATATCCCACTAATCATTCAGCAATTCGACTGTTGTCTACACCTTCTATCCTCGTTTATATTCTAAAGCCTTGATTGCGGCTGCCTGTGAACAGGAAAGAAAGTCACCAGGCTATAATCGTTATAGACATTTTTTAATGATCTGAATCATGTGGTTTATCTGAGAATGATTCAATTGACTAATTGAACTGGTGGTACCTATTTTCAGATTGATCTAATTCGCATCCTGATTCATAACTGTCTATATCAGTACAAATTTCAAGCCTACGATCAGTCGAGGTAATAAAAATATCCAAGGTTGATTAGTACAAACCGCGGCATTATATTTTGATTTTCGTTGGTGTTAATTAGTTTATTCTGACAATTCGTCCATTGTATTCTGTGATCAATTTGAAAACTAAGGAAGATATCCACGCAGCTTCTTCAGCAAGGTCATATTTTTTGTTTGAAAACATGAATTATGTCTTGTGACGATTTCACTTAATAAGGAAATTGTGTATGTACTCATATAAGTTGAATTCATTGATTTTTTCAAGAAAAAACTCTAAGGAAATAAAAGGAAATCATGAAATATATTACAAATAGATAAATTATTTAAATATCACTTATTGTGAGAAGATAGTGAAGTTATATAGATTATAATCATATAATTCAAACATATTTTTGAACCACTGGGAATATTTTGAGACCCGATCATATTTTTCAACTGAATTCGTAGTATAAATTCAAATATACTCAAGAACTCTCGTAAATCTCATTTTATAATTTTCACCTCGGAATGCATAGGCTGAATATCTCCATAAATTTTTATTGAGGCTAGAATTTACTCCATTCATAATAACAAGACGTGAGTTTATTTGATATAATTTTAAAAAGAAAACGAATTCAGTGAACCTGAAAATTGTTATCGAATGTTGAATATTTCTTCAGTATACGAGATAATTTTGAAATTGTAACAATTCACCAATATTTAATTAATTCAACCAATATCAATTCACCAATTCACCAATATAATTCAAAATCTCCCAATTTATTCACTGATAAATTGTTCACATTTAGCAAATAATTGAAAATATTCTCTCTCAAGTAAATACCATTGCTTATTTATTTCAGGAAAACCATTGAAGAAATCGAAACTTCATCAAAACAAATCATTATTTCAAAGATAATATGCATTATCCAACTTTCCATACTTCATAAATCGCACATTTTCCGCTGCCATACGAAGAGCGCTAGTGGTAATCTTTTCTCCTTCGATTCATAATTTCAGTAATTCTTATAGATATTTGTTGAATCTGGCAGAAAGTTTCTTGTTTTCCACGAGATCCAAATAGAGGTTATAACAAAAATGGTTTACGACTTTGGTAAAGAACTATTAGGAAAAATATTCTACTTAGAACAGCTACAGAGATACCGAAATTCAGCAGTTATATATTTCGTATATATTCCATAAGTTATGAATTGATAAACAATTTTCAGTTCATCATCAAATTAGAACGATATATTAGAATTAAATGATATAAAAAATATTATGGTATATTTATATATTGAATATAAACTTAAATTCAAACACTTGAACTTTGATTTACACTTTATTGACTACATAGCATGACGCGTTTCGTCGTTACAAACGACTTCTTCAGATGCTTACAGAATAATGATTTTTCTGTAAGTATCTGAAGAAGTCGTTTGTAACGACGAAACGCGTCATGCTATGTAGTCAATAAAGTGTAAATCATAAGTTCAAGTGTTTGAATTTAAGTTTATATTCAATTATAATGGATTTAAATCAAGTAAACTACATGTTCCACAATTCAATTGGTAAACACCTGATTTGTCTTCTCTTTTAATTTTGTATTTATTGCTTTGATTGATGGAATTGGATATGAAAAATAGTATCCGAGAGCTTTATATAAGTCAATCAATATTCTCACGAATCAGGATTCAATATAGATCTGTCTTAATGTTGCCAAATGTTTAACACAAAAAGACATAAAAGTATTTGAATAGAAAAAAATCAAGTATTCCCAAGAAGTTTTCACAAGTCATGTGCCTTTAAAACGTATTTTCATTGTGAAAGTGAAAGTGTAGTTTCAGTAAACGCTAAAAATTTCTTTCTATTTTTGAATGTTTCATAGCTTGCTCGATAATAAAATAATGATAAATCGATAAACGAAAATTTCAACTGAAAATAATATACAATTCGTTCTTGAGGAATTTATTGACGCTCTACTTCTATCTTCTCGCCACTTCACATCAATTACTGAAGAGAATCTTTCAGTGAAAACTGAAAGGAAGGAAGAGTAAATAGGAAATTTTTTAATATATAGGAAGTTATTAGGTTTTTTAGGTATCAGATGCATTTATCAAAGGCAAAGTACATATTGCCTTTATTCACTTACAAATTATTGATTATTTGTATTTAGTTGAAATGAAGGTATAAAAGACATGTGAACGTATAGAATATTCAATTCATATTTTCACTCATCATTAAAATTCCATATTATATCAATAACAATAAAACAGTTAATGAATATTATTGGCATTTACTTGGTGCAAATAGGGAATGTTTTCAATTTATTAGTATTTACTTAGTGCAAAGGTTCAGTAGCAGAACGGTATAGTGAAAACTTTCGGCATACCTACTGGTGCTGGTGGGTTCGACTCCCATCGAGTTCTTGGACCATTCAGAGTCGGCGTTAAACTGTAGATCCCAGTTCGAACTATATAGATCTCTGCCTCCGCTCTTTGAATGATAATAATAAACATAAACAAATTCATCATAATAAACAATATGATAAATTCAAAAACTTAAACTCTTGATTCACCGTTTTATTGTGAAAAAAAAATTAATATATATATATATATATATATATATATATATATATTATATATATATATATATATATATATATATATATATATATATATATATATATTTATATAAATCATTTCAAGATAGATATATATATATATATATATATATATATATATATATATATATATATATATATATATATATCACTACATAGTATTAAACAAAGTCGCTTTCTCTGTAAATCTGTAATATGTTCGAAAATATTCATTTAAATCATATGCTGTAAAGGGCCATATAGATCTATATTAAATCAACAATGTATTTAAGGTATTTAATAGGATAAGGATTAATGCTGTATTGGGAAGTAAATGACAAAAAAATGTTACTGTGGGATGTTCATAAGAGATAGACATATATCATAGCGGAGTTTTCTGTAGCCCATTTCAATGTGTACAATACTTAGTACATTATAAGTACATATTAATAGTTTACATATTAATAAATTCAAAAATTCGGGACTTTTACTCAATAGCCAGTTAGAGGTTAACACTAACCCTCTACTTAATATGTTCAATAAGAATAATCCAGTTAGCAGATCAGATTGATTACCTAGGTTTTAGTTGATTTACATTCAATTTTATGTCAAAAATTTTAACTTTCCATTTGTTCTTAGAAATCTAGTGTATTCCATGGACATCATTCCAAGTTAGTCATAGAACATACCTGGTAAGTTATGTGAAAATAGCTATAAGTATTGACTTTGTAAAATTACACATAGTATTAATCCAGCTTTTGATAAAGAAGTAGTACTTCGAAACGTCGTCATGCGTATTTTATATTAAATTATGAGAAAATTCTAAATATTGTTATATTATGGATATTAATTTTCTCCAAGTATCGGCCTCATCAATTATCAACTTAGTACATTATTTTGATAAATCTCGTAGGGTTCAGCCTGCGTTTGCAATGTGAGCGGAAAAAATGTAATTATTTACGACATCACATTAGAAACCTCAAAAATAACAGTATTTATCCACTATTTAATGGATGTTATTATACATATAAACCTTCCTCTTCAATCACTCTAACTATTTAAAAAACCGCATCAAAATCTGTTGCGTAGTTTTAAAATTTAAGCATACTAGGGATATAGGGACAGAGAAAGCGACTTTGTTTTATACTATGTAGTAAAGAACGTGTGATGCGCTTTCGTCGGGTTTTCGACTTTTCAGATACTTACAGAATATAAGTTCAATTTAATCAAAATTTAAAGTTCATCTTTTGTTTACGTCCAACTTTTCTGATGAATTGAGCGAGATATTCGCGAAAAGTTGATTTTTGCACCTTTCGCCTTGAATATCGCAAGAAACGTGTTTATCTTAATGTTAAAATAAGATTTCATACAAATATTCACCTTTTTATCTTCAATTCCAAGGTTTCCATTTTTGCCTAATATAAATGGGTTATTGGTTTTTTTGTGCCTGTCAGAATTTCTGCATGCAAGTACCATATATTTATGATTATCGTTATTATAATATTGTTTCTGATTATCTGATATTACATTTTTCAAAAGGACATATAGTTATATATATATATATATATATATATATATATATATATATATATATATATATATATATATATATATATATATATATATATATATATATATATATATATATATATATATATTATATAATATATATATATATTTAAGAAAATGAACACTAGAACATTCATTTGAAAAATTGAAATTAATCAAGAGAATGATATAGTAGAGCTAGATATGTCAACGTGTACGCTATGATGTCTCCATCATCCTTCAAGGGATAAATGTTAGAGAAATATTGAATCGATGCCACACCTGATGGAAGTGCGAGACATATATGTTTCGTTCTGCAAGGAAAAATTAAAAACAATTTTAATTCCCTTATATATATATATATATATATATATATATATATATATATATATATATATATATATATATATATATATATATATTTATATGTATATATATATATATTTTTTTTCAGCGTTTAATTGGGATTGCAGTCCAGGAGAGGAAAATCAAATACCTCTTTAGTATTTTCCAAGCTTTCGAAAATGTTCATTTTCTTCTTTGGGGCTAAAATAGTACAATATTAACAGTTTATATAACAAGCACTATCGAAAATTTTCCTTACAATTACTATGAAGTTAGTTCGAAAGTACATTTGTGTTTTGAATTCTACAAATAAGTACAAGTGTTCCCAAATGCATTGGGTTCGAATATTACTGCATTCTACGTGTTAGGTAGCTGAAGGAAGCAACGACACTCTCTATATTTCCCAATTCCGCTTTTCAAGTGGAATGTTCCCAGATGTTTCCAAGGGCATTTCATAAGAAGTTGGCCAAAGTTTTGTGACTAACGAAAAGAGAATGAATTTATTTTTTGTATTTAGAGTGGATTTTTCGGTAAATATGATATCAGAATATGAGCCATTAATCAGAAGAACCCATGAGATTTATATATATATATATATATGTTGCTTAAATTATCTGTAACAGATTTTTTGTTAATACAATTTCCTGTCTTTTTCATATGGATCATTTCTAGGAAAAGGCGTTTGTTGTAATTATTTGC
Source organism: Henosepilachna vigintioctopunctata (assembly GCA_030704895.1). Taxonomy (NCBI): domain Eukaryota; kingdom Metazoa; phylum Arthropoda; class Insecta; order Coleoptera; family Coccinellidae; genus Henosepilachna; species Henosepilachna vigintioctopunctata. The sequence continues at coordinate 1,319,041 of JARQZJ010000008.1, read as the reverse complement.
ATGATCCAAATTTTTTGTGGCATTTTAATTTATATTGTGACCAGTAGTTTGTACGTGTTGAGTTAATGCAGAGGAATTCGCCTTGTTGGTATTTCGGCAATCACTTTATTCAAATGATCCTTGAATGAAGGTTTTGGGATGTCTGACCTATATATACAGAATCGCAATTTTGACAAGGAATTTTGTAAACGATATTTGATTTGAATTCCAATTCTAGCGGATGTTTTGTGCTGAGTAAATAATGATTGTATCGTTAATGTATTTTTTTTGGGCTATTTATATTTTATTATGGAATAATTTGATCATTTGATCAGATCAAAACCTTTGACACTTTCGTGAAATTTGAAAGGATTCTAACTGGAAAAAATGAAATTAACAATACACCTTCTTTGAAAATTTACTTGGATTCACTTTTTTTTACTCTGCTTTTGTTTCACATATTCACATCTCTGAAAATAGGGGTACTTAGATTGAAATCCATTTAGTATTATAATAATTGAATTTGAATATTTAGATTATATTGATTTATGAAAAAATTAAGAAAGGGTTTAGTATATATTATAGAATAGAAGAGACAGAATAAGAAAATCGAAGCTCCTATATTGATAAAAAAGATAGTAGAAGTTATTTATATAAAAATAGTGAATAGACGTAGTTTCTTCTATTGAGATTATAAATTAATATAACGATTATAAAATTGATATGAAGATGATTTATAAATGTCCATGGATATTTTCTCTCCCTTATTTATTTTTCGATCTCATAATCTACGAAATGGGAATCATAATTTCTATCTACATCTATGAGATGGTAAATCGTCACTTGAAGGCCAATATTGAACATCGACCGATGCAAGGTTTTGTCGAAGCTTGTTTGATAAGGAATTTGGCAGCTAGTAGGTGTTGACTTGATTATTGGCAAACCTTTGAAGTATTTCTAATTTGGGTATCGCCTAAAGGTGTTTATTCATCGATAACAACAAGAAGAAATTACTGTATCTCTTTATGAATTTCAAGACTTACTTCAACTTGTTATAATATCAGCAATGGAATTCTGTTCTGAATTATGAACAAAATTGATTCGAATATTTTCTCATGAAACTTGAAATAATAAGTGTATAAATGAGACTTTGAAAAATTCCATATGAAATTTTTCATTCATTGAGGCATGTGTTGATGAAAGATCATATTCATAATTCCAAAAATCAGTAGAACTAACCCTTCACATATTTGAAATGGAGTAAATTTCAAATATGCATGCATAAAAAATGCATTTCGTTAAACAGTTACTTCCTCGGCAATAACAATGGTGCTGTCGATATACTTAGAACTAAATACCTACTATAACCTCAATCACGTTATATGTAAAAATCAAGAACAGAGGTTATTTATTCAGGGTGACTTAGAGCAGATGAAAACGATTTGAACTTGTTGAAATATTCAAATTAGTTTATTCATCAATAAAGATGATGATATGATTATGTGTATCACCGAATAATAGAAGTGAATGTCGGATTTTATAAACGCAACTATTACGATTGCAGCAAATTCAATACATAGTCATAAAACTTAGGATTGGAAATATTGATATATGATCATCAACGTAGATAAAATATAAAGTTAATATATAATATAAAAATGAATCGCAAAATGTCTTGGTAAGCGCATAACTCAACAATGCCTGGACCAATTTTGCCAACTCTTTTTCTAAATGTCGAAAAATATGCGTAGATCCAAGATCCTTTTCGTGCACAAGATCCGCCAGGATTCACATCACAAGAGGAATAAAGTCTCATCGAACTCTCTTGTAACAGCTGCCTCAAAAATTTGATTTATCAGTTCCGATTTGGTATTCAAAATGAATATTTAAATTTAACTTTGATACTTTTCCTTCCCTTCGCAACATCATATGTGTGTGAAGCTAAATTTTCAGTTGTATCCCTAATCTTCAATCAATAATATAAAAATGAAACGCAAAATGTGTTTTGCGCATAACTCAACAACGCCTGGATCAATTTTGCCAATTTTTTTAAAATGTTCGTTGAAGTCCGAGGATGGTTTATACGACAAGAAAAATTCAAATAATGGCCGGCAAAACCATAAAAACATCCCTTTTTCGGTGGTACATACTAAAACTGCTGATGACAGATATATCATATACGATAACATAAAATAGGGAGAGCGTGAGAAGAGTCATTTCTAGGAATGTTGAACATAAACAATTATAACGAGTATAGTTTTTGCTTAATCTCCAACAACATCAAACACAAACCGCGTTACCAAAAGTGTTTTATTATTTTTAATTATTAATTTAATATCCCCATCTGAGCAAAATTATTCAAATACGTAGTAATATTATGTAAATGAGAAGAACACCGAATCTATATATATATATATATATATATATATATATATATATATATATATATATATATAATATATATATATATATAGATATATATATATATATATATATATATATATATATATATATATATATATATAAATGAATCCCTATATTCCCTTGGTCACGCGTGAACGGCTGGACCGATTTCACTATTTTTTGTTGTTATCTTTGCTATTGTCAGGAAAAAAATTCAAAAAATTACGTGTGAAATTATAAAAGTTAAGAATACTTAATTAATAATATCTATAAGTAAGAAATAATTATTTATTCTCAAAAGAAGAATGCAAAAAAACTGAATATCTTGTCACACATCACGGTTATTTCAGAGCTATCACGACTAATATTAAAACTTCAATTTAATAGAAAATTTTGGTAAGTTTGAATAGACTAACATACACGTTACTAACATAGTACGTGGTATATTTGATTATAAAGAAGAATTCATAGTTTTTTCTAATTTACCGTTGAAATTTCGTTTTCAAAAATGCTAGCTTTAGATGTCGAAACTTAAGTCGCCGAACTCGCAATGCAGCAAGTCAAAGATATAAAAGTGTAATAAGTCAAACTGACGAGCAACGCGAAGCTTGGAATGAAGTTGAACGGATTCGATAGAATCGAAATTAACAATATGAAATGCGTTTAACTCCTATCGACATGCATTCAGTTATAACGTTGATTATTAATAATTATAGATTACAGTTCACAGCAAATCGTTGCTGTTGGACCAATGACCGTTGTGTGTCAATATTGCAAGGCAAAGTTTATTTGTTATTGATAAGAAAATACTACCAATGATGAGACAAAATATTGCGTCAATTCAAATAGACGCTCTTGGTACAGCAACCACAGCCAATATATTCATTGAATTTCGGAAACAGACTGAAATCTGAATAGTTTTCGACATATATCCGGCAAATATCTCATATAATTAATGTTGACATACATATATGGAACAAATACTTGCTACGAAATTAGGAACATGACGTTCAACTATAGAACGGACAGGTTAATCACTTTCAATACATCAAACGTGTTAATATAGAAATTTTTTGATAATTCGACTGATTTGAAACAACATGAAGTATTGCAGTCCCTTCCTAAGTGAGTAAGTCCCTGGTTCCACAAGGGATAAATATTAAAAACAAGAAAGTATAGCACAAATAGTAGAACATGTCTTTCCGGCTTTTTGAAGAATATTCAGAGAAAAATAAATGGGCGTACAAAGTTCGCCGGCTCAGCTAGTAATCTGATAAATTCTTAATAATTAAATAGTTATTTCAATTATTTATTCAACTGAATAATTAAATTTAGATATATCATTCAATTCAAAACATGTTTCATGTGAATGCTGATATGTTTCACAGGTGAAGAAACATTTTCATGTTAAGAAATAGTTTCTATGTAATTAACTAAAAAATTTCTTCACATCAATAGAAATGCAAATACCGATAACTTTGAATATACTCTTATAAATTGATATCAAATTAAACTTGTTTAATTTACCTGGAGATGACCATTTTAAACATAATGACACTGTTTGCCGAAACGAGTTTACTGAATTTTGAAATATATCTTATTTCCATTACTTTCTCGAAGTTTGAAATTCCCAAAGATTAAATTTGGAATATAATATAAAGTACAGGAAATCTACAAATAACATCAACTGAAAATGAAAGGATTACTGAGGCAATAAGTTACTACTATATTTGAATTTAGCTACTACCTATAATAAAATACTAATGCTTGTCTCTACTGCAAATTTCATTTCGTTCATCTTTTAAATATCTTAGACTGTGAATATAACCATAAGTACGAGATGAAAACATTTATATTTTTTTTCAAAAATTAAATAGCAGTAATGAAAGTAACTGGTTAACTTTGAATCAAATTGAGATATTTAGAGTTAACAATTTGCGAAAGTAAAATTAATTCAAATTGATAATGATAAAATTATTTTCGAGTAAACAGATAATAAATCAGAAAATATGAATAATCACTTTTCCCTTTACAAGTACAACTTTCAATAACAATCTTAACTTGAAGACATGACACATAGGAGAAAAAGCAATGACTTTTTAAATAATTATATATGGCTTAAGCATTGAATTGATGAAAATATACTAAAGTTTTTTCAGAATAGTTCTCTTCGAATTTAAACGATTATGTTAATATATATTATATATGTTAATATATTTATATGTTAAAATAAACCTGTAAGTCGAAAGCGTTTTGGGGTCACCATACCGCTCGGTTACTGAGCCTCTAAAATAACTATTGCTTTCAGAATATAAAACTTCGTTAACTTACTGGATGTTTTATAGTATTTTATTCAGAAAATTCTATAAAAACTGAGATGCTTCAGTGAATTAATTTGGTTTTTTTTTTTGATATTTCTAAATTTCCTCAATTCGAATTAAGCCGAATTTTAATTCGATTCATGCAATTTTAGCATATTACATAAAGAGCCTACTAAAAACGTGTTTACCTTTTTTTTACTATATCAATAGTAGGAAAATATTTCTTCATTCATTATATCTCACTGAAAAATTTCATTCGCATTTTCTCCACATTATTTTTCATAATATAATTATATTTAATTAGTCTTGTTCAATGACACATTAAGTGTTTATCAGATGATACTCAAAAAAATAAACCCTAGTGAAGAAGTTCTATCGGTGATGTGCTTCTGTTCTTCAGTGGACTATTTTTTCAAATATGAAATGCATACAAGTGGCACAAATATGAAATTAGTCCTATACATATTATTCTGAATAAAATTCGAAGTAAGATTTTCAAGTAAATCACATATTCGATGGTAATATCGATATTTTTTCTTTATATGAAATAACCAACCAAATTATTCAATATTTACATTTATTCATTCGATAAATATATAAATATATTTATTTTAGTGTATATTTTGAAATAATACTCTGTAGTTTCATAAATCAAATCAAAGTATTTCACATTGACTTCTCGAAGGCTACTGAATTTCCCATATATATCAACGGATAAGGATTGGACTCTTGCTCTGGAGATAGATGCTCATCTTCAACTGATGGAGGACAAATATTAGGTTCTGAACTTTGAACTAACCAGAAAGTAGTAAATACTCCCTTTCCTTTCAGTTCCACTTCTCCTCTACATTCCAAGGTAAATATACCGAATTTGTCCAAAAGTTCCTTGGTAGCTTCACTGACATGAATTTTTAAAGCTGAAATTTGATATGAAACACATTAAGCATGCTTCATAATAATCAACTCAGAATGAAATATAACAAACATTCAGATCAATTACTAACTCACCATCCCCCGTACTTTCCATTCTGCTTGCAGTGTTCACTGTATCTCCGATTAAGCAATAGTGAGGCATTTTTTGACCAACCACTCCAGCGCACACTGGACCTGAGTGAATACCAATCCTCAATTTCAACTGATAATCTGGAATATGTGCCACTGTATAGTTTTGAACAGTTTGCAAAATAGCTAGAGCCAATAGACCTATTTGTTTGGCGTGGCAGTTTCCATTTCTCGTAGGCAAACCAGAAACAACCATGTAAGCATCTCCTATAGTCTCTACCTAGAGAATACATTTTCACTTTTTTTGCATATTTTAAGATGCAGACTAATAGTAGCATTTTAGATATTAGCAGAAATAGTTGTATCAATGTAATGTTGTTAGTATTTGTAGTGTTAGCAGTTTCTAGAGTATATTTATAGTTTGATCTTTTATTTATTTTATTTATCGTATAGTAATGATAGCATAATTCATTCACGAACATACATCAACATTTTTTACATATGCAATAGAAGCATTCTATATTTAACATTATATATTATATATTTTGAAGCCCATACAAGATAAATATTTCTCAAATTTGAATATACACTCTCACAAGTTACTTAATATCTTTACTCTCAACTTTGAGAGTATTTAGGCTGAATTTAACCGCAGAATAACGAAAAACACTAAGGTTTGACTAATGAAATGCCTAGCTTTCCAATCTTCGTGTACGGAGCTGAGACATGGACATTGAGGATGTAATATCGTCGCAAAACTGATGCGTTAGAAATGTGGTGTTTGAGACGCTTGCTCAGAATGCCGTGGACTGTACATCGAACCAACGTCTCGATTCTGAAGGAGGTAAACATCAAAGAGAGGTTATCGTCGACTGTGCAGCTGGGAATCCTTAAATTCTTTGGACATATAACCCGAAACAAAGACTCTATCGAACGATTGGTGGTCCAAGGGAAAGTCGAGGGCAAAAGATCGCGTGGGCGCTTTCCAACAAGGTGGACAGATCTGATAAAATCTGTGACGCATTCCAGCATCAATAAAAACTCTAGAGCCGCTAAGCATAGAGCAGTGTGGCGCCGTATTGCGTGGGAGGCAGTGGCACAAGACCGAGACACGACCACGACCACTCTGTCAAGAGTGAACGACTGAGAAGAACAATGAATTAATGAACTGAATTTATAACTTTTTACACCTAGCATTGGAATGATTTCATCATTCCAATGATGGCTATCAAGGTTCTGTGGAATATAAAAAACCAGAACGCCTTGTACATCAATATTGAACATAAAATTTTAAATCTTTTAACTCTCCTCACAATTTTTTCCTTAGTCTCTGCGCCGCCTCCACTTTCTCAATTCGGTAGTTGACACTTTAGTTCACCAATTCATTCTGCGATAATCAATGACAAGAAGAACCTAGCACTTTCCGACTAATGCCATCTGATTTTGCCCTTACGCTAGACTAGAAGACTAGTTAGCTTTCGAAATCATGAATAATAGTTGCTCAACGCAATAAGATAGTCTGGTATGCAATCGAAATTGCATAATACTCCAATAACAAAAAAGGTTCAGTCTCAATGTATTGACGTCGGTTATTACACGACCGCAAACGTAGGAATCCAAAATTTGTGTGGACGAGTACACAATTGGGAATTTAGAGCATGGGACATAGAGCAGAGAACGAAATGCAAAACATCCGACCACTTATTCAACTCGCGATACTGGCTAATGTTTCGAGCTGCAAAAATTTCATTCAATTAGTGTTTGTAAGTGCAAACACAAATAAGGTTTTGTCGAAACGTTGCACGATGAAAACACGTTTACAAGGACCACGCCAATACAAGAAATAAAACAATATAAAGTTAAAAGAAGTGAAACGTAACTGTTGTCAGAAACTGCGACGACATTGTAGAAATATCCGTCCATTTTGATTGAAGAACCACATTATTCTCCTTTTTTTAACAACACCATTTTCACTACAAGAAGGATGAAAACCTAAGTAAAATATCTAAATGACATATGAAATCGAGTAAGTTATTCTTTGAAAGATTTTACAATTCTATTTGTGGTAATTGGATAGTATTACTTGGTGAAAATGCATTATAAATTATAGGATAATTCAAACACTCAAATTGGATGAACACTTTTATTGTATATAACCTGATGCGTTTCGTTGAGTTACCGACTTCTTCAGAGGCTAATATAATATGATTTCATATTCATATATGTATTCAAATTCATATTATTAGCGTCTGAAGAACTCGGTAACCCAACGAAATGCGCCACGTCATACTCTTATACATTAGAAGTGTAAATAAAAAGCAAAGTGTAAAGTGTAAAAATACTCTCTACAGTTTTTTCAAATTTCATTATTACAAACACTCTCAATTTTAATTACAAATTTCGAATTTAGCTACAATCACCTGCCGAAGATACATAAACTGTATACAATTAGTGTTTCCTGCATAACATGAATTTCTTGTCATTTACTATCATTTTTTGATGTTGACGAACATCAAACCAAATTCCAAATGACTGTGTGATATAAGTGGTTGAGGTTTATTTACTTGATATTAGTTTATATTTTTTTCTCGAAAATTGTATAGCTTTGGTTTATTTCATTGCAAGAAAGTAGAATCATTTCCTTTCACTAGACAAACAACAAATATTCGATTGGAAATATCAAGTAATGACAATCATGAAGATAATGGATTTATTTTGAGCTCAATTTAGAGTGTTTGAAAACTAATCAAGTAAGGAAAGTTGAAGTTTTGTGACTTCAAGTCCGGTGAATGAGTTTTCTTCTCCCAAAAGATGCGAATTCGTCCAGTTGTCGCTATTTAAACGATTAAACGATAAACCTTTTTTGTGATATGTATACGCAGAAGCAGAAGAAATTTGATGAACGTGACCAACACATTTTCGGTGACAGATTAAAAAATTATTTTTTTCTCTATGGTCTTTTGACTGTAATGTTCATTTGTGGATAATGAAAGACGCTACTGACCGGACTTGACTCATATTATTTGAAATAATCCGGGGATTATTAGATAATAAAAAGGTTATTTGATATTGAAAAAAGTTTATGCTCTGACGCATTGTACTTTTTTCTCTGTTCTCGCATTTTTTCATCCGCAGTTCGATTTCCCTCAATTATGAATATCATCAATGATTTTAGATTTATTCTTATATCATATGAAAAAAACAAAAAAACTTGCACTTGATGCCCATACTACTTGAATATCAGTTGTTGATTACGGTGTAGTTGTCTAAAACAATTAGTTGTAGATCCCATCAAGGGTAGTTCCAAAAAATGGCAATCAAGAACACTTCATAGGGGGACACGGACAAGGACCATCCATGAGGAATGACAACCGAAGAACGAAAATGAATTCGACATGGACAAGGAGAAACAAGGATATCGTTCCAACTGTGGACGGAGGCAGGATCCTCAAGAGCCGTGTGAACATTATTGGCCCACAGGAGATCATAAACGTTTTCGGGGAGAGATGCAACGTTTTTATTTACGACATTTTTACACAATACTGAACAAATAGGCCAATTTTTTGAGATTATCTCCACAACACTGCAAAATATAGCCAAAAACAAAAACGAAGAGGGTATTGAGGATATTCCGGACCTCGTAAAATCCCAAGGTATCATAGCTATATCTGTGTGTAACTAAAAATGTTATATGTAGGAATATCATATTGCAATGGTGCTGTATTTGTGTAAGCATTGTAAATTAAAAATACTTACTTTGTATACATCATAGTAACCGATGATTTTATCGAAGATACTATATAAATCATTCAAGAAATCCACTACCTAAAAATTTGGAACAATTCATACAAACGAATGAAATCAGATAAGATCATCACCTGCATTGGGGTACTTTTGGCGCATAAAGAAGTAAAGCCAACTATATCACTAAAATATATCGTAACACATTCGAACTGCTCAGGTTGAACCATTTCGCCAGCCATCAGCTGCTGAGCTACAGGACGCGGCAAAACTTGATAAAGTAATTCTTCTGTTCTTCGTTTCTCTTGACTAAGCTCTTCCGTTTTCTCACTCACCAGTGCTTCTAAATTGGTAGCATACTGTTCCATTCGTTTCAAGAGGTCATCCATCAAGTTTTCACAGAAATCTCTATAAAATAATGAATATAATTACTACTAATTACTGATTATTGCATTATTACTTCATAATATTCCTGACAGTTATCTTTATATAGTCAAAATGGGGTCGATCATCTGGATTATCACTCCAACATTCGCTTGTCAAATCTAAGAGTTCTTCAGGGAAGTCTCTATTTTCTATAGCTGGCCTGAAGGGTGGATTTTCTTTAGCAGCTACTCTAGATATTATTCCTTGAATTAGAGATATTCTATCAAATATGATTGCTTCATTACTGTGTAACTAAACTTCACCTTGGTAGTCGAGGTACTGTCTGGCAGCTGCAAAAGGACCTCCACGAACTATTATTTCCTCCAATATGATACCAAAACTATAAACATCCCCTTTTGTGTTGCAGGTGTACCTGGTATCACCGTGAGGGGAAGTAGTTCTGGAGCTACCCAGAGCATTTCTAGAAATGAAGAATATTTTATTAAGAAATAATTTATGCTATGGAAATAAATGAAAATCTTAAAATACCTAAAACCTGTTAGTTATTTTTATTAACCATCAATAAACTCAATTGGACGAAATTTCCATGTTGAATTATTTTATAAATGGGCTCAAGTTGAATGAGAATGTAAAACGAAAAGGGTTCATTGAAATGATTATGGAATTTCAAGCAACATTATCGTGTTTCTTGATTAATGTTCTCATTTGTACTCTTGTACAAATTTTGTAACTTTCTCATGACAGTGTAACTCATTTCATAATGACTATAGTGATATATAATAAGTTATAATTTAATAACTTATAGTTTCATCTGAAAAGTTGATGTGTTTGGTATTCAGTTAACTCTCAGTTATATCTTGAATTTATTTATACAACAACTAACTACATAGGAGGAATACAGGTATAAGAGAAATCTCTTAAAAAGAGACTAGACACATGCTTTAACTTTTGGATACAGGGATGCGCCATGTGTTTCGTTTTGTTACTGAGTTAGTCAGTCGCATTTTAATAGCATAAATTGAAAGCAGTTCCCAAAGATTAATGAAATCTGTAGATTTTTAATATAGAATATACTCGTAAAAGTAATACATCATTGAGATTGTTAATGGAATAAGGGCATTGAATTGATTTTTCTCTATAAGTAAGTTGTATAACTGTAAAAAGCATTATTTCTGTGTATAAAATTTTTATTTCTATTCAGCACCTGGAACAACATATATTGAGGGGAATTTTTCTCAGTGTGAAACTGAGTGTCTCATGACAACCGTCATGAGTAGGAATCTTGAACGCAAGGAGATTTTATACGTCTTTTCTCCGATAGAGGAGCTCACGCGAATTTCATACTGAGAAAAATTCCCCTCAATTTGGTATAGGACCTATGGGCGTTTTGAAAGTCATCGATTCTTGATTGATAGATTGAATATGGACTGATGATTCATAATAATGATGAAACAATTGTATCCTATTATCATTCAACAAGATCGATGAATTTTCAATTCATCGATCAAGAGAATAATCAATTCAATAATCAAGAGAATGTTATAGTAGAGCTAGATATGTGAACGTGTACGATGTGATGTCTCCATTATCCTTCAAGGGATAAATGTTAGAGAAATATTGAAATCGATGCCACACCTGATGGAAGTGCGAGACTTACATGTTCCGTTCCGCATAATACTTTTTCGATGCTTGGTGTGTCTGTAATCTGATCCTCCATTATATATATATATATTATTATTATTATTATTATTATTATTACTTGAGATGTTTTTACTTTCTACTGCCCTCTTGATTCCTATAGATGGAATTGTGAAGTATTTATTACTCTACGATCTTCCACTTGGAGTCAGAAGAAGATGCTTGGAGGTTGAAATCGTTGCCTCACTTTGATGGACGTGGTACGACTGACGAGTTTCTTGCAGAACGAAACATGTCTCGCACTTCCATCAGGTGTGGCATCGATTTCAATATTTCTCCAACATTTATCCCTTGAAGGATAATGGAAACATCACATCGTACACGTTCACATATCTAGCTCTAATACAACATTCTCTTGATTAATTTTTCAAATGAATGTTCTAGTGTTCATCTTCTGTGATATTTCATTCAGTGCCATAAGCAAAATTTCATATCCTTATATATACATATATATATATATATATATATATATATATATATATATATATATATATATATATATATATATATATATATATATATATATATATATATATATATATATTTCAAAATCATCAATAATAAAACAGGCATATCTTACTTACTTTCGTAATAAGTTATGTTCTTCACAATTTGATGTGGAGTTGTAAGTGTTGGTAGGCCAAAGTCCGAAATTTTCAATACAAATCTTCCATCAATCAAACAATTAGTCGATCTCAGCTTGCCATGAACACCAACATCTGAACTATGGAGATACGCCATGCCCTTCAAATAATATAATGGAATTAGTGATATGGTATTCTAATATCAACTGATTCAATTAATTAAATTTCAAGATTCTGAAATCGTTTTTTAATATAAAAAATGAGAGAAATGGAATACATTTTCCTTCTTTTTCTCTCGTCTTGAGTAGTGACTAGAGAATTAATAGTTTAACCTAGGTACTTATTGAAAAATGAACGATTATGAAGCGTCGCAGCCAATCAGCTTAATTAGATATTCGATCAACAGTCTAGCCTTTTTACCAAACGTCGTTCTGCTAATGCGTCCTTTAACAAGCGTCCTTCTCGAGGTACTTTAGTCGGAGCGTCTAAAACAATATTCGATGAGCAGGAAATTTAATTCTGAAGCCATTCAAAAAATTAGGCGCAAATATGACAAAAAAGATGAAAATTAGATGCTAGAAAACATTCATTCACTAATTAGATTTTGTCGTTGAAGAATTCATTATTATGTTTAATAATAAGGTGCACCTTTAAGTAATGAAAATATTTTTTCTCGTTTATCTGAAGTTGTATTCTCGTTCATTTCTCATTGTCTTCGTCAAATTTCTAACCACTAAACTGATAGACCTACACAGTTTGGGATTCGATCACAGCACATCTGCTCTAGATAAGGCAAATATTTTACCAAAACCTCTCATTCAAAAGGGTGTGTAGTTAAAAACATCATTTTTCATCCAAAAGAAAATTGGTGACTTTCAAAGCGATTCAATCAATAGAGATTTTTTTTTTTTTATTTTTAATGACATATGTAGTCCAGGCATCGACGTACAGAAGATCTACTCCTACATATTCGGTGGCAGTCAACAGTCTTTCTCGAAGACATTGGAATTTCTGAAGTTTTGACATCTAAGCTTATATCTCAATAATACAAATCTCGAACGGAATGCGAGTTACTAATATCAGCAAAATTATATTCAACTCTTTGAAAACCGATTCTATATCATCCATTTTTCTCTTGAATATTATTCAAGATTCGGCCTACGTTTTTGGCATTCTGGATGGGCTCATCGGAGGCTCTATTAACAATCTTAACCAATTTCATCTGATGCTGTCAAGTCATTTGTGACTGTCTCTTTTTACATGTGCTTGTACATCCTGTGCAGATTTCATTGCAGGTGGTGGACTATGGAACTAAATTTAAAGGTCGTGGCACGGCCACCTTTAATACTAGGTAGTATTGTAGGTGGCCGTGGTCGTGCTTAGACTCTGTCGTGGATCCGTGGTCATTAGCGTTGCTATTAGATGGTTGAAAACTATCCAGACCGCAGTTGAATGTCACCGTTTGTAAAAAAAAACTTTTGATCGAACGTCTAATTCAGCTGCTTGGTTATCGACTGCTCAAGTCCTGACGTCACAGGAGGTGGTATAGTCAATAACTGACTCTAAACAAAAAGCTTATAACGGTAAAATCCAATAAAAAATATTTAATTCCATGTTTTCACATTTTTAGCGATACAACAAGGCTTTTACTTAATCCATTTTGTTTTGGAATCTGTATTTTGAAGGAAAAGTTTTCAAGCCAAATCATTCAAATGAATTGACTCAAATTTGGTGAAAATGGATATGATTTGCTTGAAAGACAGACTATTTAAACAAAATACATGAATTGAAGTTCTTATTCTATCACCATAAGAGAGAAAACGCTGAATTAACTTCATTTAATGAGATTTTATAAAAATAAAAAACTATTTTGTAAAATAATAAACTCATTTGTTTGGAGTCAGTATGACGCCAGACTTAGGCAGTACATTAACGGATATATAACATATCATTTTTTTTACATATAAAAATTACCTGGTTTATTATATAAATAACTGAATACGAATACTTGTAGGTTTCATTTTGAAAAAAACCTGTGAGCGTCCTTCGTGCCCTTATAAAATCTAACAGTGCACAAAACAGTTTTCATTAACCTCAACACTAAGTTGGAAGAAACTTTTTTGAAATATAATTGAATTCTGTTTGGTTTGATGAAGAATTAAATATATCAACGTTTGTGGAAAATTAATATTAAGATATTAAATCTAACGCGTCTCATACTGAAATTTTAGAAGCTCACCTTGACAATATCATGAATTAATGACATCTTGAAATTCCAATCCAAACGAATTGCTTCATTCTCGAGTACGTCTTTCAAGCTTCCTTTAGGGCAGTATTCGGTTATAATCAAAACAGTGGGACATTCAATACAAGCACCTAGGAAACGGGTTGTATTTTCATGCGTTACATCTCTTGCCTAGAGAAAAGCTTCATTTTACATATCCACCAAATAGAATACAAAAATTGTTTTATCTACCTGTTTTATCTCCCATAATAGTTTTTTGTTTATCTCAACTTTTTTCTTTGTGATTTTTTTAATAGCTACGCAACTTCCCTTATATAATCCAATCGTTGTGAATAATTTTGAGGATGCTTGAAAAGAAGCAGCTGAAGAAAAGGAAGCTCTGCCGCTCGTTAACCCAAACTGAAAGTAGATGACCATGATTATTCTTGGTGAGGAAGAAAAGAGTGTTTTTTTAGAGGTATAGAACTTTAAATTGCAATAAAACAACGATGCATCATTCGATTGACAGGAATTTTTTTATTCGAAAGATAATCTTATGGCATTACATTTTAAATATGATTTCTGGCATATGACCGCCATGGCTGGCTCGGATGTAGTCTAACATGGACGTCCAATTTTCGATGACTTTTTCCAACATTTGTGGCCGTATATCGGCAATAACACGGCGAATATTGTCTTCTGAATGGTCAAGCGTTTGTGGCTTATCCACATAGACCAATGACTTTACATAGCCCCACAGAAAGTAGTCTAGAGGTGTTAAATCACAAGATCTTGGAGGCCAATTCACAGGCAGATCCAAAACGTGAAATTAGGCGGTCACCAAACGTGTCTTTCAATAAATCGATTGTGGCACGAGCTGCGTGACATGTTGCGCCGTCTTATTGAAATCACAGCTCCTGGACATCATAGTTGTTCGATTCAGGAATGAAAAAGTTAGTAATCATGGGTCTATACCGATCACCATTGACTGTAACTTTCTGGCCATCATCGTTTTTGAAGAAGTATGGACCAATGATTCCACCAGCCCATAAAGCGCACCAAACAGTCAGTTTTTCTGGATGTAACGGTGTTTTGACATACACTTGAGGATTATCTTCACTCCAAATGCGGCAGTTTTGTTTGTTGACGTAGCCATTCAACCAGAAGTGCGCTTCATCGCTAAACAAAATTCGCTTATGAAAATCGGGAACAACGGCAATCTCGTTTTGGGCCCATTCGACGAATCTACGCCTTGCTTGATGATCGTTTGGCTACAATTCTTGCACGAGTTGAATTTTGTAAGCACGCAAACCAAGATCATTCCGCAAAATCTTCCATCAAGTGGATGGACACAGATCCAATTCCTGTGCTCGATGGCGGATGGACTCATTCGGGTCTTCCTCAATGCTACGCTCTATAGTAGCAATAGCTTCTTCTGTACGCACCGTACGGCGTCTCTGGGGATGCGAGTTATCAATAAGAGTAAACGTGGTGAGAAAACGTTCCATGGTTAATCGAATTAACTGCTCTGATGGACGATTTTGTCGACGATAAAATGGGCGTACTTATTCCGCACAGAACCATTATTTTCGAAATGAAATTGCACTATTTGCAAGCGTTGTTCAGGCGTGAGTCTATTCATAATGAATTGCCAAAGCAAACTGAGAATAAATCACTTCTCAGTTAAATCGGTCGCCATCTTCAACAGTCATGCCAACTTAAAATTCAATACCTCTAAAAAAAACACCCGTTATATGGATTTATTTACTCACTTCGTTTAACTTTTGAAGAGCTAGTTTAGATCCAAAACTCTTTCCTCTTTCTAAGATAATATCATCCGCTCGTATTTTCCAGCTCATGTTATTCAAGTCAGCAGTTATTTTCATATGCCTAAAGGAAATAACATTGTACATTGTATTTATTTGATTATTGTACATAACATAATCAAATAAATATCACTCGGTCCGAATTTTCAATATAGGTGAAATTCAATCAAACATTTTTACAACACCGATAAGTGTATCAATATCTACAGAACTTACTTGCAAATAAGGAAAAGGAGTGTAGACACTAACGCCAAAAGTATTCCAAAGGCGAAACTTCCATAGAAGACTATCATGTAAAGCTCTTCCGAAAGAAGAACCAACGTATTAATTCGGAAAACATGATCATGTTGCATTGTACAAAGGAATTCAGTAGAATAATGTCAGATACTAGAGCAAGGTGAAAATTTCTCGTCTTTTTATACTGATTAAATAATTGAAACATTTTGTTGTATATGATTGGTGAAAATTGATAAATTGGAATTTTTCCATCATAATATTCTCTGTCTCGAAGGTTTATCACCACATCAACAGAATTTATCCAAAGATGATAAAGCTATATTAGCAAGACGTTCCCCAGCTTTCCATTGTAAAAAATAAACTTACTTTTATAAAATTACTTTTACTATAAAGATTATCAGCATCTTTGACTGCCAATAAATGGAACTTATAGAAATATCGAATAGATAATTGCCAAATTTATATATATATATATATATATATATATATATATATATATATATATATATATATATATATTATTATTATAGCAAGTGTTCCCTATGAGGAGAGCGATTGAACATGAATTTCAAATTTTAGGACTTTTGCTTTATCTTCTTTGTCTCCCAAAAACGCTTCATCCTCTCGGAATGCTCTTTCTCTTCCGATCATCTGTCCATTTTATTTCAGTTGGGCGCGTTGATTTTTGCCCAAACTTCACATGTGCGATTTTATAGCAATGTCATCCCAGGATAATGGATTTAGATTTTTTTTTTGGCATCGATTTCAATATTTCTCTAACATTTATCGCTTGAAGAATAATGGGGGCGTCACATCTAGTACACGTTCACATATACAGCTCTACTATAACATTATTTTGGTTCATTCGAATTTTTCGAATGAATGTTCTAGTGCTCATTTTCATAAAATAGCAGAAGTATATATAATAACTTCAACGGCAAAATATATATTTCACATAAAGTATTTAATATTACAATTTTTTCAGAAAATTTTTTTTAAGTATTTGTTACATGTCTATCAATTTCAAATTAAAAAGCAAATTCAGCTAGAACGTCGGGACCGTTGAGAAAAATTGAACTGGTACCCACTTAATTTCAGAACACAAAACAACAGCTAGAAAAGTAATAAAAGGTCTCCGACTTGTAGATGATTTCAAAGCCATGACCAGTGTCGCCGACTGCATGAGGCCTGAGGTGGATCTAAGCCCCTCAAATAATCGTTCGGAGGAACGGAGCTACCAATAATTTGAAAAAATTTTTAATTTTATTATGCTTTGTAGAATCACAAATATTATGTCGGTATTCCAGTTTCAGTGCTGTATATATTGGGCTGTATTACTATGAACTTATGTATCAGTTATTTCCAAATACATATACATTTTTAGGATGGAAGACTCAATTGAAACCTGCTATTTACATACTTTTGGACTGAAAGTATTAGTCAAACTGTATTTACTGCATGAACGGTATTAAAGCGTTTACTTTGAAATATTGTTTTTATTTAATGATCCCTGAGCCTTAATCAAAGTAAGTATAAATTTGATATTTCACTTATTCAATGTATTATTTCTATGCGACAGGAATATTTTATGTTTTAGGCTTTTAACGGTAGTTCAGAATTATAATTTCAGTCTTTTTGAAATGTAAAGTAAATTAACTTCTTACGAAAATACTGTGCGTGTTTATGTTTTATGTTTCAGCTTCCTGGAGTGTCCAGTAAGGGAAAGAAAAGTTTTTGGGGTTCTAATGTTGATATATGACTCCAAAAAAAGTTGGATTTCATTTTTTCAATCTAATATTCAGAAAAATTCTTGAGGCAAGACCACTGCTATGGACCCTCCCAATATCTTTTATAAATCGTTGCCACCGGCTAAAACTGATTTGTCTGGACAGTTTTTAGGGTTCTAATGTTGATATATGACTTCAAATAAGTTGGATTTCACTATTTTCAAAATAATATTCAGAAAAATTCTTGAGGCAAGACCACCGATATGGATCCTCGAAATATCTTTTATAAGTCGTTGCCACCGGTTAGAACTGATTTGTCTGAAGAGTTTTTAGGGTTCTAATGTTGATATATGAATCCAAAAAAAATTGGATTTCACTATTTTCAATAAAATACTCATAAAAATTCTTGAGGCAAGACCACCGATATGGACCCTCCTAATATCTTTTACAAGTCGTGGCCACCGGCTAAAACTTATTTGTCCAGACTTCAAAAGATATTCTTTCAATAGATGACCTTGGCAATATTTCAAAAATACTGATGTAGGCAGCCTATATATTATTCAGAAACTAGAAGTAATAATTCGTGAATTCATGAAATTAGGATTGAGTTGCAGAAGAAACTCAAACCAGAAAAAAAAAGCACTGACAAATTTCTCTTGTCAATGCAAAATTATATGATATGTACTATAAACTGTTAGAGCACTCATGGATAGCATCAAAATTTCACAGATTTTGTATTAACTTTTTCTAGTCATAATAAATGGGTACATTTCCGCACTACAAACCACTTTATATTGAAATCGGGCAAGAATTTTTCACATTGCTCATTTTATATCAAATACATATTTGGAAACTTGAATAGATATAGCAAATAAATATCTATATTGTGAAATAGTAAGAAACACTCGTTATTCCAATTATCAATATTAATAGGTGTTTCAAATGTAAATTGAAAGCTATACATTTATGTAACCATTATTTACCATGATCTTTGCACTCTGGATTATCGTCCATAAAACCGCATTTGGGAGTATCAGGTGGAGGTGCTTCATTACTACCCGGCCAATGGATTTTCTTTCCCGGAACTGCTGAATACCTTTTATGCAAACCATAATAATGGGCCACAACCTCAAATTTCCCTGTGATGGGGTCCAAGTCTAAAATGGAATAATCTGCATCTCTGTCCCCATTGTCATCTATGCGGACGTGCCCAGTAATTCCTGATTGAAAAAAATTTCACTAAAATTCTTGTAGACGTTACGAACGACATTGGTTAACCGTCTGTATTTTACGTTAAATATTAACAAAATCGAGACAACATTGTATTAAACTATTCATTCAAAAGATTCAAAAATTTTTTCTAATATGACATAAAATTGAAGTATTATAAGGGTTTTCATGTTTAAGCCCAGTATTAGTGTTACACCTAACAGTTCCAAGTAGCAGTTAAAGATATTCTTTAATAACATCAATAGATTGTATACACAATAGAAATTGAAGATTTCAACATCATAATTACAAATTGATGATCGGTATTAAAAATAGCCAATTACGAACAGAAAATTAATATGCCATCAAAAACCAATCCCACAAAACCAAGTATCGCAAATCAGTTGTTCAACCGTAAAAATTTGTGAGATCCATGGAGTACCAAGTCGTCAATTTATTCTTACTAAGGGTACCTTCTATCTTAAGATATACAACATCTTATAGTCAGTATAGCAATATTAAAAATATTTATGTTTTAAATGAAATAGATTGACAAGGAAATCGCACTAAAGAACCTTTCACAAATAAAACAAAATTAAAAATAATACGTTGAATATAAACTTAAATTCAAACACTTGAACTTATGATTTACACTTTATTGACTACATAGCATGACGCGTTTCGTCGTTACAAACGACTTCTTCAGATGCTAACAAAATAATAAGATATTATGATAAGATTCAATAAAGTGTAAATCATAATTCATTTGTTTAAATTTGAGTTTATATTCAATTATAATGGATTTACATTAAGTAAACGCCAACAATATTAAATATAAAAAAAAATAATAATATGTATTACTTGTGACATACATTGTGTTCTCATGCAATGGCTAATCTATTTCATATAAAACAATCGGTTAATCTATTTCATATAAAACAAGAAAAATTTTCAATATTGATAGGGTCACTATAAGATGTTGTCAGATTACTGACGCAATAACTTACACAGAAGGTCCCTGAAGTAGGGACTGAATAAATTAACCTTTTTATTACACGGATCTCACAATTTACGGTAAAATATATCAGTAGCGAAATTTGGTTTCTTCACAAGTTTTGTTTTTTATGAATCTCATTTCTTTTTGTAGTTAGTACTGTTACACAAAAACTGATTCACTCATTTTAAATGTAATTTTGTAATCCTATATATTTAAATGGAATTACAAAGTTATTTATTCAGTTGGTATATCTAGGAAACTACCTAAAATTACAGAGTATTTGAGTTTTTCTTTAGTTTATACACTAAACGCTAATTGAAATTCAAATTTGAAGCTTCTGTGTATGCTAGAACTAACTACCTTAGCGTTTTGATGCTCCATCAGTTAGTTTGACAAAATTAAGAAACTTTGACTAAGTAGTTATAATTCTTAAACTTCTTAAACTACTCGTTCAAATTGAATGAAATTTGAAATATGCAGTGCTTATACAATGTCTGTTATGTTACCAGAAATCAGGCTTCTAATTTAATACACAAAGAAGTTATAGGTATTCGAAAATTGCCTAAACTGGTTCGGCCGTGCCATCCGACGCATTTTAGGCACGACTTGGCGGACATTTACAACATCAGAATTGCAGATAGTAGGTTTGAATAAAAACAAAAGACGTGCTAACGTAGCAAGCATTTTTTCGATAATTTTTCAAAACTCTGCATATGCAGATATATATCTAATAATATCTGACGAAACAGAATTGTAAAATGTTACTGCGTTATACGAGAAGCCCCTCTCAAGTAATACTTTCCTGAACAAAGGAAAGAAGTTTCTGATCATTTGATTATCTACCTCTGAAACAAACATAAGCCAATTCAATTATTTCAACCGATGGGAGATATGATCCCTACTTTTGGCAGAAAAAATAAATCTTATATAGAATTGTGAATTCTATATAAGTGAGAATTCTATATTGTGAATGCCAGGAAGGCAGAATCTAAACATGGCCCATATAGTACGTCTTCGTAATTTGCTTCACTCAGCACTAATGAATTACAAAGTTTCTTTTTTCACTAAAGGTTATTGAATGTACTACTACGGTATAGATTCTTTAACGAAGATAAAACTTTCATAACACGAAAATAACCTGAGTTTTGAATCTTACATCAATATGAACACCCAGACTTTTGAATGTATCACAAGGTTGTACCCTCGCATTGTCGATCACAATGTTACAATTAATTTATCTACATCTTCCATTTCGTAACCGAAAATATTCCTTGAGTTTTAGTTGGGTTCTCTTTCAGTCCATGTTTACCCGAGTATTTGAATATATTTCCTAATGTAGCATTCTCGTCTTCACAAGCTGTATTCACATCTTTCAGCAAAAAGCTTTCATATATTTGAGTATCATCAGCAAATGGAACGATTGAGTAAATCAAAAGAGAAAAGGATTTAGTATCATACTGAGAATTTGATCAATCAATATTGGATATGATAAAAGTATTTTATCAGATAAAATGTTGACTATACATGTTAATCAGAGCTCAATAACTGAAGTGCCATTTAAGAGGAATAACAAATATTGATTGCAGGATATATAAAAGTAGAAATCCTTTTCCATTCATCATAGTTTCAAAATAAAATATGATTTTTTTTCTTTTGTAAATAGACTTTCTGTAAATAGATGAATGTATATTACGATGTCTTACCATGAAAATCACGATTCCACATCTTGCTGGTAATCATTCTACCGTTTCTTATATCTCTTCCTTCGGATAGTGATTCATTCAAAGCCATACCCAATAAGTAAACACCATCATAAAAAGCACCAATAACAAAATTGATCTAAAAACATCAATAGATTTTCTATTACATGGCAAACCATTTGACAACAATGAAGGTTATTCAAAATAAAATGGCTGTTTCATGAAAAGTTTGAAAGGTTCTTCCTGATAAAAAAGGTATACCCTGGACTAACACTATGTATTAGGAAGTTTCTTGAATATTTCAATACACAAGGGCGATTATATTGCATTTCATCTAATTTCATCTTTGTTTGAAATTCCAAATCGATATGATTTTCACGTTAGTCAAATTAAAACGGCAATGGAAGGCAATGAAATTCCGACAAAATAGTGAACAAAATTGAAACGCTAATTTATTATTACTTATTTACATTAATAGAACGTAATCAACACATATAACATCAAAAACTATAACATCTTCAGCTCTAATTTTCATTTGATCTACACCCAATTCATTGAAATGATACTTACTTCCTCTCTTTGACTAATGTTGTAGCTATAGTGACTGTGAGATCTTTCTTTAACTTGTTCAGCAAAATCTTGAAATTTATCACTTGTAGGTTGAAGCAGTGAAACACGAAGCAAACTCTCATAAGCCGTCCTGGCTTCAGAATCCTGGCTATCTCCATTTTCCCAATTATGATCACCCCAATAAGAACCCTGAAATGAAGCAGAGAATTCATTCATTTCAAGGAGTCCTTAGAAAGGAATAAAGTTTCTATGTCTCGAAAAATTTTTCAGAAGATTAAATGAAAAAAGAAAGTATTGCAACATAATCAAAATATTTCGTAATAACACTAAAATTATTTTTGTAAGAAAAATCTTTCAAGATAGCAAATTTAGCACAGGTAGGCCTATTACTTTTCAAACTGATTGAAGAGCACGTATACACGAGCAATGCTCGGAACTACATAATTCATATATATATATATATATATATATATATATATATATATATATATATATATATATATATATATATATATATATATATATATATATATATATATATATATATATACATATATATATATATATATATATATATATATATATTAATATATATATATATATATATATATATATACATATATATATATATATATATATATATATATATATATATATACTGCGTATACTCTTGAGCAATCGCCACGCATGAGCATGCAGCCCGAGCAGAAAGGGCCACACAGTGTGCCCCGCACGAGCCCTGAGCCACTGTGCTCGACCCCGTGCATCCCGAACAAGGAGCTCAGTCTGTTTCGAGTTGTTGAAGTGCAAACAATGTTCATGCTTTGGGTCCCAAAGGATAGGATAAAAATGGTAGCACTCGATAAGGGTCAGGAACTTTCTTGAGTTCCATTTTAAACTGTGAAACAAAATTGAATAATAGCTTTGTTCGCGGTAAGGATTCTGAACCGATTCAGAACTATTCGCATGCGCAGTTTGAATTTTGGCGTTCGCGGGTCACAAGTTCCGAACTTTTAGTTACGGTTCTGTGTTCGCGGATAAACTGGGACTGGTTCGGAATCGATTCGGAATTGGTTCTACCGGTTCGAAGGATCAATCTAGAACTGTAAGTTCGGGACTTGCGCATTCACGATAGTTTGGCAATTGGTATCACAGAAAATTATTTCTATGATTTGTTTAAACATGCCATTGGTGTAACATGTGTATTTGTGATCATTTCCATTTCTTTTGCAATTTCTTCAAACATTCTCTTGAAGTTGTTTAAGACTGTAATTTTGATACAATTCCAAGAGAAGAAGAGTGTTTTCGTGGGTCCATTTATAACTATCTTCTGGTTGTTGAGACATTTCTGAAATCTTACTATCAATAAATGACTAAACGTATCTTGCTATCTTGTGCTTCCGAAAATAAATAAATTGGAAAATGGTTGCTTACTTACAAGTTGACTTCAGTAGAATAATGTGTTATTGTATTGTTCTTTGGTTAGAATGACAATTGCAAATGGTATACTGCATATTATTCGATGAGAACAACCGTGATTTGAAAATTCCCTAAACTAGTTCTAAAATCGTTCGAGGGTCGAAATAATTCCGAACCAGTTCATAACCGAGCATGCGTATTGAATCAATCCCGAATCAGTTATGAATTAGTTCCGAATCGGTTCAGAATCCTTACCGCGAACAAAGCTAATACCTTCTCTACAAAGTTAACTTCAATACTGCGATTCCAAGGATCGGGGGTGACATTGGTAGAAATAAAACAACGATGTCCAAAAATAGCGACTCTGTTAGCTCTAAGAGTTGTATTCTCCTGTCTGTAATTTTTTCACACAGTGAACACATCATAAGATCAGGAGTATAAAATATTTTAGTCAAAAATTTGGGAAACTCATTCCTTGCAAACACGGCAATAAAATCATGATTGACATTCGAATTATTATCGTATATTATTTGATTAATCAATTTTGAAGTGACATTATATCCAATTATGAATAAAAAATTAAACGAAACTTACAAAAAAAATTATTTTAGTTGAGTTTCTCTAAACTCAAATTTTCAAAGGAAAACTTATTTATTCGCGTTGAACACTTTTGGCTGTCCAACTCACTAATTCTGATGCTTTCATCAATAAGTACAACTAAGTATAGCAAAAGTTCTGATGCAACTTACACAGCTGACGTGTTGTACACAGATAAACTTCAAACATTTGCGTTTTCTACTTTAGCCACCAGTGTATCTATTTTAAAAAACAATGTATCTATAGAAAGTACAAAAACTAAGTGTTGTTGAAATTAATGATGACAATGATGCCAACATTTAAAATAATATTAAAAATCGAGTAAGTACATTGAAATTTATGTAAATTCAAATACTATCTGCAGTTATCTGGACCCGCTTACATATTCATAATTAATAATCACGCCATCTAGTGTAATATGTGTGGATCGAAGAGCTCTTGTGTAAGATATCAAATAATACCAAAAAAACTTGTGAGATGGTTTTGCATTCTTTTGTTATTTGACACATTTGAGTCATTCAGCTAACGAACTTTCGAACGCGCTCTGCATTTTATTCACTTCTAGACAAACTTAGTTTTGAGTTTTGTGATTTGAACATTGTGTTTGCATAATGACATTTGAATTCCAATAGGAGGACGTTTATCACATTATATGAATAGCTGTAATTTGGCTTGATTATTAATTTGCTTATGCTTGTAATTTGGCACCCTCACATTGCTCCTAGTATGGTCCTCGGTGGCCATATATAATATATGTTGAAATGCTCGATTTCTATATTCTTTCAATTTCATTTTTAGCTGCCTCGGTAGAGTCTGCTATCCCCGTCTTCAAAGAAAAGGAAAACATGGAATACAGATCAAATGAAAAAGGCAAAGAAACCGCAGATCGAAGTTCTCTATGTAATCTGGGTTGTTTCGTGACTGCATCGGGTATCTTCATACCACCGATCTTCCTGGAGCGATTCAATCTAATCTGATTGAATGCAACCAGATCAAATTGAATCTGGTTGGATTCAATCTAATCTGTTCACCGAATCCTTTAGGAATTTGATTGAAAAAACATAACCAACCCTGGCCTCTCCGGTGCTGCTCATATTTGACGGACATTACAGTCACACTAGTAATTTAGAAGTAATAGAGCTGGTCCGCCAAAATCATGTCACTATAATTAGCCTCCCGTCCCATTACGATACATAATCTACAGCCTTTGGATAAGACGTTCTTGGGTGCACTTAAGAGTAATTATAGCGAAGAGATTCGCAAGTTTCTTATTCAGTCAGAACGAATGTTTAAGCCTTACGATATTTATTAATATCAAGTGCACCACAGGGGAAATTGCAGTAAATGGTTTTCGTACTACAGAGATTTATCCCTTCAATCGTCAAGTTTTTAGTGACGTTGATTTTATAGCCGAAGCAATAAATAATAATCAGTCATGTCTAGACAATCAAAGTTCAAATATCGTGTCTGCCCAAAATACCCAAGGAACGAGAACAGCTGTATAAGAGACACCGACTGCTTTGATTCTACCAGAAGATGTTCTGTCCATCTCCGGTGCTAAGACTAGGATTTCTGATCGTGAAATAAAAGATCTGAAATGGCGAACAATACGGACGTGTGTTCTCGTGAGCTCCTAATGAGTGAACTAAATAAATTGAATAAAAAACTTTTAATCGAAATAATAGTGATGGAGCAGATGCCTAAAGACGTTACAAGCGAAACAATAAAATCATTTTTAACGAAAAAGTGGGATAGAACCATTAGTGATTCGAATATCATAAGTGAAGTGAATGATATGAAAAATGGAAGAAATTCTACGTTTGATTATCAGAATGAGAACAAAACACTCAGGACATTAGTCCATCATTTGGAATGTCGAATAAGTGACCAAGGTGAAATAATTTCATTGTTAAAGAAAAATAATTCAATATCGTATAAAGGTATAAATGAGACAAACAAAGGAATCGACAAAAAATCGATATCTAAATGTGAAGGTCAAACTGACGTTGATCTCGATTCAAATAAACATAAAACTTCAACTAAAACAGCTGGTGTGCGGATGAGTGATATAGATTTCTCCGGAATTAATATACTACAAAAAAGCAAGAATGGAAATGAGAAAATGACTAATATGAACCACACATTAACGGATACCGATAGTTCAATGAACTCTTATTCGAAACCCAAACAAACCCAAAAGAAAACGATAATAGTAGGAAACAAGAATGTTTCTGTTGAAACTAAACTGAAAGTAGTACCCAGGTTGGGATATATACATGTGTATAGGTTGCATCCGTCGTCAACATCGCAGGATATTGTAAATGAATTGACTCCGAAAATAGACGTGATAAACTGCGAAAGACTTGAATCAAGGAACTCTGCATATTATGCTTCATTTAAGTTGACAGTGCCGTGGAGTCAGATGTCAGATGTATTGTCTCCAGGAGCGTGGCCAGATGGGGTACATGTGAAACGGTTTTTTCAGTTGGGGAAAGGAATTCAGAAAGTCAAATGAGAAACAAAATCAGAGGAAATGAATCAAAAATCGGTGATGACCACTGCGTCAATGTTGGGGTTCTTCATCTTAATGTACAGGGTGTTCATGGAAAGGAGGGTGCCCTTGAAATGTTTTTGTCGGACCACAAAAATAGTGAGGTTGCTTGTTTTTCGGAACATTGGTTGAAAGAGGAGGAGGTGGCGTTCTTCTCATTGCACGGGTGGAAAATCGCCCATTCTTTTAGTCGTAGTGTGATGGGTAGAGGGGGTGTAATGACTTTGTGCCGCTCTGCTGTTAACTTTGTTTGTCATTCGGACGTAAATAGACACTCTGTTGAGTTTCACTGTGAGTTATCTTCCATAAAATTGGTGAATGTTGATTTGCTTATCATAGCCGTTTATAGATCTCCCAGTGGAAATATGCAAATTTTTCTGGACACATTTGAAAAACTTTTTAATAGTATTGGTAAATATGACAGTAGAGTAATAATTTTAGGTGATTTCAACGTACACTTTAATCAAATGGATTACTCTAGCCGTATTTTTTGTGATCTCATGTTATCAAACGGTTTCTTTCCAACAGTGTTTCAGCCCACGAGGGGACAAAATTGTATAGATAATGTTTTTGTAAATTTCTCTGATAGCAATTTCTGTACAACTGTAATTGACTTTGAATTGTCCGATCATAAAGCTCAGAATATTACTGTTGACATACCTGTGGTTTTGAATATGTCCAAAACTCTAGTTAAGAAAGTGCGTCCGTTAACTCAGAGGGGACTTAATAGTTTCCATACGATTCTTACGGACTTTTCTTGGGAGTTTTGCAATGATTGTTCCATTGGTGTAAGTGAACGTTTTAAAATGTTCAATGATATAATTGTTGATGCGTATCTCTCGTCTTTCCCTGTGAGGGAGATAAAGGGAGCACCTAGGGATGGTGGCGTGTGTTGGTTTTCGCAGGAATTGCGAGACACACGTAGTTATTTGAACTTAGTACGGAATATGTATCTCTTTTATGGGACGGATGCTCTTAAGGGTGCATTTTTGAATCTTAAACAACTTTATAGGCGAAAAATCAAAATCAGCAGGATTCGAGCCAATGATAAAATAATAAGCCAGTCAGGAAATATCCCGAAAACGATGTGGAATTTAATAAAAAAAAAGTTCAGCTCCCAGGAGTTGCCCCACGAGCTTATCTCCGGATCGGTTCAATGATCATTTCACTTCGATAGCTGAGAGGACACTTTGTTCTTTGGGAAATCAAGTTTTTGATCCAGTCAGCATGATCTCGTGTGATGGAAAGCTATCTTTTTCCTTCTCTGAGATATCCATAAATAACGTGAGAGATGCAATATTGTCTCTGAAAACCTCAAGAAGTGCAGATATATATGGGATGTCTTCTTTCTTGCTGAAAAAAAACATAAATAGTGTTGTTTATCCGTTGACTAAGCTGTTCAATTTGTGTATTCAAGCTAACGCTTTTCCTGACTGCCTGAAGGTTTCGAAAGTGATACCCTTGCTGAAAAAGGGGAAAACTGATGAGGTGACTAACTATCGGCCGATTTCGCTGGTACCTACTTTCTCGAAGGTATTTGAGAAGATTTTATCTCTGCAACTGACGAGCTACTTTGAGAGTAATAATTTATTTAGTAGAGGGCAATTTGGTTTCCGTAGGGGGAAGAATACGTCGATGGCAATCCTTGAATTTATTGACAGGGTCCTGCGGTGTTTTGAGAGGGGAGAATTCTGCTACTCCCTTTTCTTAGATTTGACGAAGGCTTTCGATTGCATAACACACTCTATTCTTCTGCGCAAGCTTGCTGGATATGGCTGTTCGAATGACTGTTGCGCTCTTATCGAATCATACTTGTCAGGCAGATCACAGGCTGTATATTTCAACAATAAGTGGTCTGACCACCAGAATGTTTCATTGGGTGTACCTCAGGGATCTGTCCTTGGGCCTTTATTATTTCTTGTTTTTATAAACGATCTTCCTCTTTACCTAGAGAGGTTTTCCACAATTTTGTTTGCGGACGATACAACTGTATCAGTTACATCTGCTGAGTGGAGAACTTTGCTAGAGGAAGGTGATTTGGCACAGTCAATGGCTTTTGACTGGTTCGTGTCAAATAGACTAGTGGCAAACGAACAGAAAACCTCCAAAATGGTATTCACGCTTAAGCGTGTGAAGGAACGGAATTTCATGGGGAATGCTGGATTTTTAGGAATGACGTTGGATTCAGTTTTGAGCTGGGAGGCACATACTGAATGTCTAGCACGAAAATTGTGCAATAGTATATACTTGCTTAGAAGCTTATCAGGTAGATTGTCCTCCAGTATCCTAAGAGTGGCTTACTACGCCTTAATAGAAGCAAGAATGAGATATGGCATTCTGGCATGGGGCACATGTGCATCAAAAGACAGAATATTTGCTCTCCAGAGGAGAGCAGTAAGAGTTGTCTCCTCTCTTCAATACCGTGACGATTGTAGAGGTGCTTTCAGCGAATATAAGATTCTTACTTTTGTGTGTTTGTATATTTTTGAGGCGCTCATGTTCGCTCATGGTCTCGTTGGAGAATGTCGCTCGGGTGCTGATTGCCATCGGTATTCCACCCGAGATAGATTCAGCCTGAGGCCAAGTTTTTGTAGGCTCACAAAGTCTCAGAAGGGGCCTTTTTACTTTTCAATAATATTGTTCAACAAGTTACCAAATTGTGTTCGGATCTTGCCGTCTCCTCAATTTGGAAGGACCATAAGAGCTTTTTTAATTGATCATCCCTTCTACGATTTTCAGGAGTATCTTTCTTTTCATTTTGACTCAATGGGGTCGCCTTGAGACCTTTTTTTGTTGTGTTTCCGAACGCAGTTTTTGTTTGCTATAGTTTGTTTGTTTATATTGTGTGTATCTTGTATTTATATAAGACCATTTTATTTATATTGAATGTTGATATTTACATATGTATTGAATGATTATATGGTGGTATATGTGTATTGTATATATAATTTTATATTGTTGTTTTCAACTTTATAAATATTTTTTCTCTTTCATGACAATTGTAAGCACTATGTTGTAACACATGCAATAAACAATCAATCAATCAATCAATTCGGTTAATTTTTTTTTTGTGACACGTATAATCAAATCAATAGTCATATATTTTCAGGAATGTTTAGGTACATTGAAAACATAACTTTTGGGGGTGTAAATTATAGTCCCTAACTTATTTTTCAATTATATATTATAGCTATGCATTTTGAAAAGTTTGCAAGTTGTAGACATCGGCCATAAAGGTCCATAATAATTGAGTTTTGCTTTAGTGATATCTTTTAACCGAATAAAGATATTTTCATATTTATAATGACAGCCACCTATTACTACGATTGAAAGGGCATATTCTTACGATTGAATCGTTTTGGAAAATTTGATAATGAACTCACCTGAAAAATTTCAACATCAAAGAAAATCCAGTCACCTTTTGTCATTCCTAAGGCATGAGCAACCAACATGAATTTCCTCACCAGTACACCTCGAACACTAAGAATAACAACTGAAATCATACAAGTACATCAATTAAATAACACCAACGAATTGAGAATAAGCATTGAAAAATCTTTCATTTCATCAGAAGATCTAATAAAGTGTTAAATGCTGTGTTGAGCAGGTAAATGTATGTGTTCGACAAATAAATGGTCTCC
Source organism: Henosepilachna vigintioctopunctata (assembly GCA_030704895.1). NCBI lineage: Eukaryota > Metazoa > Arthropoda > Insecta > Coleoptera > Coccinellidae > Henosepilachna > Henosepilachna vigintioctopunctata. Next base: position 1,288,228 of record JARQZJ010000008.1, on the reverse strand, counting down.
TGCCTTATCGCTCCAAACCACACCCTAGTGGGCAATTTGATAACTAGTTTCAAGATTTATAGTTCTACAATTTATAGTTTACAATTTGATAACTAGTTTCAAGATAGCACGAAAGTGAATGTGGGAGTACCTCAAGGAACTGTCTTAGGTCCGTTGTTGTTATCCTTATATATAAACGATATTGTCTCTCACGTGAAAAAAATGTTCTATATTCGCTGATGATACTAAGCTCAATATATGTGGCAAAGATATTAGGAATATGACAGAGGGGATCAATAGAGACCTTCCTGCATGAATGGTTATGTGACAATAGCTTATCTCTGAATGTTGAAAAATCTTACTTCATAGTTTTGGGTACAAGTAAAACCATTAAAACCAATAAAAATGAGGATATAACTATAAAGATTAATGGACAAAAAGTTAGAAGAGTAGAAACGTTATCAATATTTAGGCATCATGTTGATTTCATATCATCTAAAATTTCTAAAAAAAATCAATTTTTTGAAAAGAATAGGAAAAAACCTGTCGACATATGTGAAATTTTTGTTGTTCAAATCAATAATAATGCCACATTTTGAATATTACTCCACATTGTTATTTGGTTTGACTAAAGAAAAAATTAAAAAATCACAAAAGTTACAGAATAGAGCCATGCGAGTCATTTCAAAGTGCAATAGGTATACCCTGTCAAAATTATGCTGAACTCTTTGGAACTAATGTCTGTAAAACAAAGAATACTCTTTGCTTCATATATATTCATATTTAAAATAAAAAATCAATTGCTTCCATGTAATACAATAAAAAATGTTACATATGTCAGTGATGTGCATGAGTATAATACTAGAAATACTGATAGTTTTCATATCAAAAGTTGTAAGCTCTCTAAATCCGAAAATAGCATATACTATGACGGATTTATGGCTTTCAATAATTTACCAAATATATTGAAAACTAGTACTAGTATAAAGATATTTAAGCGTGATCTTAGAAAGTATATTTTAAATAATGAGATAGGTACATAATTAAAAATTGAGGGTTCGAAATATGTAGATTTTTGCATAGCTTCAGCTAAATAAATATTATTTTTATTATTATTTACGAATCCTTCATAGTTAGTCAATACTGAGACTCTCAATCGAAATATCGAAATTGTTCAAATAAAACAATCAGAGAGCTATCTATACAAATGCTGTCAACGAAAACGTAAAATATCACTTTCGAGAGTGAATATTAAGTAATTTCCGGAGGCTGCGGTAAGGCATTCGTAGAGACAAAGTTCTGAGTTGTTCGAATGAAATGTCTACAAAGCCTCTACCTACTCTCACTGAACTTGTCACGAGAAAGGAATTTAGATTGCTCGAGAGATAATAATAATAATATTTATATCAGTAATAATTTATTTAATTCAAGAAATTATTGCTATAAATACAATAAAAATTAATTCGTCAGAGAAAAAGGAAAAAATCAATTCATTTCACATTACAACAAAAAACTAATAAATTCCGCTATTGAATAAGGTTCACACTCCAAAATCAACTTATATAAGCTTTTTCTGAAAGAATTAGGCCTAGATATACATTTGAAATATTTAAGAAACGCTTAATCTCTGTTAAGCCCATATAGAGAGGTATTTTTCTCAAAATAACATGAATGAAGGTACATAAACATCAAAACTCTTAATATATATAAACCAAACAATGTCAGAATACCATTAGTCCTAAAACTTCCCCTGCATGATTCCCGATAACTGAAACATAACATTGTAGACTATTGTCTTAAGAATATCGATTCCAGTAATGCACAACTTCGCCAAAAAATTAACCCATACCATAGCAGTGATTGCAAGTTAGAAAAATAAAGCATTTTTACAATTCAAAATCAACTCTACCCTTCAAAACACAAACACTGTAAATAACTGAGTTCAGCTTGGACGTAAGATTGGCAAGGTGCTGGGCCCACTTCAAGTGTTTGTCCAAGTGAACACCAAGAAAGCGAGTGGAATTGGAGACAGAAATCTGTGTATTGATCTCACCACGAATTTCCGCTGAAGAGCATTCGCAACAGGACACCACACATTCAGTCTTAGCCGTGTTAGACGGTTTTAATGCACCAAGCATCAATATCCTTCAACATATTACAGGCCACTTCAATTGATAACTTCAAGCTGCAGGAACTCAGCAGTAAGTTGGAATCATCAGCATACAAAACTAAATCTGCAAAAACACTATGCATGACATAACCACGAAGTACCAAAGGAAGATCATTGATATACACGAGGAAAAGAATCGGTCCGAGACTGTTATTGACAGTTATCTCAACAGTTTCTGATCTGTTATTTAAATAACTCTCTAGAAGTTTCAGTTGCCTGTCTCTCATCCCGTATTGCTCAAGCTTCCTCAAGAGTATGTCAACATCCACACAATCAAACGCCTTTGAAAAATCCAAAAATACCCCTATTGGTAGTTCATTCCTTTCCAACGCATGCAATATTGAATGGTACAATTCAAAAATAGCTGTATCAGTGCCTTTTCCTTTAACATAGTCATGCTGACTAATAGACATGTTCTTGAAGTTTTTAAAGAAGTTAATCAACATTGATGCAAGAATTTTCTCGAATAACTTAGCAAATGCAGAGAGGAGGGCGATGGGTATATAGCTATTAGGATCATATGGATCTTCTCTTTTGAATATAGGCTTTTCAATGGAAATCTTAGGTCATCAGGAAATACACCCTCAATGAATGACCTGTTCATCACATGAGCCAAAGGTCTTGCTATTAAGCTTATACATGGCTCAACTAAATGAATTGGTATACCATCCTATCCCGCAGATTTAAAGTTTTGATCTTTCTAACTTTATCAACAATTTCGCTTGTTGATACAGTTAGAACTATTGTTAATAACAATAGTTAATGCTATTGATCGTAACAACGAATTGTTGTTACGATCAATAGGATTACAACTGAAAGTACTTGGAGGTATATTCTCTTTAAGTGTAGTTTCTATATTGACAAAAAATTGTTAAATTTGTCTACTAATTCTTGAGGTCTTGTGCTTCATTCTGAATTTGAGATGCAACTTCCCTTTTTTATCAGATGTTTGATTTAACAATATTCCATAATGTTCTCGACTTGTTAGTGGATTTTTCAATAGCCTCCCTGAAGTGCTTCAGGCATTCCCTCTTTATCAAAGTATCATAGTTGCGTTGATGCTTTTTATATGCTGTAATATATTCATCAGAGTTCCTAGATAAGATGAACAGATAGTCCAAAATATTCTTCATTTCCTAACCTGATTTCATTTATAAAAATTTTTCCTGAATTTACAGACATTTACCATCTTCATGGGGAAATTAGATTCAAAGTAATCCTTGAATTTGATGAAAAAGGATCTCCAAAGTGTATTGACATCACTATGAAATCTACACACATGCTAGACCAATCGTGATCAGATAGAGCATTTATAAATGTCTTCATTCTATCCTGATTGATGATCCTGACTTTCTTTCGCTCCAACGTGTTAGCTTCAAACTAAGCAGCGTAGAAAAAAAATCTCTGAGCTGAATGGTCAGATATATGCTCCTCAAGAACTGAAGCAGAACCCAAAATATTTGTTATAATATTGTCCAAACACGTTGCCGACTTTTTATAAATTCTAGCTGGTTCTTGAATCATCAGTTTCAGTCCAAAACTTTCCAACAATGACGTGAAACTTTTGGTTTTAGATGTATCACAGAGCAGGTCTATATTAAAATCACCAGCCAGTAATACATCAGCCCTTTCATGTAAGCTTCATGATGATATTTGTGACAGCTTTCCAAGAAAAATATCAAAATTAGCACTAGTGGAATTTTGACGATACATACATATCATAATAATACTTCTGCCATTTAAACGTAATTGAACAGCACAGCACTCGATGACATAAGGAGCACTGCATTTATTGATGTCAACTCTGACCCTGAGACTTAAATTGTTCTTATGGAATAAAGCACAACCTCCATGTTCACCTTCCTTCCTTCAAAACTAGAAGCCATATTGTAAGGTAGCAATCTATAATGAAGAAGCTCATTGTAACTTTTCCAGTGTTCAGTATCTGCTAAGAAATCTACATTGTGTGACTCAATAGCATATTGCAGCTTCAATAAAGGAAGATCTTACAGATTGAAGGTTCTGATGAAATAAACAAAAGGCACGCTCACCTTGACGAATTAGGCGTTGAACCTCGACTTTCCTCTCCTGTACGAAAAAAATTTTTGAATTTGAATTCTCATGAAAGAACAACCATCGGCCAAGATCCAGGTTCCAATAGTAACTTGAATAACATATACTTATATAATATAAGTCATCCGACGGCACACCAACCTAAAGGCCGAATTTGAACCCTTAGTTTGAAGTTTTTCTAAAAACAAAATCATCAGTATCTGAAGAATTCAGAAATAAATTTTTCATATCAGTTACCGTTGCATCATTTCCACTAATTTGGCCCACGTACAAACATTTTCTTTTCACAACTCCTTCGACCTTAGAAGTTGGATTCACTTCTTTTGTTCCTGTCAATAAAATACGATGTTGTTTGCTTGGCTTCTTTTTAACTATAGTAGCCCAAGAAACCTCATTTTGATCATCAACATTAACTTTTACTTCATTTACATTCTTAACAATATTACTTTGGTTTCCGTTATTATTAATTTTCAATTGTTGAGATTGTTCAGAAGAATTCAATTTACTTAGATCATGATTTACACTTACAGAACTATTATATAAATCATTACTTATTATCCTTCGATTAAGATCATCAGTTACATTATGTTGAACGGAATCAACATCCCTGTTTATTACAATGCTGGTACCTATGCATTGAGGAGACACGCTTTGAGAGATTATCGTTGATATCTTGTTTATGTTTTTTGCTCGAGACAGATTTACCTCCGATGCCATCGATTCTTTGTGAAAGCAAAGCATTATTAAATTTCAGAATTTCTTTCTTTTCATTCGCAGAATTCAATAACAGATTAAGAAAATGCATTTTTGTTTCTAATAGTTCCTTTTTAAGGTGTCACCTGACATGCTTTCTCGGATTTTTGAGACAATAATCATTAATCACATTCTTGAGGCCGGCAACAGTTTACAAAAAAACCACTAATAAATCAAACATTGTCCATATGAAAACACTGCACTTCTTAGCGCAACAGGCAAAATTTTCAAAATTTTTTCGATCATTATCACATTCATTCACAATGAACTTCTAGGAGCTCACTTCAGAAGCGTCGTCACTATCATATATATATATATATATATATATATATATATATATATATATATATATATATATATATATATATATATATATATATATCTTCATGATATATGATATATGACGACGCTTCTGAAAATTCCTAGAAATTGAAATTATTTCAAAAGTTTTGAACTCGACTGGGATTTGAACCCAGGACTTCAGGTTTACGCCCCACTGCTTGGAACCGCTAAGCTACCGAGGTCTACACTTTGAGATGCAATTTCAATTCATATCTAACAACTCTTTTATTCCTCAAGCTAGTTATTCGACGCTCGGATTGTCTTCTTCGATACTTGCAGGCGAAAGTGGGTTCGATCCCAGTCCAGTTCAAAACTTTCGAAATGTAATTTCAATTCTCAATTTTCACTAAAAGTTTTCGCTGTATGGACTGCAATACTAAATTATTAAAAAAAAATTGTGAAAAAGTTTTTTGCGCGAGTACATAATGTGAGCCTATCGTAAACAGCGTATTTAATGAATACTGCAAGAAAATGCTATCAAAAAATGTGGATTCTGTATCATATACATCTATTCTATCACAGCCATCGAATCACAATGAAATAAATCTTTATCCAATTTTAGTAAGGTATTTAGATATTAAAAATGGTATTCAAATTAAGATTTTAAATTTGGAATCAATCGAAGGGGAATCATCAGACATTTTGTCTAATCACTTATTTCGAGTTATAACAGACAATTTGAATATTAATTTTGAAGACGCCCCCATAAGGGGCCGTCCATTAATCATGCGGGGCTCGAAAGGGGAGGGGGTCCATAAAAAAATCACGAAATATCACAAGGGGGAGAGAGGGTGTAGTAATTTATCACACGTATTTATTTTTTCGGCAAACGCGCGATACTGAACCGAAAGGGGGCGTTACGTGTATTAATTTTTTCGTCAAACGCGTACAAATTTGAGAGCGGCTTGCAATGTGGCCTTGATTCACCGTTGCCAGGCAACGAAGGAAGTTAAGTTCCCGCGACCCGCGACAAGAGCTTACCTTACTCAGCTTGCCATTGTTAGTTTATTCTGTTGTTTTAGCACTGAATAAAAAAGCAGGGATTTGAAATTTCGAGATGTGGCACGTACCTTCGTTTGCTTCCAAGAAATTATACCTCCATGGAGGGTAAAACATGTAATCACTGTACCTGTCAAACTGAGTCGCCCTGAGGCAGATCGCCATAAAGCTCACGTCGATCAACATTTTTGTGTGAAAACATTTTGTAAAAATAAAATATTATCTATTACAAAGTCGCACGTAATCAACAAGAAGTTAATGAAATGTAGTTGATGAAGTCAACGAAAATAAAATTCTAATCAATTGCAATAGTAATATGAAGTAACCAAATGGAACAAAACTAAAATTAAAATATTATATATTACAAAGTCATATGAAAAAGCTGAAATGTGAGTCTTTTTGAACTGCAATACCGCAAGAGTCTTGCAGCTCAGTCTTGTTCTTGCGTAGGTCTTGGAAGCTGAGTCTTGGTCTTGGTCTTGCATTCAATTAGACGGTCTTGGTCTTGTTCTCGAAAAAATGCAAGACCAAGACCAAGACTTTTTGGGCAACACTATACACAAAATAAAAATATCTCCTAAAACGAAATATTTTCGGAATTGGTTGTAATGCTCACATTATATCAAATGCCATCAATACAGCATCAAGTTCAATGTCAATAGATGTGGAAGTAATTATTACAAATATATATTTATATTTCAATCGGTTTACAGTACGGGTAGCAAGTTTGAAAAAATTTTGTGAAGATGCTGGTGTTCAATACAAAAAACTGCTTGGTTATTAACTCCAGCATTAGAACGCGTTTTGCATTTAAATGATCCACTACGTTCATAATGTTTAAGCCTTGACAAATGTCCTACAATTTTGAAGAAATTCTTTCAAAACAATATGTCAGAGCTATGCTTTATTTTATTCACAGTCAGGCGTGTTTGTTTCATAAAAGTACTCTACAAATTGAAGGAGATAACATTTCAGCAGCAGAAGTTTCTATTCTATTAAATGATTTCATATGCAATGTGAATCAAGTTTTAATGATGGTTTTCTACCACTAATTCCAAAGAATAAACTGACCGTTTTGGAAGATTCCAATCACGGAATAAAAAATTAATTTTCAAAAGAAATTAAAAATTTTTATAAAATTTACTATAAATAGTTGAATATAAACATAAAGTTCAAACACTTGAACTTATGATTTACACTTTATTTAAATGAAGTTTATATTCAATTATAATGGATTTACATGAAGTAAACGCCAACACTATTAAATATTGCTATTAATATTTCGAAGAATACATAGTGAACTTTAGAGCATTAAATTGTTTCAAATGGACCCTTCTAAATAGTAAAATTTAATGAAAAGAAGTTTCTTCAGCAGTCGAATTTGTAATGAAGGAAGTAAAAGATATTGTCATTAATGACAATGTTCTCTTTGAAGAAATTCGAAGAGTAAATTTATATTTAAATGAAATAAAATTGAAGAAATGGAATGATGAAAAAATAGAACTTGATAAAGATGTGTAGAAATATTTCGGCAGTTTAGAGTAGAACACAACCCACATGAAAATTTAAAAGTGTTAATAGAAATTTCCTTATGTTGTCCAGGCAGTAATGCTGTTGTCGAAAGGTTATTTTCACTATGCAATGATTATTAGTCCATTGAAATGTTACATTGAACCTTGCATTTATCAGAGGACGCAATTTTATTGTTGGGACATGTGGGCGGGGTTGCTAGAAGCTTAACTCTGAGTTTGTGGGGTTGTAACCCTTGTCCCGCGGCCGCCATATTGGAAAAGGGGTGTAAACGCCTTTTTATCCATATCTCTTAAACTATATATCTCACCAAAAATTTGTGAAGATATAATTTGTAGCAAATCGCTTTGTCTACAATTTTGTCTATCTAACTTTTTCCGATAAAATTGAAAATAAAAAAGTTATTAACAAAAATATGTGAAATTTTTTCCAAAAATTTCCTCTTTTGTGTTATAACTTTTTTTTTTTCAATTTTATCCGAAAATTACCTAAAACCAATATTGTAGGCAATTCGATAACAAACAATTTGACCTATAATTTTTTTTATTTACATGCATTTGCGAGGGTTTTGGAGCGCTCCAAAGCCGACTACTCGCAACAATCTGGTCACAATGGAACGTTAGATTTACTTATACATTATTCTTTTATTTTAGATATCGTTCTTAATATTATTTGCAACATTATTATATTATTATTTAATTCTAACTGACCCTTTTCTACACCACCTATGAGGTAGAGTCCATGGTGCGTTTTTTTTATGTGGTATCCCCAGTAGGCCTAACCCACGCGGAACTGTAGAGTGAGATAATCTCCAAGAACTTAATATATTTCAACAATTAAGAAGTGACCAATTTCCAGACCGTTCTGCTTCGAGAAAATGTTTCAAGAGAGTGACCAATCTGTAGTATTGTACCCATAGAGTCGCTGTTGGGCCTTTACTCTCCAACATGGTCAAAGTTTCTTCAAATTTGGTCGAGACTTGCTTGAATACAGGATTATGAATTGATTCTAAAACGTTTGTTCGATCGATATCAGTAACTACGTCATCAAGGAAATCGCGTTCTTCTTCAGTGAATTCTATGCAGTCTATAATTATTTTACTCATTGATAAATGAACCAACAAATGAGCACGCACAGCTCTACCATATGCATGTCCAGATATTATGTGCTGAACGCAGTTTTCCGCATAAATCAGTTTAAATATATCTTCGAGTCCACTGCCAGACATGATGTATCCAATTCCACCAATGAAGGACATCAGTAAGTGGAACCCACCTAATCGAACAATCACTTTTGATAGGTCTGAAGTAGGATCAGCAGCAGCAGTTATGTTTCGGGCTTTCCAATAGAGTGGTTGATCAAATGTCACAATGCACGCTGTTTGGTTTGAAGCCTTGCATTTCTCGATCGAAAGCAAAAGTGATGTTAAGATAGTGTCATAATCGGTTGGGGGAGCGTTTATAAATGGTAAAAATAAAATACGACTTCTCTGAAAGGACTTTTCAGCAGTTGCTTCAATCATGAAGCTGTTCCATCCACTGATGTTTAGAGCGCAAGACCATTTACCATACAGCCACATTAAGTCACATGCACGAGGAACTATCTTTTGGGCTGGTGATGTCATATTTTCTATTAATACGACATTTATTGTTCCCAATCCAACTGTTTTGCCTTTTGAGTAAGATGACAGAGGAATCGATTTTTAATCGATTTCATTAGATCTGACATTTGGAATTGGCACTCTTCGCTATTTTCATGTAAATATGTAAAAATATACTCCATGGCAATGTCAATGTTATATTTACGGTCATCGCATTGCTTTTCACGCCACCATTGTTTGGAGTACAATTGCTTGCTACAAACCTTGTGATATTTGGCTCCAACATCTACTAAGCTGGGTACATTGGCTATACGATCAACAATGCCCTTTGCCTCGTCGTCAGATCGTCTGAGAACAAGGTCCAGAATGCTTTTTTTTTGTACCTTCATTGCGTACCTGACAGATCGTCCTCTGCCGGCTTTGACGCAAATGACTCTGATCTGCAAATGTTTCTGCACAAATGAAGCAATTAAGCGAAAAATCAAAATCTGTCTCTACAATTTCTGAAACTGAAGATGATGAACTGCTACTGCTCAGACGACGAACGACATTATCCGTTCGACTATCATTGTAATAATGGTAACATTGCGTATGTACAGTTACTTCCCAAACAGTTTGTAAAAATTGTTCATTTTCTACATCGTTTTTGGCTTTTGCTCGATCAAGCAACGTTTTTACTCCTCTAGCTTTCACAGTTCTTATTTTGTCATCCCCGAGAGGCTTTTTACAAATAAAACAATCACTCATGATGAACTATTAAAGAAAGCCACAAGGTTATCACTAAATGAAAAATTCTGCACGCAAAACTCTGAATTATATCTACTTAATTGAAAATAGTGTTCACAATTTTAAATCGTCTACACGTGGTGAGATACGTAGCACAACTCAAAAAAGAAATAGAGGAGAAAACAGCTGAACCTTGGAAGGCAAATAATAAAAAAATAGCAGGCAGATGTTAACTTGTCCCCAAACGGTAACTTGGACCTTTTCTACCTGCTTCGAGTTCTTGTAAATGTACAGTCGCATTAGAAATTATTTTAAAAAAGTGGTAAGAAAAAAGGTCAGTTAGAATTAAATAATAATATAATAATGTTGCAAATAATATTAAGAACGATATCTTAAATAAAATAATAATGTATAAGTAAATCTGACGTTCCATTGTGACCAGATTGTTGCGAGTAGTCGGCTTTGGAGCGCTTCAAAACCCTCGCAAATGCATGTAAATAGAAAAAATTATAGGTCAAATTGTTTGTTATCGAATTGCCTACAATATTGGTTTGAGGTAATTTTTCGATAAAATTGAAAAAAAAAAGTTATAACACAAAAAAGGAAATTTTTGGAAAAAATTTCACATATTTTTGTTAATAACTTCTTTATTTTCAATTTTATCGGAATTGTAGACAAAGCGATTTGCTACAAATTATGTCTTCACAAATTTTTGGTGAGATGTATAGTTTAAGAGATATGGATAAAAAGGCGTTTATACCCCTTTTCCAATATGGCGGCCGCGGGACAAGGGATGCAACCCCACAAACTCAGAGTTAAGCTTCTAGCAACCCCCCCCACATGTCCCAACAATAAAATTGCGTCTTCTGATAAATGCAAGGTTCGGCCTAAAAATTGTAACATTTCAATGGACTATATTGGAGCAGTGAAAAGTCGCAACTTTCTGTAAAAACATTATCTGCCGTCTTAACAGTTAATATGCAAGATGAAAGTTGTTCGGATATGGCTACATTATTAAACGAACATCCTCATTTAACAAAAAAAATCCACTCGTAGAAAAATATGTTTTTGAATATATTTCACCTATGAAATACTTGCAAAGTGTACTCTTTTTGAACAAAAAATAGCTGGTCACCCTATATATATATATATATATATATATATATATATATATATATATATATATATATATATATATATATATAAATCATATTTATATTCATCTAAACTATACCGACTACATGTTACATATGTATACCTAATACTTACCTCGCGCATACATACTGGCATCACGTAAGTAGTTACCGATTGATTCGTTTTCATTTCCATCTAGCTCTCGAACGAAAGTTAATAATCCTTCTTTCTTCAAGCCATGTTCCAAATTTTTACCTACAAAATATCCCCTTCAATAAGTTTGTCTTTTATTTCACTGGTTAAATGGCAGCAGCAAATAGGAATTTTCTTCTGAAACTTCTTCTGAACACATATCTTTATACTTATCACAGTTAATTTGCATTTACATTTTACGAACAAAACAAAAAAGATAATCAATTACTTTTTTTCCACATCTATTATTATTTCATGTTAAAGCTTGTTTTTCGATCAGTTATTCTCTGGAATTAGGATTATTAAATTGTAGTACACCAAGCAAGCAGTAAAAATAAATTTTCTCAATCAAAGCTTACTTTTTACTGTTACTCAATTTTTTTTGGAACATATAACTGATATTTTCATCAGACTTTATAAAGGGTCATCTAATCTTAAGTTGTTAGTATTGATCAAATTATTACATTTATATACTTACAGTCAACGATAAATATTATCTCTAATATTATTTACCAAATGAAATAGTTCGAACGAGTTGTAGCTCAAATGAATACATAATATAAATGGAATAGAAATTTACGTATAAAAAATAATTTTCTGTTGATTTGGATGAATTTCTGTTACTTTTCCCATGAAAAATGTTATTTCGCGTCAAATTTAGATAATAAATGATCTTACTATGAATAATAATCAATATTGAGATAAGTTTGGTTTGTTGTGTAAGTATCATAAATATAACAACCGTTTCCAACTGTCAGGATGGCCGAGCGGTCTAAGGCGCCAGACTCAAGGTATTCCTTGCCTGTAGTGCAGGTTATGAGCGTTCTGGTCCTCTCTGAGGGCGTGGGTTCGAATCCCACTTCTGACAGATTATTTTGTGCTTTTTTCATATCCGTTTTATAGAAACTAATTTCTCTCATCATGATGGTAAAAGATTTCGTCACTTATTTTCAGTTTATTTTTCATTTATTAATTCACTCGGTTATTTATAATTAGATTTGACTTTAAAATACTTATGGCATGCAACTAGTTCTGAAAATTTGAATGTGTTGGCATATTAATTTTTTTAATTGAAGCCGTAAACTGCAATTTCTAACACTAAAAATAATGAAACTTCTACAACACTATGAAAATGCAATGTCGTTTCCACAAGACATTCATTATATATTATTTTCAAGTATATGAATTTTTCAGCTTTCGGAATGAGAAATGGAAAATAATAAATAAATATTAGCTCAAACAATTTTTTTATTATTTAGTCTGGATTTCTATACAACTATGATATTTATTTTATAATTTGAGAAATCCTAAACTGAAAACAATTTTGTTCTATATTGTGTTCGTCTAAAATTATAATTTCTGCAAGGACGAGGTGGCCGAGTGGTTAAGGCGTTGGACTGCTAATCCAATGGGCTCTGCCCGCGTGGGTTCGAATCCCATCCTCGTCGCAATCTTTTTTATGCATATAAACAAATTATTCCACAGAATTTCTCTCCTTTTCATTTAATAGATTTGATTTTCAAAAATCCTCTTTTTCCCAAATTGATAATAAGTTTCATATTTCAATAATTTATGTAATACAAAAATATCACAAGTATTATGTACCGTATCCGTAGTATGATGTACCTACCGGTGAAAACTAAAAATTTACTTACTTTCAACGTGAGTTGTATTTTCTACAACTCAACGTCTCAAATTAGTATTATACAATGTTGTATTGCATTCATAGCACAAGTGCCAATTAGATATATTCGCAATGTTTTTTTTTACTTAGATAGCCTTAATGAACTAAGGTGTACTCACCAACTGTAAGAGAGAAAAGATCTGATCTGTCCAGAATGAGGGCAATATGTTTCCATCCAAATTCCTTAAAAATGCTTGCAAAAACTAATTTCAGTCGACACTGGCAGTAAGACATTCTCGTGAGAGTTGGGTAATTACTCTTATCTTTCAGGATTCCCTGAAACAGAAGTCCGGTTTCAAATATGGCAACCCACACCGGGTGAAAACCTAAACGGAAATTAGATTAATCAACTTTCATTGGAGTTAAACTGAATTTCCAACAGTGTTTGACGTTCCATCAGATTTAAAGGTCTTTGGCTTTAAAAATATCCCATTCAGAAAAAGGAAAAAAACTGGTGTTCAGAATTCAGATACGAAAGGCGCATTAAGTAGATAATGAATATTAAAGCAATAAGTTCTGTAAATCTCGTCTTATAAGCTGAAATTGGGTAAAATGTTATACACAAATATTGCATATTTATGTAATGTTGTATCTACCAAACGCATTTTCAAAATTTATCACATTTTCTACATACTGCAAATAATTATTGTTCACATTCTACAAATACAGATACCTATTTATCAGGAAACGAAGCGCTAACTCTTTTGGTGTTAAATCGTTGCAGTTATAATAAGGTTTTATGGAATGCACAGTGCTTCCTTAATGTCCAAAAATGTCAGAAGTTGAACATAGTATAAATCAAGAAATCAAATTCTAACGCCACGATGTATTCTTCCTCTTCACAGAGCTTCATAGAATGGTAAACACACCGAGAAGAAGAATGTAAAGCTGTTTAACTATATATGTACCTACTTATATTCAAACAACCATAATTTCTTTAATAATGTGCTTGAAAATGAAGTAATGTAACGAAATTGCATTTGCAATATAATAAATATAGTGATAAAAACAAAAACAAACTTTGTTTTTCTGTATATTACTAAGCATCCTCACAAAGTAACGGATGAATCTATCCATTTAAGCTGATACTTAGGATTTACCAAGAAATCTCCAACATGGATATACCAGAAGCAGGTCACAAAAGCTTCCATTTTTCGGTTCATCGGAAAAGTTCTATAGGTTTTGGAGGAAAAAACAAACATATTTGGACATATGACAGTGGACATGATTGTGTCATTAACAATAAAATATGTTTAAAACAATGCGATTTTTTTGAAGAATTTTTTTTAATCATTCAGATTATATTACAAGGGAACAAAGAATATTGATAACAAAAGTACAATATATCATAATCAACAATTTATTTTATACTCCCCACATACCGTCAAGCAAATGAACAAAAAGAATAGTGAATTATATAAACTTCTTCAACTGATATACCTATAGTTTAGCAAAACATTTCAGTTCATTAAAAATGTTCGAGAAACAAAACAGCTATAGGTGGTTATTATGAAGAACAAGCCCGCTTAGGAAAGTAATAATAGAAAAACGAATGTATTTAGAATGCTATTCAACAGAACCTAACGACTTTAATCCCTACTTTCTCAACAATAATTCGATTTCATAACACTTCAATCCTAAGATACTCAAATTCTACTTTTGCTAATTCTCTTAACGCAACGAGCACTCTGCATTTATCAAATTTTAATTCCCGATTTACATTCATACCTTTGAAGGTGTTAAAATTCCATTAACTAACTTCGAAGAAAATGTAAATGAGCTAATCAGCTGAAACGAAAGTAATAAAACAGGGTTGTTATATCCGATACATAAAATAACTAAA
This sequence comes from Henosepilachna vigintioctopunctata, assembly GCA_030704895.1. Classification (NCBI taxonomy): domain Eukaryota; kingdom Metazoa; phylum Arthropoda; class Insecta; order Coleoptera; family Coccinellidae; genus Henosepilachna; species Henosepilachna vigintioctopunctata. The sequence goes on along the minus strand of JARQZJ010000008.1, from coordinate 1,273,203 downwards.
ATGTATTGTATGAAACTCTTTCACTACATCAATAAACTAGTGAAATATTCATGAGTTTTTTTTATGTGCGCCTAAAAAAAATGGGGAAAAACAAAGCTAATTAAGCAATATATTATGTACGCTGACAAGATTTCTATTTATAAACATTTAAACTAATGTTTATTTATTTTGCCATTGTTCAAACATTTGATTGGAATAATATTCGTTTCTCATTCTATGTTGAAACAGATGATTACACAATCATTGAACAATCAGATAAAATTATGTATTACTTCAGATTAAAAGTATTAAATAATTACTCATAATTTATTTCCTCCAAAGTTACAACATAACGAAATAGTTGTTTCATTTTCTTAACTTATTAAGTTTATAATTTCATATGTTTCTAAAATCAAAGAACTAGAAACTAGAAAACATAGGTTTAGTAATCCAACGACACAACTGTTCAGGTTTGTAGATTTAAAACGTTTACTATGGAAGAAAATTCTCTATGACAACCTGCCTGTCATTGTTTGTGAAATTCGAGTTCAAGAGAAATAGGATGATTTATTTTTACTATCTATGTACATACGAGTATGTATCCAAATTCAATTTGCAGTTGGTGCAAAGATAATAACTGCAGATTACTAAAGTTTGTAACCACAATAAATAATAATACATCAAATAAAAAACACTTGGCTAGGTTTCACAAAATTTATAATAAATAAGTACTTGACAATTGTTTCGGGGTGTTACCCCAGGTTGTCGAACTTCAGTCTACATTCAGTCTAACTTTTGAAAATGGGATAACACCCCGAAACAATTGTGAAGTATTTATTTATTATAAATTTTATGAAATCTCCCAAGTGTTTTTTATTTAATATATTAAATAATTTTTCACCAAGAGATCAGCGAACACTCAGTCAACTTTATTGAATAATAATACAATGGAATGTCACTAATTTGGCACCTCAATAGACTTGTCCAATAATCCAGCACCCTTAATTTCTGCAAATTTAATTTCTAGATTTGAAGGGACTATAGAAACAGCAAATTATAACAGATAAAGAAACATGTGAAGCAGTACGATCACAAGAGCGCCTTTGTGAAATATTGGAGCCAAAAAAAAAACTAAAACTATAAAAGTAAAATTAGATAAAGTATTCAATTGTTTCAATACCTTCAACATTGGCTGAAGAAAACGGCGTATCGGATATAGATATTATAAGTTGCACAAAAATATACTTGAGTTGAAGATTATTAGGAAACTGTGTATTTACAGGTTAATTTTGAGACACCTATATCACCTACTGTTATAAAAAGTGAATAGGAACCTGAATACGTTGTATTTTCATTATGAAATATTCCATTTCATTCATTATGAATTCTTCTATACAATACAGTAATCCGAACATTCCAATAATCCGGCTCCTTCTGGTTTTCAATAGTGTCGGATTAGTGAGATTCCACTGTATTTCCATGTGATAATTGAACTTCATGAATAATGATCTAAAGGACTTCGAGAATTAACAATTGATTCAGTTCAAATTCAATACTTCTAAGTTCAAATATTGATACTGAACTATGTATTCGTGTATAGAAAATGAATTCGCTATACCTCCCTGAGTTACAGCATGTTATTACTTCAATTTTATGCTCTAGCTTCAAGTATTAGAGCAGTGAGGTCAGAGAGTTCGTAACGGCAATAACGCGAATATTAATTAATCTTTTCTTTTGATAATAAAAATACTTTGTGAAAAGTAATCAAATGATGAAATATCAAGATTTAAAGAGTAAATTTTTGTACGTTTTTGATGTTGTTTAGAACGACTTCATACTACTATCTAATAGTCAATTTTAGTGAAGAGAAGCTTCAAACTGTACTAGTCCCCAAATAGCTTAATGGATCAAATTTTTAATCATAACTGGAATTACAGTACTCGTAGTAATGTTCTGGCTTTATCACCACTTTATAAAATTTGTGGCGACTTTGAGCCTTATCATGCATCGACATATTTGCATGCATGCCTGGTGATATCAGACGAGATCTGGCCTGACTGTTTTAGTTATAAGTTTTTTAGATATTAATTTTTCCTGTATCTGAGTTTTAATGTCAACTTTCCTACAGAGTTATCGTTCTATTCCTAGTTGTATTTTACATAAGTTGTAAACTATATTGTATCTTTACCACTCAGTAATTGGCCCAAACTGCTGAGTGGCGTATTTGTAAAAATATTATTGATAAATGAATAAATAAATAAATAAATAAATAAATAAATAAATGAATAAATAAATAAATAAATGAATAAATAAATAAATAAATAAATGAATGAAAAAATTGATAAATAAATTAATAAATGAATAAATAAATAAATGAATGAATGAATAAATAAATGAATGAATGAATAAATAAATAAATAATGAATGAATAAATAAATAAATGAAAATAAATAAATAAATGAAAAATAAATAAATAAATAAATGAATATAAATGAATAAATAAATAAACAAATGAATAAATATATAAACAAATGAATAAATAAATAACTTTATAAATAAATAAATAATAAATAAATGAATGAATGAATAAATAAATAAATAAATAAATAAATAAATAAATAAATAAATAAATAAATAAATTAAATAAATGAATGAATAAATAAATAAATAAATAAATTTAAATAAATAAATAAATAAATAAATAAATAAATTTAATAAATAAATAAATGAATAAATAAATAAATAAATGAATAAATAAATAAATAAATGAATGAATAAATAAATGAATAAATAAATAAATAAATAAATAAATAAATAAATAAATAAATAAATAAATAAATAAATAAATAAATAAATAAATAAATAAATAAATAAATAAATAAATAAATAAATAAATAAATAAATAAATAAATAAATAAATAAATAAATAAATAAATAAATAAATAAATAAATAAATAAATAAATAAATAAATAAATAAATAAATAAATAAATAAATAAATAAATAAATAAATAAATAAATAAATAAATAAATAAATAAATAAATAAATAAATAAATAAATAAATAAATAAATAAATAAATAAATAAATAAATAAATAATAAATAAATAAATAAATAAATAAATAAATAAATAAATAAATAAATGAATAAATAAATAAATAAATGAATAAATAAATAAATGAATAAATGAATAAATAAATTAATTAATTAATAAATAAATGAATAAATAAATAAATAAATGAATAATTAAATAAACAAATAAATGAATGAAAAAATCAATAAGTAAATCAATAAAGAAATAAAGGAAAAAAGAAAGTGTTGGCGTTTACTTGATGTAAATCCGTTATAATTGAATATAAACTTAAATTCAAACACATGAACTTATGATTTACACTTTATTGACTACATAGCATGACGCGTTTCGTCGTTACAAACGACTTCTTCAGATGCTTACATAATAATAATACAGATTATTATTCTGTAAGCATCTGAAGAAGTCGTTTGTAACGACGAAACGCGTCATGTTATGTAGTGAATAAAGTGTAAATCATTAAGTTCAAGTGTTTGAATTTAAATACCTCAATTAAACATCCAAATTATTATATTCGTATTGAAGACAAATGACTATAAATAAAAATTGAAATAAATTTAAGAAAATCTTTACAATAAATTGATATTTTGTATAAATTTGCTGAATATCTAACATGCATTCGTGCGAAAATGATTAAATTTACTGAATTTGGGTATGTTTTAAACGTTATATTCATAATTGAATAATTAAAGAACAACAAATCAAAAAACAAGAATTAAATAAAATCTTAAGCAATAAATGCAAAATTTCATATTCATAGTCTATTTTGATGTGAGATAAATGAAGAACTTTTCCATCTTTCAATAAAAATAAAAATTATAATATATTATTAATTCCTTAGAAATACCAAAGTCGTACTTCTTTTTATATTGACTTATTAATCAGGAAAAATTCAATTAAACCAATAAGGTAAGATATTCACTATTGATTAAAACGATATTCAAAACAATATTGATACTTCATCAGAATTTAGAAAACACCATCAAATTGCCTGGAAGTGCTCTACAAAAATTCCCCACTGCATTCCGCGTTTTACTTTAAGTTACACTTAAACCTATTTATGGCCTAATAACATATTTTATTACAAACGGAATTAATTACTTTAATTTTTCCTAATAAATTCGTTATGGCCTAATGGTCTCGATCATTAATCATTCGAGTAGGAACTCGATATGTTTCTCAAACAAACTTATCACCACGTACATTAAAAATATTTTCTCATATAAGCTTTTATAAAGTTGCCTTACCGATATGTTTGAGAATGTTCAGTTATAAAGTGAGTCAGTATAAATCTACAGAAAAGAATATGATTAGCAATTTTTCTTCACGTTTTTTTCATGAATTCATGAAGAAACTTCAAAACTCTCAGGGATTATGCACAAATGCTCCAAACCGTCATAAATTAAATGTATCTATTTGTGAAAACAATTCAACTTTTTGCTGTTGAAAAACGCACTGGTCCTGAGGAAGACGAATATACAACTGAAAAATCACCATTGGAAGACTGGGGATGTGGAATCTCAATAAATTCTTTTCAAAACAACTTTGGAAAAACAAATTGACGAATATATAACTAGAATAAAAGCGCTAAACTCTTATAAGGTTGAAATAGTACACAATTTACAAAAATAATACGTGCCCATTTTTTCCAGAAATATATTAAATATAATCTTACTAATATATTTTGGATGTTTGGATACATGTTTTCATATGTTATTTAATGATTTATTAATTAGATTGAAGTCTAGATAGTCTAAAATAACAAAGAGGATCTTATTATTCACACAAAATGAGGTCAACATGCAATTTCATTTTTTCACAAAGTAGAAGTTTAATGCTAAATTAGAATTAACACACTTGACTTAAATTTCACTAAATATATCAAAAACTCTACATATGTTTCGGGTGGTTAACCTATTATCAAGACTATATAATGTTACTCTTGATAATGGGTTAACTACCCGAAACATAAGTAGAGTTTTTAATATATTTAGTGAAACTTAAACCGAGTGTGTTAATTTAATTTATTTTTTTTAGACGTAATGTTTCAACACGAGATAAGCGAAACCTCCGCGTCATTTATTAGAAACTTAATGTTGAAAAATGCCATTTGGTACAATTTAACCTTTGTTATTATATCGAGTAGTTTCTTTGCGATTATTATCGAAGAGTATATTTTTCTGTAAATATGAGTATAAAAGTTTGTTCGGTGTTTTTTCTGATTTCTTCCGACATTGTATTAGCCTTTTGATAAAATTCGTTCTGAGGTCTCTTCATTCAAATATGTTCTCTATTTATTGTTCAGTAAATCTTGGGGAGAATTTTACATTTTTGTTTTTCTGTTTCTCTATTATGGAATCATCGCCAATCAGCATTGTTTCAGCTCCGTAAATTGCTTCTGTGTTATAATACTTTTACTTTGTGCTAGTCGAATTGCATTCCTTATTACAATACGCCCATGCTATGTTGTAGGCTCTTTAGAGGTTTGTAATTCTTTTTTTATATAAAATTAAATTTCCTAAAATTTCCTGTATTTTGATTTGGCGAAATCCTCTCGAATCTGTTTTTGTCATATGTCTGTTTTTCTATTCCATTTATTTAAAAGTTTGTTTTGAGTTTTTAGAATGCTTTCCTATTCTCCTTTATTTTCATGGTCATTGAATTTCTGGAAACCCCCTTTGTGAAGTAGCTAATACAGTTACTGAAAAATATCTGAAAAGAGATTTACCTATCCAGAATTCTTATAATTTACCTTAAATTTTTTCTACTGGTACAATGTTATATCAAGATAATATGTATGTAGAACATTTCTGAAATATCTTCACATTTTTTCACAATCTCAGTTGCTAGAATTCCTACGCCAGAATCGAATTCATGTTCTCCAATCATTTCATGTTGGGCAATTATTTGGGTATTTGTATATAACGAAAACTCTTCGTTATTTCATTCAGTGATATTTTATCGAAAAAAATTATATATATAAATATATATATATATATATATATATATATATATATATATATATATATATATATATATATATATATATATGATGTATATTATATATAAATTTATATATATAACGAAATATATATATATATTGATGTATATTGTTAACAAAAACAAAAATAATGTTTTTCATATCAAAAGAAGCCTATTATTGCTAAAAACATTCAAAATTATATATATATATATATAATATATATATATATAAGAAAATGAACATTAGAACATTCATTTGAAAAATTCAAATTTACCAAGAGAATGTTATAGTAGAGCTAGATATGTGAATGTGTACGATGTGATGTCTCCATCATCCTTCAAGGGATAAATGTTAGAGAAATACTCTATATTTCTATATTAGGTATATATATATATATATATATATATATATATATATATATATATATATATATATATATATATATATATATATATATATATATATATATATATATGTATACCTGTTATACCTAATAATGCTACATCTTTTCATTATCAGAATAACAACTCACAGGAAAAAAACGTAAAAACGAGATGGTTAATAAATATCCAATCATTTCCCTTGTTATTTGAAATTATAAAGCAAACGCCTCACTCAACTTGGAACCAACAGTATCGTCTTGCTATCAAAATAATTAAGCAATCGTCTTTAATGGCACAATTAGTTACACAAATGGCACCTCTTAATTTAATCACCTCAATCTCATTTGAAATTAGATAGCTTGATTACGTTTGGAATTTATAGAATGACCATTGCTTAGTAGATTCAATTCTTTGTTCGTTTTGAATAGTCTTCAGAATAAATTAAAATGTCAATTTTCACAGAATAATAGTCAAAAATACGCTAATGCTTGGGAACTTTTCTCTGGATTCATATTTTTTCCTGCTTAATAACTGATCATTAAGAAATTCAATTATATAATCAAAATATAGTATTCCTTCAAACATTATTCATTTGCCTCTCAAACATGCTTGAGGTTGGTAACTCATGTCATGTTGTCAACAGTATTCTTAATGATTGTGAATGAATTGTCATGATTGTCATTAAAAATATGTGATGAAAAAAGAAGAAATTTAACGAATATTTTCTGTAAAATTTTCGAAAAATTTAACTAATATTTTGGTTTTTATTTTTAAAGTTTTCAATAACAATGTTTCCACATGAATTGGACTAAAAATCAATTGACACAAATAACTGATCAGTGGAAAATACGACAAAAACTTCGAAAAATTCATATTATTTTCCGGAAGTATATATGTTTCAATTTTATGCTTGCTCTGTAAAAATAGGAATGGGATGAATGAATATAAAAAATTTAATGAAAGAACCAAATTATTATTTCAATTTATCTAAGTATCATATATTTTTTCCATTCCATTTTTTATTATCATTATCATTAGACTCTTATGCACAATATTGAAGTAATGTAAAATATGGAAAGAGATATTCACTTGGAGTTCTGCATCCCAAAACACTGAGCAGCTCTTATCTAAATATTCAACAACTTCTTGAATAATTACAAATTTTCGTATTCTTATTCGTCTATACAAAAATATACACACTTACAGCACAATACATTAAAATTAACATACTTGAAGTTTCACTAAATATATTAAAAATTCTACATATGTTTCGGGTGGTTAACCCATTATCAAGAGTATACAATAGTACTCAGTCAGTAGTATTGTATACTCTTAATAATGGGGAAAATTACGCAAAGGGTGTTAATTTTAATTCATTTTTTTAACATTATGTTTCACCAAGAGATAAGCGAAACCTCCATGTCATCTATAGTTACAGCACTATCAGAAACATATACTTACAGCACTATCACTTTTATTCCATTTGTGTAGCCTTCCAAGAATACCTGAAGTAACAGATAGTTCTCCTTCTGTAGGTGGCTGAAAAATGTTTGTTGACTTATACATCAAAGTACACTATTAAGAGATTTCTAAGTGCATATGCGATATTGTGGAACTTGGACCTATCATTGAACAAGAGCGGTAGAGATCTATAATGAACTCATTAAAATGTGCCAGTATTTTTTTATTTTCGCCTTTAAATAAATTCGCCATATCGTTCGAAAATTACACAACTGTTCAAATCTTTTGTATACTTCTGAATTTTCATTTTGAATTTTTCTACTTTTTGAAAACTGAAGACAACGAACATACGTCAATGGGCTTGAATGCACTTAAATCTATCAGTACCTATTAAGTGTTTGAATGCGTTCCACAAGTTCCAGAAGATATTTGAAAGAATTACAACAGCGATTAAAGAGCGCCTCCATAGGAAAAGTGGTAATACTGAGGGTGCTCTAAAGCATATCGAGAAAAAATTTGAAATAAATAGTTGCCAAAAAATTTTTGGGAAAGAAAAGGGCACGTTTACAATGATAAATAGAATAGAACGTATTTATCAATTGAAGTATCTTTCTTGGGTCTGTTTCATAAAGCAAAGTTTTCCCAAGAAAAGTTTTATATTAGAAATTGACGCTATTTCTCTTGCTCTTTTTGTAAGCATTTTGTAAATATTTTTGTATTTTGTATACCTAGCGGTGATTCGAATTTTATCTCTAAAGTGGCCATCGTTGAAAATTCGGTTTTGCAAACGGGGGATGTGAAAAACTATATTAGCGTATTAGTTTAAAACACTTGAACTTATGATTCAATCTTTATTGACTACATAGCATGACGCGTTTCGTCGTTACAAACGGCTTCTTCAGATGCTAACAGAATTATTATTCTGTTAGCAAATCTGATGCTAACAGAATTATTATTCTGTTAGCTTCTGTCAATAAGGTGTAAATCAAGTTCAAGTGTTTGAATTTAAGTTTATACTCAATTATAATGGATTTAAGTCAAGTAAACGCAAACACTATTAAATACTCATATGTGTTGCTCTCCTAATTCGAGGGTTTGCTAATAGAGCAATACGTCTGGCAAATTTTTCTCCAATCATAGTTTCTGCAATATTAATTACAGCTGGTCGAATAAGCTATTCACCAATAGTAAGAAATTTTTTGTTTCTGGCTATCTGATATGAAATTCTAGAAAAGGCCAGAATAGCTTTCACATTTACAAATTTTTTAAACGAATGATTTTCGTATAATTAGTTATATAATATATAATTCTTTAGCTGCTTCAATATCCTATATTGGAGATAAAATGCAAATAACAACATGTACATTTGTAGTGGAATTCAGAATTGAACAGAACAGAACAATGGAAAACAAAGAAGGAAACAAAGACTAGCATTGATAACATGAGTCGAATTTGTGTATTAAACATAAAAAATCCTACACCTAATAAATAATCTAAGTAAATTGAATAACTGTAATTCATTTGGAAAAAGAAGTCCAAAATCGTACGGTGTGCAGGGAAAGATAAGTTGATCTATATAGAAGAAGAGGGAGGCGTTCCAGAAGGCAGAAATATGACCACGCTCATTAACGCTCTAAATTGAGTAATTTTCATCGATCTGCCTGAGTTTGTATTGGACACATCTTGAAATATACCTATTTAATTTCGAGAAATAGCGGCGTATTGTAAGTGCTAATCCAGAACTCTATCAGTCCGGTTCAATGATTTGCCGCTGTTGCAAATACCTGATCTCCCATTCCCGTTATTATTGGAGTGTTCCAGTATGCTGCTAATCGAGCAACGGGTTCAAGTGCGAATAAACATGCAGGTCCTATAAAAGCAATCACATCAGACTTGAAATGCATATCAGCAGCAATACCGGGCGCTCTTGCACCACTACAGGAAGGAAAACTGAAAATGAATATACTCTATTACTCCGATTTCTAAGCAAAAAATTCTAGGAATAAATGTTGTATTATACCAGGGGCGTAGCTACCGCCGTATCTGCCGTATCAATTATACGAGGCCCCCGGGCTAAAGTGTGTAAAGGTAAGGAAAAAAATGTGTAAGGTGAGGAAAAGTGTGTAAGGTAAGGAAAAAAAATAAAAACTTTCTAATTTATTTTACAAATGACAAAATTCTATAAAGCAATTACTTCTTTTCCCGCCTTAAGTGTGCGTTCAAAAGTTCTTTTCACAATATTTTTTTCTTTTGTGAGAAATTTTTACTCCCATATAAGGGCCTCCAAACAAATTTTTTATACGGTGCCCCGACAAGGCACGCTACGCCACTGTATTATACGCAATATATAGATAGAAAAATCACTGGTTAAAAACCGAATTGAACACTCGTTAATTTACATGACATATCGCAAAAATTAAGAGGTGCATAATGTTTATATGTGTACCTATATGTTTGTGAATGCGGAATTCAATCTGCTATAATTCATATCTGTAGCAGATTACGAGTTATTTAATAATTGATCTCATTGGCATTCGCCGAATTGAATAGTTTTTTGAATAATTGGATGAATCAAAACGGAAAATACGATAGCAGTATTTCAATGTTTCTTCAACAACTTGACGAAAACAGATTTTTAACACGAAACAAACAGAACAGACACTGTCGAAAATGAGAACTACAACGATTCCTTCAAAAAATTCACTTATGTATTACAACACTCTAAATAATATGTCATGTTATGTTATGTCATGTTATGTTATGTTATGTTATGTTATGTTATGTTATGTCATGTTATGTTATGTTATGTTATGTTATGTCATGTCATGTCATGTCATGTCATGTCATGTCATGTCATGTCATGTCATGTCATGTCATGTCATGTTATGTTATGTTATGTTATGTTATGTTATGTTATGTTATGTTATGTTATGTTATGTTATGTTAGTACCAACACTCTAAAGCTTCTCAACAATTTACTTGCAATAAAAAAAATTGTGACCATTTATAAACGACAATTTCTCAGGATAGACAGTCTTACACAAAAACTCACTTATTTTTGAGACTAAATAAAATGAAATTGTTCGAAATACAAGACTTTCGTTCAAATATTTTGACCTCTGACACTTTTTTCAGCTTATTCTGATTGTCGATAATGTATGGACTTGCCCGCGAGGGTGTGAATCGGAGCGATGGGGCATGGGACCATTATTACTAGAGTTCGGAAAAAATGCAACTTGCACTTTTTTGCATCTTTTGCATTTTTTTATACTTCTTCCCAAAAATGCATTTCTTTAAAGATTTGAGCATTTTTTGCATTTATTGCCTATAATTTTGAAATCCTATTGAACGGAGAGTTTTCATTATGGAATTTTTAAATCTGCTTGAGTTTGGAACTACCTGCTGCCCCAAAATGGGAAAGACCAAATACCATAAACGAGTAACTGTAACCGGGGGATTTCCAAAACATCGCAGCCAGAGCGACCTCCCCCGGTAGATGTTAACCTTTAATTGAGCAGTATCTTCCAACGAAAGCATTACGATTAGTGAACCGTGAACCTATTTTACTTTCTTTTAATCAGGAGACAATATAAAAGTGTTTGAGTCTAAATGCCTTAAAAGACATTTAGTGATATGTGGATAAAGTGTCACCGAGAACTTACTTGGGATGGAGACCACCTTTTTTGTACAGTTTGTTCAAAAATTGTAAGTATATGTTACATATTGCTATGAGCTTTCGTTTTGAAGTATGATTTATCTAAAAGTATAAGTATTCATGTATTCAAGATAAAGGTAATATATTATTATTTTTCTTTTTTTTGACTTATTCGCAACTAATTTTTTTAACAAATTGTAGCCAGATGTGACTATTTTGTTGTTTATCTAATGATTTTTGAGGGTTTTCATCGATTTTGTGAACATCTCGTTTATAATAAAGTGGTTCAATGATACTTCACAAGATCATAAAATCATAAAAGGGTGAAAGATATGGTCGAACGAGATTGACACGTTCTTTGTGCCTACCAAGAAGAAAAATTGTCCTTTCAAAAACATACAGGGTGTCGAATTACTTTGCAGTTAGATATTTTTTTTGCGTATATTTGTCTTGTAAAAATAATCAGTAGTTTTCCGTTCCCATTACAGATCCACACCGAGAAAAAATTCATTTCACACGTGAAATCTGCAAAGCATATTTCCAATATGCAGAAATTATCATCGCAACAAACCTTAAGAGGTTACCTCCAACAACAGAAGCCAAAAAAAGACGACAAAAAAGAGTTTAATGAGGATTTGTGTAAGGCAATGATTGGCAGTAACATACCGTTGAGCAAGTTAAATAATCCCAACCTGAAGGAATTTTTAGGAAAATATTGTAAACGAAATATTCCTGACGAGGCGACCTTACGTAAAGCAAGTGTAGACTCAATTTATAAACCAACATTAACCAATATCAAAAACGAAGTCAATTCAAACTATTTCTATATTGTAGTAGACGAAACCACCGATTTGTGCGGTAGATACATATATCGCACATGCGTTAATATGTGTTTTAGGAGAAACAAATCCAGGCAGATCCTATCTTTTTGCTTCAAAAAAACTTGAAAAAGCAGATAATTTAAGAATTGCACGATTTGTCCAAGATTCATTGAACAATTTTTTCTTGTCCCAAATTGTTTCCACAGAAAATTTATTTTATTTTTATCTGATGCAGCACCTTATATAATTAAATCTTAACAAAATTGAAAAATATTTTATTCGAATCTGCAACATGTAACCTGTCTAGCTCATGAAATTAATAGAGTGGCAGAATGTATAAGAGAGCAGTTTCCTTTGGTAAATGACCTAATTAACAATGTAAAAAAGTATTTTTAAAAGCTCCGACAAGCGTTCAATTTTACAAAGAAAAATTTCCAAATCTTGCCTTATCTCCACAACCTGTAATAACTCGTTGGGGTACCTGGTTGGATGCAGATATATTTTATGCTGACAATTACCACACCATTCTACATCTATTTTAAACTCAAAAAATCTTTTTAAAAATTCATTAATAAAGAATAATTTAATATTTATAAAAACCAATTATATGTATGTAACTATTACAAATTTAGATAAATCTTGTATTCCATTAACGGAATCAGTAGCTCTAATTAGCCAGTTTGAGTCATGTTGTAAGAAAGTCGGTTAACAAATTGGGACCGTCGTTCTGAATAAATTCAATTCTGTGGCTCAAAATAATACAGGCTTTCAAATATTGAAAAATATGTCGAAAATTTTTATGGGCGAAAACGATGTAAATATATCAAATTCAGAATTAAACATCATTTGTAAATATAAATATGCTCCCATTACAACAGTTGATGTTGAACGAAGTTTTTCAATTTTTAAACACATGTTTTCTGACAGGAGACAAAGTTTCCTCCTAGAAAACTTTGAAATACACATAATTATTAATAGTCTTCAAAATAATTGTAATACGTATTAAACAGACTTATGTCTGTTTAAATTTTGTTATTTTGTTTTATTGTTACCATAATAATTTTAATACTACCTATGTATTATTATTATTTTATTATTAATAAAATCTGATACTAAATATAAATTTTCGTTGAATACCTAATTATTAAATCCCGTCGCAACTCTCTACCATAGTAAAATAATGGAATAATAGTATTATTCAACGTTATAATATACATCATTTTTTGCATGTTTTCTGAAATCTTTGAATTTTTTGTCAATTTGTGATGCATTTAAATGCGCATATTTTTGGCTTTTTTGGTAGCATTTTTTCGGAGTTTGATTATTACACATCTACAGGCAAAGTTCTGAGGTGTATGAATGAAACGTCTACAAAGCCTCTACATACTATCACTGATCTTGTCATGAGAAACCGATTTGCAATGCTCGAGAAAGTTAATATCGTTTCTATTACGTGACAATAATGTTTCGCCATCACAGAGCCAGTTTTATCGTCTACATCTGATGAAGCCACTGTGTGGTTCCACACAGTGTCAAAATAATACAATATTGTCATTTTTGACTAAATTATAAAAAAAACCACAAAAATACTTAGTTTTATTCAAAGAATGTTCTCCGCATTGTTAAGATAGGATCTGGGCACGTTTGGAAAATCATCGAAACTTGATTTGTTTGGATTCATGCCACTGAGGATTCCCAATAAGGATGAAACAAGTGAATGGTCCACAATTGTATTTCCATTCAACAAGTTTCACTCAGAATTTCAATTTCAGAATTCACTCTAAAAAGTAATCAATTGTGTTGCGGCGGATGCATCAACCGGTAGACTAGTCACAGCAAGGAAAAAGAAGAAAAGACGACCGAGCATGCTCGGAACGCAACCTCAGTAGAAGACAACAAGATCTCGTCGACTTCGGCGCTAGTAGCATTATTATTAGCGCACTTCAATGTATTTAGTTGTAAATAGTTATGTTAAATAAAGTTGTTCATACTGAACAGAGTTTGAGTATACATCCTAACAAACCCCCACATTGGTGACCCCTGACGTGATCGAAGCAACGACCAACTATAGTACAGAGGTAAGGACAATTAGTTAAATCTTCTTATATTGGTCATTTTTATACTGAAATACTCACACAAAAAAAATGTTTTTTAGAATTTGCATTTCACATCGACATTAATATGGTATTGAAGTTATTGTATCTTATTTTGTCTTTGCTTTATTTTTCTGCTTCTTTATTTATTGAAGTTCACTTCACATGGTTTAGAATATTTCTTATTTCACACAAAAATAAGTAATATTTATTTATATGAACATATTTCATGTAGAAACATAAAAAAAACTCTTCAATTCACTCTAGTTATTCTACATAAACTTTTATTAAAAATATGAATAACGAAAACGATGCCTGTCAATTGCACGTGCTTCATTGAAATTGCAACCAATTTGATAAAACAGTACAAAGCTTTGGTTTACTCAAGCGGTAAGTAAAGCCATATATACCAATGAGGTATCGGCGCCAGGTTTTCGAAACATTGCACATTTCTCATATAGAAATTAGGGCTACAAAAAAAGTTATTAAATTGTTTTTCACTTTACTTGACGTTAAGTTGTAGAAAAGAAGAATTCACGCTACACCGTAAATTCACTCACTGACCAATTGAAAGAGATTTGACCATGTCCAACTCGATCTAGTAGTTACTCTACCTTCTTCAGAAGATACAAGTTATTATTTGACAATGACAGATGAATTCATACAATGGCCAGAAGCTGTTCTAATTGCAGATATCACCGCAGATACAATTGCGACAAAATTCTACGAGAATTGGATATCACGTATTGGAGAACCTTCGCGATTCACAACGGATCAAGGACGGCAGTGCAAAAGTAATCTCTCACAGCAATTAGCTCATCCACAAGGGATTCAAAAATAGGGACCACTCCTTACTATCCACAATCGAACGGCCTCATCGAAGAATACCACCGTCCACTGAAATCAGCCTCAATTGCATCGAACATTGGACTACATTGGCAACCATATTAGATTTTCATAAAGTATACAGGGAGGTTAGAAGGTTCCTCGCATGTTATGCTAACTATGTGTGACACTGCGGGGGGAGTATGCGGCGACTAGTCACATCCTGCCACCGGATACATCAACCGGCGGTAGACTAGTCACAGCAAGGAAAAATAAGAAAAGACGACTGCGCATGCTCGGGACGCAACCTCAGTAGAAGACAACAAGATTTCGTCGACTTCGGCGCTAGTCGCCAAGCAGTCAACATGACTGTCATCAACAAACATAATTAGTGCACTTCAATGTATTTAGTTGTAAATAGTTATGTTAAATAAAGTTGTTCATACTGAACAGAGTTTCATCCTAACAAACCCCAACAGTATTTTCGTTGATAAAATTTGTGTAGACAGTTCCCTGAGTGATGAGTGATTTCATTCGAAATATTTGAGCTGTTCCAGATTCTTCAATCTGGAAACTGTATATATATATATATATATATATATATATATATATATATATATATATATATATATATATATATATATATATATATATATATATATATATATATATATATATAGTATATTCAAAGGAAAAGGATTTTTTTTCACAAAATGAATACTGGTAGATAATAGATTGTTAATTTTTTGAACAAGTTGTCTGGTCTCTTGATAATGAGTTTTTGGAATACTAAATGTAACACTTTTCAATAACATTTCAACGAATGTTGTAAAAAGTCAGTTAGTCACCTTATGATTTTTCTCCTCTTTCGGAGTAACAATGGCTTATATGCTTTCTTGGAACAATGTAAGATTACAGAAAATTCTAGACTCGAAACCTGGATAAAAATGTTATCCGCTGATTGAAAAAAAAATATTAGCCTTTACAGTTTTCATACATCAGTTATTCTAACAGCTTTTGAAAATGTATGATAATCATTTTCAGGTACCCTTTTTCAGGCCTTTTCATCATTTTCATAACGAAAATTCAGCTCCAGTACAAGACACATTCTCAACTGAATGTTATTTATACAACATTCGACCCGACATATTAATCTTGTTCTACCTTTTGCATGTAATATTCAATAGCCAACCATCCAAAAGAAAACTCATTATGCATTATTCAAGAGAACACACGAGAAATAAATGAAACCTCTGGGAAACATAATGGAAGAGTGAGATATAATTTTATTTTGTTTCGAAACAGTTTCATTACCTCTCTGGAATGATAGATGAAAAATTTCAAAATGAAATATATAAGGTATATTTGAACAGGTCTTCATTGAAAAAAGGTGCTTGTATCAGATGGAAATAGGAACCTTTGAAATATGAAATTAACATTTGAGTGCGTGGCGCGATACGAAGATAAAAATGAAGAAATTTACCGATTTTTATTTGAAAACTGATAATAAGATGATCAAAAAATTACCTTCGTTGAATAGAAACAACTCAGAAGAATCTTTAGAGTAGGTCTGTGAGAACGAAGAAGTCACAACTTTTTAATCCAAAAAATGTTGAACTAAACTAAGGATATTTAATAGTGTTGGCGTTTACTTGATGTAAATCTATTATAATTGAATATAAACTTAAATTCAAACACTTGAACTTATGATATACCTACACTTTATTCGCTACATAGCATGACGTGTTTCGTCGTTATTCTGTAAGCATCTGAAGAAGTCGTTTGTAACGACGAAACGCGTCATGCTATGTAGTGTATAAAGTGTAAATCATAACTTCAAGTGTTTGAATTTAAGTTTATATTCAACTAAACTAAGGAATCGAGAAAGTACAATAGGTAAACACTCTGAAGTCCAGAATGCCCGAAGAAGAAAAATAAATATTTGAAGTTTTCTTAATGTATTAAATTTTAAAAAACGATATATTTAATTAGTTTAACAAGAATAAAAAGAAAAAAATTCAAAATTAGAAAAAAATCATATTCTCAGAAGGTGTGAATATTTGAGGCGACAAATCTAATATGACTTGAATATTTCAATGAAATATCCTTGATTTTAATATGAAAGTTCAAAAAAAGTTGAAGAAAAACATTATTTCATGAATGGGTTTTTCGCAATTAAATAATAATTTTGACTTTCAGCTCGCCTTTTTATAAAAATAGGGACAGGTTAAATATGAAAAAATGTTGTACGACTACGAGTACGAAAAAAATCGTTCCTATGACTATATGAATTCTTTTCAAGTACCTATCACATAAGTCAAGCATTATATCAATTAAATAGTAGCTATTCCACATTACAAACTTATTGTCTACTAACTTTTTGAGGCTTAATCGGAACTATATTATTTTTTCAATTTCCTGAAACTTATATAGCCTTGATCATTGATAGAATAAAATAATATTTTGTTATATATGATTAAGATTATTCAACAATTGAAATTCAAACAATTGAGTTGAAACCCATTCTGTTTCTAACCGAGATAATTCTTTTGAACGATGAAAAATTTATGTAACAGACAGAAAAATAATTGTAAATTAGCAATTATCTACTAAATTATTCATTTATTATTCTGTAAAATCTGATATATTCCGATAGTTTCTGTTATCACAATTTTAACTTTTATTGGCTCTGGTCTAGACTCTTGAGAATACTGAGAATACGTTCATCAAATTAAGGCCGGCTTACTCCAAACAATTTTGAAAAAATCGAAATTTTTTTCAAAGTTGCTACTATATACCAGTAGAAATAGTATAGAATTAGTCCCGAAGATAAATCCCTAATAAAAGATTAGGGAGCGCTGCAGTAAATCCGGCCGCTCGAACGTCTTCGGTTGCGGCAGCTGCTGCATGTCTTCGGGTCGTCTTATTGTTTTGTTCTTTGTTTTATTGTTATTGTCTTGTTATTTTGATGAACTGCTTTGAGAAATGCAAGAATTCTTCAGAATGATGCTTACGAAGACCAGGAAGGAGTTGTGTGTGAAGCTGGAATGGATATGTGAGTAAAATTCACTTTTTTTACGATTTTTCACGAATAAAAACATTGAACTGATTTTTCTCAGAACCAAGTTTTTTCGCATGAATTACACTCTCATTTCAAAACTATTGCTTTTATCGATATGAAACAAACGGCATTTTACTCTTTAGATGTCTGGCTATGGCCTCAAGCAGAACCTGAAGTACTCATTATTGTTTAAAAAAGTTATAAACCATTAAAAGTGAAAAAAAGGGTGAAAAAAATTCTAAAGTCCAGCATTTTGTTTTTTTTTCATTGAAAATAATGCATTCTGCTCGAGTTCATAGCCAGTTCGATACAGAATATCAAACCATTTCGTTTTTTGCTTTCAGATAATTCTTTTCCAAGAAATGATGTCATTCATCTCCGATTCAGATGAGTTTCAGTTTCAGGACCACCATTTTGAAAAAAAATTTTTTTTCAAGTAATTTCATATATGTGCTTTTATATGTAAAGAAATTGATTACTCAACATGTTTCGTACTATAAATAAATTATATTGAAAAAAATTACGTTTTTTGGAGTAAGCTGGCCTTAAATAGTAATAGTTAATAATAATTCAATAATAATAATAATTCAACAAGGAACAGTAATGTGATACTTATTCCTTAGCATTAAACAGTTAAATTTGAGTACTCACTTTATTATCAAAGTATTAAAATCTCCAACCATCTACCGTCGAATTGAAAGTACTGAATGCTCGTTGGTTTAAGAAGAGAGTTAAGTCTTTGCTCTTACAAAGGTACCAACTACCTTGTACTTTGATGATTTGAATGTAGACAGTAATGTATCAATCACTCTTTTATATCATGTTTGTTCATTTTTTCATTAGGGCCGTCCTTCACAAGATAAAATAGTCCTAAATGATTAATATTTTTGAGGTAATTTTTCTTTTCTCAAATGTCGTTGCTTACCAATCTATGTAAAATTGAACCAATAATATTGTTTGAAGACCGAATGGAAGATCAGACTCACAACTGAATTCAGTCCTTTTGTGTGCATTCTTCTTGTAATTATCATATGAATTAGATGAATGTAATGTACAATGCAAGGGATGTTTAACAATAAGTATCAGTATAATATTATTATTATTATCTAGGTGCGCCTGCAAATTTTTGGATGATCTTAATCTTCATAGGCTATTTGGATTAGAGAATTTGATTTACGTATATAAAAATGCTTGAAATATACATAGAAATATGTAACGAATAAAAAGCATTCACTTCAAATGATCATAACAATCGTAAAATCACAACAGATTTTTATCGACTGAACGAACTATAGAGTGTGCTGATCTACCTAATAATAATAATAATAATAAATTTATTGTCAATACAAACAGTAGTTTTACATTTATTTTAAGTAATTTCAATTATTCTATGACAAAAAAAAACCATAAGATGCACCCAATATAAAACAATGATAGTATTTATCAAAAAAAAACAATACTTTTAAATCAAGCTAAACTTATCATAAATTCGACAGTTCCCCAATAGATAGATAGATATTTATTTCTCTCAATTATTGCAATCAAAATAACAATGTCAAATAACAAATTTAACAATAAATAGAGAAAACGTCAAAACAAAAGCAAAAGAAAAAATCTCAAGCTATATTAGCACAGTATCTTTCGTACTCTGTAATATCATACGGCTCCAAATTCAATAGAAGCCTGTAGATGTCTTTTTTTTATTTTGTGTATTCTGTTTTCATTCGAACTAATCTGGGAAGCTGGTTAAATAACTTCATTGCCATGTAACAGGTGGACTTATTGGTCATCGTTAGCCTATGTTTAGGATAAAAAAATGTGGACATCTGTCTAGTGTTGTTTCTATTTAAGTACTCATCAAAATAACATCTATTTCTATGTAGGAATAGTATAGTTCTGTAAATAAACAGGCCAGGTAAAGTAAGCATATTATTTCTCTTGAATATTCCACGACAGAATCCTCTGTAACCAATTCCAAACATAGTCCTTAGGGCAAATTTCTGAGCAGCAAATATCCCCTTTGCATAGGAGCCAGCCCCCCAAAATATAACACCATAACTCAGCAGCGAATAAAAATTAGCAAAATAGACGACCTTCAGCACCCCAACCTCAACATGAAATCACATAACATTAAGTGTATAAACAACTGAGTTCAATTTCTTGTTAAGACACGCAACATGACTCTGCCAGCTCAAATGTTTATCAACCAATACCCCCAAAAATGTTGTTTCAGCTTGAAACTCCAATCCACTCTCGCTGCAGATTATTGAGTCCGGTTTCTCCAAAGTTGACATACTTGTTGAAAAAATTATACACTCAGTTTTGCTTGCATTCAACGATAAGTAATTCTCAAGGCACCAGCCCCACACCTTCCTCAAAGCCTCGCATATATCCCCGTTCAATGAATGCAAGCTAGTAGATATCTGAACGTTAATGTCATCTGCATACAGCACCGGACGAGCAGAATGCAATATAAAATGCAATATAGAAAGCAATATAAAAGCATCGAAACCACAAAGCCAGCGGCGGCTGTCTCTGATTTATCCATCAATTCAAATTCATCAAAAATACAGATTCAAATAAAAAAAAGTAAGTTCAACCAGAGATTCAAACGAAAACAGAACTCAAACTCTGCATCGAATTACGTCATGCAACCTCTCACTTTCCTATTGCATCAAAAATTTTCTGGCAGCTCTGGTAAAACTCCTAATATTTCCAATACTCCTAATCTCCACCGGCAAGATGTTGTAAATCCGTTATGGTAATGAATTCGAAGATTGTCCAAAAATTGCATAATACTCTAAGATTATTTCCAATGAATGAATTCAAATACAGTTTGAAACAGACATCAACATGGACTTAATTAATGAGGTTTACAATTGGAAATTTTCTAGTCAATTGTACTCTATGTTCATTTCTAGTGTACTCTTGGTTTTTTTGCGATTAGTTTTATATGTGTGTAGGTATGTTCATTTTAAATATTCATTATTTATAAAGCTACAAGCAATTTTTTTGAATACGTATGAAACTGAAGAGAGTTAATGCCTTCAAAATCTATCTAAATAATTATATCATATGTATCTTGCTCATGAAGTTGAAATGTCATGAATGCTAAGCTATAAGGGTGCGAAATGAGTTGAACACACCCGGAATACTGTATTCAATTCAGCTTTGAATTTTCCAAAATTTGTCTGTCAAATTTTATTCAGTCCTCTTGTGCGAACCCTCAGAATCAAATAGAACCTAATCAACTAGCTCCGATATTTCCAGTGAACACGTTCTAACGGATTATAATTTGGAAACGCACTCCACTGACACGTGGCCAAATGATCCGAAATCAAATTGACGTGCTATTTGCTCATTAGACCGACAGAATGACTTATAATTAGAGTCCATTCAGTGGAATCAATAACCACCAATATCAACAGCATAAATATGAGGTGTGAAGAGGTTTATCAAACATTGAATTGATTGATGAAGTACCAAAGGCGCGCAAGAAAAAACTTTTTTATTTCCATCATATAAAGTTTGACAGGTTTTACGATAGAACTGTTAAGATGAGAAACTTTTTTTATCAAACATAAGGATTCGAATCATGTTGTTCCAAATAGAAAATTATCAAATATTTGCATATTTGAAGAGTTTTTCATCTTTATTGAGTGAATCAATAAAATTTTAAATTATCAATTCAATCACAATTTAAGTCGAACCAGCTAAATAATTAACCAAATTTTGTCAATATCTCAAATTACGACAAACGAATTTTTGAATTGTCCTTTGGAAACTACTGAGTTCATGTTACAAGTTATTATCGGAGATTAATTGTTCGTATCCATTTTATCCAATTATAATTTCCTTGGGATGATGGGGTGTAATGATATATTTGGATCAGTTTCCGTTTATGCTTTTCAGTAAATAATTATTAAGATATTTTAATAACTTCTTGATCTTATATTGCACGAAAAAAGCTTGGGAAATATCGTTATTACATTTCTAATTATTTTCTTGGAATTATTCATCTGAATTTCTAATATGCAGAAATTCTGATAGAAAATATTCTTCGTAAGCGATCTCAGGTTCAGATTAGGTACAAAAGAGTTAGACGAAATGTTGGAAATGCAACTCGCTCATAAGTTACTACTGATAATTTCGGCTTTCACAAGGAATATAAAACATACCCCGTTGAACAGTTCAAAACATAAAGGCACTAGTATCGGTTTGTTAGCTAATGGTTCAGTTTAAACTGATGTAGTTAGTAAAATGGTTGCTTATTTTTACTTGACTTTGACAATTGTGAGGTATGTTTCACCATCGTAACTGCCTTCTTATATTTTAAACTACTCTTCCATCATTCTTGAACTGGTCATATATTGAAAAATTTCAATATATGACGAGTTCAAACGGTTTAATTGATTCCCTAGGTGTTTGCTCAGAAAATAACGAACTTGTTGACGATATGTGCCATCTTCTTGGAAGTTAGCATACGAACGTCAACCCTTGGTGTAAATGAAAATCAGTAGTTCTCGATTACTAATCGATGGGGATGATACTTGTTGAAAAGTTTATCAGTTGAAAAAAGTTAGTCAAGTGAAATCATTTTATCATCTACATTTGATGAAGCCACTGTGTTGGCGAAACAATATCGTCATATTTGTCTAAATTATGGTGAAAATTAAAAAAACTACTCAGTTTTATTCAAATTAAGTACTTATTATTTTTCTTAATATTCTAATATAAGTTCTTCAATCATTTTTTCAGATATTCAGCATTCCATCGTGAATTGTTCAAATTCATTTTGCAAAACGTACCAGTAAGACAGGACTCAGTGTCACAATACCAGATATTGGGGTGGTGCAACATAGTGGTAAAGGAGATCCAAAAATATCGATTCATTTGTAGTGATCAAAAATCAACAAATAAAATCATATTCTTCATGGTCTATAACTATAGACTCTATATGCTTAAAAAGAACAACTTGTACAGACAGAACAAGACATTGTCGAGAGAAGATTATTGCTTTCGCCGTGGAGGTAAATGAATGTCAATTTCGTATAATAATTCTGTTTGGTGATGAACCAAACTTTTGTTTGAATGTCCCATATTTGCATTTAGGACATTCGGGACATTACCGGAACACCATTGCATACAGAAAAATTCGTCCTATATCGGCTGGTGGAATCTCTAATTCATTCATATATATTCAAAAATGATGATGGTTGCCACAATGTTAGAATCAACAGTGAACCATGTTGAGATAAGATTTCAAGTTTTTTCGTGTCCCAATTGAAAAGCAAGCATTGCGTTAATGTTGAAGAAATATGTTATTTCAGCAGGATATGCCAATTAATATTACATTTCACGCAATAAAAAATTAAAATATTACAATCAAGCGAATCGATTTCAAAACATTAACATCCAAAACATGGCCTCAAGTAACACTTGAGGCCATTAGATGATTTTCTCTTGTGCTGAGCAACGTCTCATGCCTATAACAATAAACTAGAGATCATTGTCAGTTGACGCAATATAGCCGAAACTACTCGACTGTCTGAAAAGAGTGTGTATAAATTGCAACTGAAGATAAAGCTATTTGACACCTAATCCTAAGTCACAGTTACGGTGGCCATATGCCCGAATATGAACATTAAATCCAAATTGGAACATTAATGCCAGAAAATTCATAAATTTCAATTTGAAGGATTAGCGAAATAGACTAGACATTATATTGAACTCTTTACTGAGTTGAAATTCAGTCAAGGATTTTGAATTGAGTTAGCTATTGTAAATATATAACATACTTATACTATAATGAATATTTGAATGATATTTTGATTACATCAAACAGCTAGAGCCTAATAAATTGATAAAATTGATAAATTTGAATATCATTTCAAAATATCTTGTATGAAATTATACAATTACTTTAAAAAAAATATCTTACCTTCCCTGTACCTTATGAAGGCGTATATTGTGATGAAGTAAAAATTTTCATTCACTTCTTCAAGTGCCATGTCAATGGCAGGACCACATCTCTCCAGGTCGAAAGGGGAATCCAAATTAGAAGCAATCAGAATTCCGATATTATAAAATTTAAGATCCTGGTGGGTTGAAACTGGTCTCAGACTGTAATAACCATTCAACAATTGAACGAATAAAAACCAAATTACAATTCCATTTTCCAATAATTAATTGCAAGTTCAAAGATAAGAGAGTTTCATGATGTGTTTCTTGAAGCAACCACAAAAGGTTTTTCTGAAAGAAACATTCGAAGTAAAGCATTCAGTTGTCAAGAACAATTTGCAAATATTACTAGTATGCTATGTAAAAGTATATAAGTCTGTCATGTATATCACATTAAGTTATTGAATTCAACGGATGATGAATCAACTCTGGGATAGTTTATATTTAAATAAGAGGTAATAATCTACAAATAATACTATAATACTTTAATAAGAGGTAATAATATACTTGTCTAAAAATCACTAACTGAACAATTCTTTATTCGGCTAGTTTCGCCTTTTACGACATTATCATTCTTGATGATGCATTCATTCCTTATATATTTATATATATATATATATATATATATATATATATATATATATATATATTCAATCGATATTATCGGGAAGCGGTCAGTGCAAATTGAAATCTCAATTATTCTCAATATTTCGCCATTTATTTGATGGCTTCTTCAGGAGAAGCTACAAAGTATATTGTAAAAATAATAACATGATAACATAACCTTCAATACTTACAGAGATAATTCACTTAAACAAACTCTAAACAATAACAATAAAACATCGACTGCTACACATGACAACATAACAACGAATAACCCGACGAGACCGAACCAAGTGTTAAATCTTTTTTAAAATGTTACAATAAATGCTGCTTAGTTGATTTGTATCTGTTTTATAATTTATTGCATTTTGCGTTTTACTGATGTGATACATTTCAAGAAAAAGACGATTTTTGTAGTTTTGGTTTTCATCCAAAATCTTCACATCTCCGAATCTGAAGTTATGTCCCGTTTTTAAATGGTGGTCTGTAAGAGCACATGATCCCTTCCTTATTTTACAGTCACTTCTGTGTTGTGTAATTCTCTGTGTCAACCACTGACCGGTTTGACCTATATAACATCCATCACAGTTAGAACAGTCTATTTTGTAGATAACATTACTTTTTAATAGTGTTGGGGTGATATCTTTTAACTTTGAGAATAGATTTTTATTTGTCAGTGTATTATGTTTCATTATATTGATATCCGTATATTTCTTCAAAAGTGAAACCACTCTATTTGTTAGTATATCTACATTTGTTAATTTTGCGTATTTCTTAGTAGGCTTGTCATCTGTTGGTCTATCGAAAATTTTTGTGTCATAAATAAGACGTCTAAGAATGTGTCCAGGGTATCCATTGTTGATGAAAATGTCAAAAAGTTGTTTCAAATTGGTCTGTAAAAATTTTTCATCACTTATGTGAGTAATCCTACTTTTCATGGCTATTACGGTATTTAATTTTTGATGTTTTGAATGATTCGAGTAAAAGTTCAAATAACGACCAGAAGCTGTTGATTTTTGATACCAATCGAGGATGATAAAATTGTCGTCGTGTCTTATTACTCTCGTATCCAAAAATGGAATGCTTCTTCTTTCTTCCCGTTCCATTGTAAATTGTATATTATGATTGAATGAGTTGAAACTATTTAAAATTGTTTCTGTGTGAGCAGCTGGTACACTTGTTATAATGTCGTCAACAAATTTATACATGAATGGTATGTCAAAGGGTAAATCAACGATAACGCTGTCTAACACATAGTCAAGAACAATCACTGCTAAAATGGGACTCAATGGGGAACCCATGGGAGTACCAAATACCTGTTTGTAATAATCACCACCGAAGCTAAAATAAGTTGAATCAAGAATAAAACTAAAAAGTTGTAGAAAATTATTTTGTGAGATTTTTGTGTAACGTTTTATTTTTTCCCACTTCATATTTATTATATCCACAATGAGATCATTTGGAATATTAGTAAACAACGAAATGGCGTCCAATGAAATGAGCTCATATCCAACTGGTAATTTCACTCCTTTCATTAAGTTAACGAAGGAAAACGTGTCTTTTATGTTGTAGTTAGTTTCATGACATAAGGCCTCTGTTAAAATACTGCTAAGGAACTTAGAAATGGCATAAGTTATAGAATTAACTGAACTAACTATTGGTCTGAGTGGGGTGTCAATTTTGTGTATTTTAGGCAGACAATACAGTTTCGGACATGTTGCGTTGTATATCACATATCTTTTGTATTCTGACTCATCAATTTCATTCACTTTCTTTAAGTTTTTTAGAATATCATTGAATTTTCGTTGTAATTGTTGTGTCGGATCTTTATTTATTCCTCGATAAGTTTTTTGATCTTGTAATAAATTTTTAGTCTTGGTTACGTAATCACTTTTGTCCATAGCTACCGTACAACCCCCCTTGTCAGCCTGTAAAATTAGGATTTGTTTATTAGTTCTCAAAAATGTTTGTGTCTTCCTATATAGTTTGTAGATAAAGTCAGGATCATGTTGATGAGAAAATTGAACAATGTTCGTTAAAATATTAGCAATTTGGCATCTCAAGTTATTTTTATACTGTTCAGGTACACTCTCAACTATACTTTCAGTCTCGGCTAGAAAGTTTTTTAATTTTGCGTCTTTGCTCGGGCAACGGACACTGAATTTCGGACCTAACGACAAAAAACCTTGTACGTCCGAAGGAACCTTCGTATTTGATATGTTTTTAAACCATTTTGAGTTATCATGGAATAAAGTCCTCAAATCTTGTTTACTTTTCTTTTGTATCAGCTTGTCAAATCACTCTTTTATTATAATCCTCTAATAATGGTTTTGGGATTTTTTCACTCAGCTCATTTTCTGTCAGGGTTATCATCTTTTTGCACAAGGTGATATCCTTGCATGTTAAATTTATTTCTAATGAGAGAATTTTATTATTGAAACTACCTAAAAAATTCGTTGCCATGTTTGTCATCATAACACAATTAAAAATTGAAAACAAATTTAAAACATTCTTAGTACTGTTAGTTATATGATCAGGTATAATTCTTGATGCTCGGCAGCGTAAAAGAAAATTTCTCCGATTATTCAATCTTACTAAGGTGTCCTTCTCCTGAAGAAGCCATCAAATAAATGGCGAAATATTGAGAATAATTGAGATTTCAATTTGCACTGACCGCTTCCCGATAATACCGATTGAATGTTGTATTATTCCGGTCGAAAATATATCCAATATTATTGATACGAGATGGGTTTTTATCAAGACATCAGTGGCACATATGGTCCCGATGCTACAAGGTTGTTGAAAAAGTTGGCCAATATCAATGACACCTTAGTAAGATTGAATAATCGGAGAAATTTTCTTTTACGCTGCCGAGCATCAAGAATTATACCTGATCATATAACTAACAGTACTAAGAATGTTTTAAATTTGTTTTCAATTTTTAATTGTGTTATGATGACAAACATGGCAACGAATTTTTTAGGTAGTTTCAATAATAAAATTCTCTCATTAGAAATAAATTTAACATGCAAGGATATCACCTTGTGCAAAAAGATGATAACCCTGACAGAAAATGAGCTGAGTGAAAAAATCCCAAAACCATTATTAGAGGATTATAATAAAAGAGTGATGAAGAACTGTAAAATTAAATTTGAGAATATAAAACTAAAAAATATTGGTAAATTTGACAAGCTGATACAAAAGAAAAGTAAACAAGATTTGAGGACTTTATTCCATGATAACTCAAAATGGTTTAAAAACATATCAAATACGAAGGTTCCTTCGGACGTACAAGGTTTTTTGTCGTTAGGTCCGCAATTCAGTGTCCGTTGCCCGAGCAAAGACGCAAAATTGAAAAACTTTCTAGCCGAGACTGAAAGGATAGTTGAGAGTGTACCTGAACAGTATAAAAATAACTTGAGATGCCAAATTGCTAATATTTTAACGAACATTGTTCAATCTTCTCATCAACATGATCCTTACTTTATCTACAAACTATATAGGAAGACACAAACATTTTTGAGAACTAATAAACAAATCCTAATTTTACAGGCTGACAAGGGGGGTTGTACGGTAGCTATGGACAAAAGTGATTACGTCACCAAAACTAAAAATTTATTACAAGATCAAAAAACTTATCGAGGAATAAATAAAGATCCGACACAACAATTACAACGAAAATTCAATGATATTCTAAAAAACTTAAGGAAAGTGAATGAAATTGATGAGTCAGAATACAAAAGATATGTGATATACAACGCAACATGTCCGAAACTGTATTGTCTGCCTAAAATACACAAAATTGACACCCCACTCAGACCAATAGTTAGTTCAGTTAATTCTATAACTTATGCCATTTCTAAGTTCCTTAGCAGTATTTTAACAGAGGCCTTATGTCATGAAACTAACTACAACATAAAAGACACGTTTTCCTTCGTTAACTTAATGAAAGGAGTGAAATTACCAGTTGGATATGAGCTCATTTCATTGGACGCCATTTCGTTGTTTACTAATATTCCAAATGATATCATTGTGGATATAATAAAGATGAAGTGGGAAAAAATAAAACGTTACACAAAAATCTCACAAAATAATTTTCTACAACTTTTTGGTTTTATTCTTGATTCAACTTATTTTAGCTTCGGTGGTGATTTTTACAAACAGGTATTTGGTACTCCCATGGGTTCCCCATTGAGTCCCATTTTAGCAGTGATTGTTCTTGACTATGTGTTAGACAGCGTTATCGTTGATTTACCCTTTGACATACCATTCATGTATAAATTTGTTGACGACATTATAACAAGTGTACCAGCTGCTCACACAGAAACAATTTTAAATAGTTTCAACTCATTCAATCATAATATACAATTTACAATGGAACGAGAAGAAAGAAGAAGCATTCCATTTTTGGATACGAGAGTAATAAGACACGATGACAATTTTATCATCCTCGATTGGTATCAAAAATCAACAGCTTCTGGTCGTTATTTGAACTTTTACTCGAATCATTCAAAACATCAAAAATTAAATACCGTAATAGCCATGAAAAGTAGGATTACTCACATAAGTGATGAAAAATTTTTACAGACCAATTTGAAACAACTTTTTGACATTTTCATCAACAATGGATACCCTGGACACATTCTTAGACGTCTTATTTATGACACAAAAATTTTCGATAGACCAACAGATGACAAGCCTACTAAGAAATACGCAAAATTAACAAATGTAGATATACTAACAAATAGAGTGGTTTCACTTTTGAAGAAATATACGGATATCAATATAATGAAACATAATACACTGACAAATAAAAATCTATTCTCAAAGTTAAAAGATATCACCCCAACACTATTAAAAAGTAATGTTATCTACAAAATAGACTGTTCTAACTGTGATGGATGTTATATAGGTCAAACCGGTCAGTGGTTGACACAGAGAATTACACAACACAGAAGTGACTGTAAAATAAGGAAGGGATCATGTGCTCTTACAGACCACCATTTAAAAACGGGACATAACTTCAGATTCGGAGATGTGAAGATTTTGGAAGAAAACCAAAACTACAAAAATCGTCTTTTTCTTGAAATGTATCACATCAGTAAAACGCAAAATGCAATAAATTATAAAACAGATACAAATCAACTAAGCAGCATTTATTGTAACATTTTAAAAAAGATTTAACACTTGGTTCGGTCTCGTCGGGTTATTCGTTGTTATGTTGTCATATGTAGCAGTCGATGTTTTATTGTTATTGTTTAGAGTTTGTTTAAGTGAATTATCTCTGTAAGTATTGAAGGTTATGTTATCATGTTATTATTTTTACAATATACTTTGTAGCTTCTCCTGAAGAAGCCATCAAATAAATGGCGAAATATTGAGAATAATTGAGATTTCAATTTGCACTGACCGCTTCCCGATAATACCGATTGAATGTTGAATTATTCCGGTCGAAAATATATCCAATATTATATATATATATATATATATATATATATATATATATATATATATATATATATAAGCGCATATAAAATGAGTTTCGTCGTTAATTACATTTTTGATACGAAATCATTTCTTTTTTGCACCAACTTTAGCAGTGAATGACAGTCTCGTCATTTTACACTTTATACGATATCACTTTCACAACTTTCCTTCTGTTCCGATGAGATTATATTATATTATATATAGAGGTTAAGTGGAGTAGCTTTTAGCTAGACTTCGCCTCTATTTTTATACAATTTGGCAATAACGACAATTTATTATTATTATTATTATCACAGTTAACGATTACATCTCTGACGTTATAGCTAGCTCACTGCGATGTTCTCCTTCGAAGAACTACTAGGCCACATACACGAACACAAACACACAGATATATATATATATATATATATATATATATATATATATATATATATATATATATGAAATTTTTTGTGCTTATGGCACTGAATGAAATATTTAAGAAAATGAATACTAGAACATTCATTTGAAAAATTTGAATTAATCAAGAGAATGTTATAGTAATGCTAGATATGTGAACGTGTACGATGTGATGTCTTATATCTTATTCACATATCTTCTATACCTACGGGTATAGAAGATATGTGAAATTTCGTTGCTTGGTGTGTCTGTAATCTGAGAGAGGTGTTTCCTACTGATTTCTATAGATGGAATTGTAGAGTATTCATTACTCTACGATCTTCCGCTTGAAGTCACAAGAAGATGCTTGGAGGTTGAAGTCGTTGCCTCACTTCGATGGACGTGGTGCGACTGACGAGTTCCTTGCAGAACGAAACATATATGTCTCGCACTTCCATCAAGTGTGGCATCGATTTCAATATTTCTCTAACATTCATCCCTTGAAGGATAATGGAGACATCACATCGTACACGTTCACATATCTAGCTTTACTATAACATTCTCTTGATTAATTCAAATTTTTCAAATGAATGTTCTAGTGTTCATTTTCTTATATATATATATATATATATATATATATATATATATATATATATATATATATATATATAAATATATAGACATTTACGGTATTTACCTGCAATTTATGTTGTTTGTTTTTGTGACAACATCAAAGATACTCAATTTAAACCACAAAGATGTCGATTCCTCACATGGAATTTTGTGATTTGCTTTGTTCTGTGTTTTTTTAATCATATAATAACATCTAATAACTTGAACCACGCCGTTCTGATGATAGCCAATTAGCTTGAAACATGTGTAAACGGCTGTCACAAAAACAAACCACATAAATTGCAGGTAAATACCGTAAATTTCTTCATTTTATTTTCAATCCTGTACAAACCTTTTAAATTCATCTTATTGTCGGTACTAAAATTTCTGGAAGGTATAAATATCGTATCACAGGTAGACATTGATCCAGTCTTCAAAATAGAGTCGAATAGAACTCCAATCAAAGATACTCAATTTAAACAACAAAGATGTCGATTCCTCACGTGAAATGTTGTGTTTTGTTTTTTTCTGTGTTTTTTTTAATCAACATCCAAGTTTGAACATCTAATAACTTGAACTACGCCGTTCATTCATGTACAAACCTTGTGAATATATATATATATATATATATATATATATATATATATATATATATATATATATATTCACAGCTGGGCATTAACTCGTTAATCCGTTAATCGTTAGTTAACGAAGTTAACATTTTGACTAACGGATTAACTCTTAAGTCAAGTTTAAAAAATGTTAACGGACTTGTTAACTTCCGTTAATATCCAGAAGTCCGTTAATCGTTAATCCAATGCCTACTATTTACCGCACGGACAGCAGCGCGGCGAGAAAAGCATGTTCAGACAAGTATGAAACGACAAGTGTAGCGCGGCGCGTGCCGCGAGTGAAACAAGAACACTTTACAAAGCGAGTGCGAGTGAAAAAGCTGCGAATAGATTCGTTTCGTTAATTTGATTTGAACTCTTCATTACTTAGAGCAGAGCCGGTGCTTACTTAGAGTGACGAGTGTTTTGTTTGTTTTTATAAATTACTGTCAGTAATCATTTGCGTGTTGATAAGGAAGTGTACAGTATATTTAGGTAAATTGAAAAAGTGTACTGTGCAGTGTACTAATTAAAACCATATCATGGGAGACATAGAATCGGATTCCAGCGGTCCTGATGAGAATCCATGGCCACATTTAACTGAATATGTGGAATTAGTGTCCACATCGGGCCAGCAATTACTTTTTGCGTGTAAGCGATGCTTGCCGAAAGAAACCAAAATAAAAGTTCATGTATCAAGCCTCAACAATTTGAAACAACATGTAAAAAGGGTACATGGGTCACAATATGTACAGTTTGAAGAGATTGTCAAAGTGGGCTCTAGCCGGGACAAGACAAAACGGAGAACTCATTGTGACAATATTAATGATGATAGCACAAGTAGCAGTGATCCTAATTTCGTCAAAAGAATACGACAGGGCCGACAGCTGAGCATAGAGGAAATATTTGGAATTGCAGCTATTGGCAGCAGGTGTACCCCAAGCAAAGTACATAAATGTATAGTAAATTTATTTGTTTCAAACATAATTTCTTTACGTGTTGTCGAAAGTAAGTCATTTGGTGCTTTGATAAAAACGTTAGATCCGAGCAAAAATTCAATTTCAAGAAGAACTTTGGGCATTGCTGACAAACACATTCAATTGAAGCAACACCTGATTAAGTAAGTAACTAAAATAGATTTCATAACATTAACAACGGGGCTTATATTTCAAACCCGAAACGAGCATCACTGTCTGACGAAAACTTTAATATGTTAATATTCATGAAGGGGAATATGCACCTTATGCCAGACGATCAAATTACATATAATTACGTATACAAGTATTTCTCTGTTCCTAACCTGTTATCTTCCAGAACCAAAACCAAAGTTCAATAACGCAACAACAACATAAAAAATGAAATTTTTATCACATTTTAACGGATTAACGATTAACGTCAACTTGCGTAAATTCTTCCGAATTGTAACGCTTTAACGTTTAACGAAGCTAACTTTTTTAGAAACGGATTGAGGATTAGCGAAGTTAACTGTTTGATTAACGGTGTCCAGTTATGAGAATAGGCATTAGATTAGAAGATCTGGTCATACACAATAAAATCATATCGAAAATAACTGTGGCCTATTCTCTCAGCAAAATAATCATGAAAGTACTAGCAAATTAAAATTTCAGCAGCAAGTAGTGATGAAATTGTAAATATTGAAATAGGACGAAATGATTTCGGACAGATATAATGGGGTAACATTCAGGAGTTGCTTGAATAGAAAGTTAAATATTTGACCGAACCCGACTTAGATGAAATATTAAATTCGAAGTTCATTGGGGAAGAGTCAAATGAATTTTTATCTACTCATCCTCATATACAATGAAATTTGTTTTATAGTTTGAACGATTCATTTTGAACTCTCATCTCAAATTTTAAAATTCAACACATTTAGTATTATCACTAGGTTACATAATTCTATTTCACTATTGAGAAATATTATTGAATTTATTACTTTCGAAAATTATATGAAATTTAATTCAATACTTTATTTACTTCATTTCATCTTGATGCTATTCAAAAGATATTTTCAATAAAATATTCTCATCAATCAAACAATTTGAATAATGAGTCTATCTAGTTTCCTTTTAACAAAACAAGCTCCTTTGAAATTTTATCATATACTAGGTGACCCGGCGAACTTTGTACGCTCATTTATTTTTCTATGAATATTTTCCAAAAAGCCTGAAAAACATGTTCTACTATTTGGGCTACACTATTTTGTTTTTAATATTTATCCCGTGTGGAGCCAGGGACTTACTCACTTACAAAGGGACTGCAATACTTCCTGTTATTTCAAATCAGTCGAATTATCAAAAAATTCCTATATTAACACGTTTGATGTATTGAAAGTAATAACCTGTCCGTTCTATAGTTCCTAATTTCGTAACTTGTGCCATATATCTCATCATTAATTATATGAGATATTTGCTGGAATAAGTCAAAAAAAGTCAGAATTTAGTCCATTCCCGGAAACGAATGAATATAGTTGCTCTGGTGGCTGTACCAATACCGTATATTTGAATTGACTCTTCGCTCAATATTTTGTCGTATCATTGGTAGTATTTTCTTATCAATAACAATTTAACTTTGCCTTGCAATATTGTCACACAACGTTCATTGGTCCAATAGCAACGATTTGCTGTGAACTGTGATCTATTTCAACGTTATAATTGAATGCAGGTCGATAGGAGTTAAACACAACCTTTTCATGTTGTTGATTTCGATGCCATCGATTCCGTTCAACTTCATTCCGAGCTTCGCGTTGCTCGTCGGTTTGACTTGCTCTTTTATGTCTTGACTTTCTGCATTGCGAGTTCTGCGACTTGAGTTTGTACATCTAATAGCTATGATTTTTAAAAACGAAATTTCAACTGTAAATTAAAGAAAACTCTGTATTCTTCTTTATATTCAAATATACCACGTGCTATGTTAGTAACGTGTTTTTAGGTCTATTCAAAGTTACCAAAATTTTATATCAAATTGTTAATTGTTTTATATTAAAGTTTTAATAATAGTTGTGATAGCTCTGAACTAACCAAGATGTTTGATAAGATATTCAGTTTTTTTACATCCTCTTTTTAAGAATTAATAATTATTTGTTACTTATATTATTAATTAAGTATTCTTAAATTTTCTTATTTTACACCCAATTTTTTAATTTTTTCCTGACAATAACAAACACAACAAAAAAAAATAGTGAAATCGGTCCAGCCGTTGACTCTACATTTTAGTTAGAAAACGTTTGTAGGAAAAAAAGAAATGGTCTGTTTTTAGGATTTTCCCGGCAATTATTCGAATTTTTCTCTCGGCGTCAAAACCATCCTTGTACTTCAACGAACATTTTAAAAAAAGAATTGGCAAAATTGGTCCAGGCGTTGTTGAGTTATGCGCTTACCAACACATTTTGCGATTAATTTCTATATTATAGATTGTCTATACTGAACATTGAACATGAAACAAAATTTTATATGTGTTTTCGTGATTAGCGGTTGGTAAACAAATAGAAATATACAAACACGACTAAAACTGTTTGATATATAAATTGGAAAGTCTCAGAATAAATAATTTTCTGGCTTACCCACATTTAATCTATAACTGCTTATTTCAATTTCCTACGCAGATTTCATGAGGTAAAAGATTTTCTTTAACCTCGTAAATTCAACCAATAAAAAATTAACGAGAACATTTTAATCACATTGAAGTCTGAAGTTTGATTAGGTGCGTAAAAGTAAAGAGTAGGTTTATGTATTTGATACCACCTAATTAAAATTCAGAAGCTTTATATTTCGCAGAGAAGACATACCAATAACTTGATATTTTTCATTTATTACCTTGAGGAATTAATTTCATCCAAAATAAAAGAAAAAATTTTAAATGCAAAGAAATGCTGTTTTTTATGAACCCCTATATTATTTCATGAATAAAAGGAGCTCCGTTCATTTTTCTCAGTTCCATTTTCAGTCAGTAATTTTCATTTATTATTCCAGTGGTCATATCACATTGCTATCATTCGTATTTCATCAGGAAAGTAAACAGAAGTGAATGTGATCTGAAATGAAAACGTAGACAATGTGGGATACAATCTAAAAGTAGACATGGTTTTTCTTTTTCTGAAAATGTATAGTTAATAAGTACGTATTCATTTTCCGCAATTCCAAGTTCATTTCAATATTAAAACATATTTAAGACATTTTGGATATATGAAAAATTAGAGACGATAAAAATTTGTGTCATACAAATTTATCTGAAAAAATCGAGGGAAGAATTAGTAAGAAACTATCAGTTGGGATTTTTGAAAGCAGATTATTTCGAAAAAAAATAATGAGGAAGAAAAATAATATCTGATAGTCAAATATCTTTCATTTGTATATAAGTAAAACACGATAAACATAAAAAACGAAGGATAATTTCAATATAAAAAATTAGTTTCTACAATTGCTGAAATGATCCGATCCACTGGCAAATAGGTTATAAAGGCGTTTTTCAAATTTAATTGAAAAGCTAAACCAATCGTTTTACTACAAAATTCATGCATTACAAAATATCAACATCCACATTATATTTTATTACATTACATATTACATTTATAAATATTGAGATTGGAAAAATATTTCGGGAATTAATTAGTCTTTAAGAGAATTAGTCCAATTTCTATTATATTCATAAGAAATTCTGGAATTTGTTCGTGAATGAAAATCGATTAGCTGTTTTCATTCATTTCAATTTCTGGTTCTCATTGAATATAATCAGAACGAATTATATTTTCTAAGATCTTATACAAAAAGACTCATTTCAATTTCGAAGAGAACGCAATGACAAAATCTGTACTGATAATTTCAGTTCAATATCGGTAAACATCCAGAAGATTATCAAAAAAACCTCCTACGAGGTAAAGTAAATGACGAAAGACACCAATTTTCAATGAATTCTTGAAGATGAACATTAATTCACAAGAAAAACACAATATCCAGTGGCAATTGAAAAATCATAGAAAATATAACATTTTGATATTTGCAATATTGAAAAATATCTTTAAAAAAGCAGGTTTTGTTCTTCTTGTATTATATTATTTATTGCGCCCATAATTATATTCGTATTTGATACTTCAGGCACTAGATAGACAATTTTAATATTGAATCTTATAATAAATTATCATTTTATTTGTTCAGAAGTAACAATAAGCATTTGATGCAAATAAAAAAGTATTTGATTTCATTGGAAAATGGTAACAATTACAGGGATTCAATATTACCCCGTATTCCAACAATAATCCCTAATTTCAGGAAACTATTTAAAGATATTTAGAAAGATATTTATAGTCGAGTCATGAATTTGTTGTTGATTACTACACAACATAAAATTTCTTATGTGCTGTTCATTTGTGTTTTTAATTCCACATATAAAAATTAAGTATCCTGATTTTAAATGAAGTTCTCGGTAAATATTTCATAAGAGGGGCATTATATGTGAAGTATGTGCATAGTAGCTAGAAATAGAGAAAGTAACTCCAATAAATCTTTCATTTATTCTAATTATTATGGCTATACCTCCACCATGCTGATCTATTATCTCTTTTATTATTATGTTGGGGTCTCTTCGAAATAATTTATGTTTGACATCATAGTCGTTATGCTCCTTAGCATCAAATTGAAGATTATTTGTGAATATTTTTGGTAAGTGCCTAAACTCAATAGATGGATTTCAGACCTTGTTCTTCAATGTTCGTTTTTTATCAATATTATATAAATCCTTTAGTAACTCTCGCGTAGAATTAGGAATTACTTCAGAAATTTCAATATTCGAAATTTATGATTTTTTGCCTTGGCCATTTTTCTGCGGATTCGTTGATTATCACTGATGGATAAATTATTTGCACTGAATAAAACATGAAAGACGTAATTGTTTGATGACATTTTTGCAGGAATTGGCTATTATGAACTCCTTTATCATATCATTCTAACCTAAGAAAACAATTTTCCTCCTTTTTGCTGTCTGACTAAAGGCAACAGCATAAGGATTTTTCGGTAATAGACATCTTTCTGAAACTGATATTAGATTGATGTTATCCATTCAACAAGTGATACTAATCATCATTAATGCGGGAAACATTGTGGTTGTACCTAATACAGTGAATATGTAGTGTTTTTTCGAAATTTTTGTTGCTCTAAAATAAGTAATAAATATAATTATTTCATATTTTAGGAAAAATGATATCCAGGTTCGATTCTATATGTATACTTGCATGCCTAGCTTTACAGAATATGCATATTGTGTTTTTGGTGTTGTTTTCCTCGTGATTTCTTTCTCGTCCTTTGTGCAGTGTATACATTTCTTTTACCCATTGCAATTTGCCGCAGTTGTAATACAATTATAGCACTGTAATGCTGGACCTACATAGACGTAGACGTCTCGAAGACATCTTCGAGAAGTGCTCGAAGGAATATTTAGTAGGTATTTTCACTTTGGAATCCGTTTCAAGTTTATCTTCGATGCTAACTTTGCAGTTAATACTTTTATCACCTTTACATGGTATTAATTTAGAAGAAATGTACACTTCACGTTCTTTGTCTTTGAGTCTATTTTGTGATAGAAAAGAATTAACTGCTTCAGCTGTGATGAATTCAATTGCTACTATTTTCCTTCTTTTTTTTGTTATGTTTTTTATTCCAACAACTATGAACCTTCTAGGTTCATGGTTCCTGAATGGCACGTAATGTATTCTGCTAGAATTTTGTTCTTTAGACTCTATAATTACTAAATAAAGCCCAAGACTTAATTTTGCGTATTAGTTTAGTTTTGTGAAAGGACGTACACTTGTTTCATCAATTTTACACCTCAGAGGAAATGATTTTTCACATTTTTCATTCCTCTGGAGCGTAAAGAAAGGTCATATTTCGATATTGCTATCGTCAGAAGCCCATGTGGGGTTTTCTGGACTAAAATATCGGATATACATTATTTGCGAAGTTGGCGTTCGGTAGGCCTAAATTCTAGAGGAGTTCGATGCTCCTCTATATATAACTTTCATGTTGTTTTCAAAAATAAACACAATAACAAAAAAGGATTAAAAAATCTCAACCGTTACTTAGCTTACACCTTAATCTTTCTTTCTACTTCTACAATTAGGTTAATCTTAAAAACGAACAAAACTTCAAGATATCAGAACTACAATCTTTAGGTCCGACAGTTAACCTATGGAACTTGTTCCTTCTTTCTTCAATTGTATTTTTCATTAACATCCCTACTTTCTGTGAACAGTCGCATAAAATTTACTCAGTCCTAAACTTTTGAAGAAATGCTCACTTTTTGAAGTAATTGAACTTTAAATCTTGATCTTAAAATTAGTTAATCCTTCTCTCAATTTTGAAGCTATATCTTAAAATCTTCTTCGTATAATTCACTCACGAATTTCACTAGCATCTATCAATTTTAAACTCAGGTACATAATGTCAACTCTGAGAAGCATTCCTGAGTAGTTCCTGAAGGGCCATTCCACTGGTAACTTATAGACCTTTTACATTTTCATTATATGAAGGTGCCAAGAACCCCTTAATGAATCACTAGTTGTTGTTTGAATAGGGTGGAGGATATGTGATCATTTAACCCTATATTTATTTTAACATCCTAGAAATCCTTATTATAGTGAAGAGACTTCCCTCACATCATTTAGTAAATCCTACAATTCTTTACCGAAACTATAAAACACATTCAAAGAGATAGTTTCTAGAACTTTTATAAAAATACAAACAAAGAATTGAGTTTTTCGAAAGGATCTCGGTATTGGACCTTTTCACAGAATCCATCGTAATATTAAATTTGCTAAAAGGTAAGGAGCTGACGATCTTTTGTAACAAAGGCGTAAATTGTATTTTCGGAATGATGACCTTTCGTCACATGCAAGGATGAATGAATTTCCCGAACTTTGAATATCACTATATGGGAGAAATATTTTTTCACCACCATTACCCGACTCATCATTTCTGAATTTTTTCATGAAGCTCCCAAAAAAAGGGGGGAAATGTGAATCAAAAACCAAAGTATCCACGGAGTTTGTCTGCATAATAACAGCCGCAAGAAGTGTGCTAAAAAAATGAACAAATTTCTCGAAAAAAAAATCATTCTTAAGTATGTTAAATCCGAAAAAAGCTATATGGCGTAAATTAAATCATCCTAAAAATGCTGAGAAACTCTTTTTCATTAATAACTTAGAAACAGAAGGGTTATTTCAAAATTGGTTGAGCCTATGTGGTATTTTGTTTTGGTTGATAATTATAATTCAATTACTGAATGCATCGCTAACGTGGTAGCTGCAAAATCGACCTCATACGGCTTTTCCTATTCTCCCATATATTGAAAAGTTATAGAATTTTTCATATTAATTTTCTAAATCGACTCAGCATAACTATTGTATCTGGATAATTTTGATTAAAGAAATGAGTTTTCACACATATTTTTACTGAACAGATATATAGATATATTCCTTTTTTCAAAAATCAGTATTTTCTAATTTAAAATTTGACAAGAAGTGTTTTTTATAGTGTTTCCGAAATTAGTGCAAACTTTCATGAAATACCTATTTAATTGATAGATGAAATTAATTTAGTTATTGAATGAAATACTCTCGTAAATAGTGAACGTTATATATATATATATATATATATATATATATATATATATATATATAAATATATAAATATATATATATATATATATATATATATATATATATATATATATATATATATATATATATATATATATATATATATATATATATATATATATATATATATATATTTATATATATATAGTTCAATATTCACGAGAGTATCTCATTCAATAATTAAATTAATTTCAATTATCAATTTAATAGGTAATCAACACCTCAGAGAAAACCTTACAATTTCTTCGAGAATCGCTACAAACAATTCTTGGAGAAAAAATACCAAGCAAAAACTATTCATTTCACACCCTTGCGATGCTTTCATTTCAAATTCAAAATAAACATCTGTGCAACTGGAGATATTAAGAGTACAAGTTCATGAAATAATTGAATTGGATCTTTTATTCAAGTTTGGGGCAAGTTCAATTAGTTTTATGGGCAAATAAAAAAGACCAAAAAACGTATAATTCATCGAAATATTTTATAGAAAAATCATCACTAAACAAGCTGTTTTCAAAATAAGAAAATAACGAAAATCCTTCCAATATTCTGATCCTTCCAAGAAATCACAATAAGTAGATTAGAATCTAATTTACATATTTATATCACATACTTACCAAATATAATAATTATCACCAATCAATTTGTGGGCGCGAAATTCGGAAAGTAATGTACGACCTCACCTCCCCAATATCCAAGTTCAACTGATCCTGATTTGCTCTTTTACACACGCACTGACTTGGTCCTTCTCTCCGTTTGTTTTGATCCTATCCTTCCAGAATTACCACCTGGATAAGAATGCCGTATTTATCTGCAGTATAGACATCCCATTCGACAAGCTTGTTTTCTTTGAAAAATAAAGTGAAAACAAGAGCGTTGTGAGTTCAATTGCAGTTTCCCAGAACAACCTTGTTAGAAATGAATACCTTACTTTTCGAAGGAAATTGGGAATATAAATCGCAAGAAATAAGCATAATTGGATTTGATTTGTTCTGAAACCTTTTTATTTTCTGATTGTTGAATATTGAACAGTAGAAGTAAATAATAACAATCCACATGCTGGAATGTCTAATACGTATTTCAATAATTTGAACGCTTGATCTATTTCTCTAAAAAGCTAATTTATTTGACAAATATTTAGGATTGTTGAAATATTATCGTGAGTTATCAGATGTAAAACTTTTGAAAATAAGTTAAAACCCCGAAACATATGTCATTTTCTTCTTGCCTGAAAGTACCTTATCATCCTGCTCTGCCTTAATTGTAGCAATTTTTTTAAATATTTTTCCGTATAACTTTTCCTGAAGTTCTCTATTTCATCACTTGTTTAGGTATCCGGCAATATTTAACTCTGTTATTATGTCCTCATTGCTTATATAGGCCCTTTGGATATGATATTTTGTTCTAAGAAAATTTTATTTGATGTGTTTCTATCCTTTAATATTTGTTGCTACTATTCAGGTTTTACTTCCGTGAAGTTAGAAAAGGTTTGTCATTACTCTATAATTTTATTAACTTTCCGTATCTTGTTTTCACGTGGTTTCTATGTACCTATATGGTATGTACCTACCACAAACTTATTGCATATTCTATTCAAGTTCAAGTTAATAACTGAATATAATATATTCATAGTGATTGCTTATATCGCACCGTAGGAAATTGCAACTGAATACCAGTTCAATTCATATCAGTAAGGTAGGTAAATAATATGAGGTTCTTTATAATGATATATGAGGTTCTTTATAATGATATAATGAGGTTCTTCATAAAGCACGTTAAAGCAAAATCTTTTCAAAAACCCATAATTACCAGCTAACCTATTCTAAAAGACGTAGAAAACATTATACGGATGTATGAGTTTAGGAGTATAACAAAAAAGTTGATTCCTTTATAACCCTATTTTTAATTTTTGTATTGCTGAATTTTTGAAAATTGTTGTTGTTCGAAAAAACATCTAACGCTATTTCAAGTATTGAGTAGAAACATCTAAACGAACTTTTTGCGAAAACAAAACTTGATTTCATTGACATAATTGATAGTCAATAGTCTACATCAGAGGTGACCAAGTTCCTTGATAAACCAGCCATTTTTCGAAATTTTCATAATGCGAATTAAAGACAATTAAAAAAATTTTAAAAATTAAATGTAATTAAAAAAAGGATTAAAGAGAGCACTTTTCAGTAATTCTTTAAGATACTGGATACTGATCGGTGTTTTGAGTTCACGAATATTAATATAATATCAAAATGGAATAAAATAATTTACAATGTATCTTGAAATAAGAAAGCAACATTCCCCGCTTCATCGGTTTGTATTTTAATTGTAGAGCTTGATCTTCTTGCATCAATATAAATTGTAATTCTCCAGGTGCTTTTTGGTTATAATATTGTAAATGGGAAACCTTTCTGGCATTATGTTAATTTCAGTGATTTAAGTCATTTTGATATCTACACATACGAAACATTTATAATTTTTTGAAATATAATAACACAAAAATGTAAAGGGAACGCGAATACATT
Organism: Henosepilachna vigintioctopunctata; assembly: GCA_030704895.1. Classification (NCBI taxonomy): domain Eukaryota; kingdom Metazoa; phylum Arthropoda; class Insecta; order Coleoptera; family Coccinellidae; genus Henosepilachna; species Henosepilachna vigintioctopunctata. Next base: position 1,230,016 of record JARQZJ010000008.1, on the reverse strand, counting down.
CATTGATAGTCACAAATGAATTCTCCAAAGAGCCGAAGGTTGCCCCCACCTGGTCTAAACGTTTCTATATAATCGTCAATAAATTTCAGGGGTAACTAAAAAAGTTACTGAATAAAAAAAAGAAGCATTGCGAAAAAAGACGCAAGCTCTAAACCGGTAACTTTTCAGCTAAGAGAAATTAAATAAATTGAGGGAGACCAATAACAAACTATAAGAAGTTGGATTCAAGGAACTAACAAGACGCGGAAATGCAAGAAATTCAGTATAATTGAGCGACGATCTCTGAATTGAAGAATCGGTGAAAACGAATTTAGCACGTTGTGAATAACCGGCATGTAATGAACGAGATAAATGAATATGTCTAAATAGAATTGCGAGTTTTGTATTGTCTTGAAAATTCAATTTAATTTTTGATCGAATGAAACTATAGCGCTAAATCTATTTGACAACTGTAGTATGAGGAAAAAAGCACATTTTGAAATTTTACATCTATGCAATTTAACTGAGATAAAAATAACTAGGACCATATTACCAAATGTAAATTTCTGTGAAAAAAATTCCTGATTCTAGCAAAGCATAGTATGTTAAACGTTTGAAATCTTCTCAATGATAAAATAGTTAAAGTACAAAATTTTATTTTTTTTTTCATTTATGACAACACTCGTCCGAACTCAGATATTGCACATTCAGATAGTTGATGCTATAGTCTTTGATCGTGTGCATGAAGTAGGTACCGGATACATATCACGAATTTTCATTTCAATTCTCCAATACCTCGCTAAATTCTTCGAAGTCAATATTGAATGATATCAACCCGCCCAATTGTAATGACATTGAAAACACTTATAAATACAGGTATTCGCAATAATAATGAAAACAAATGATTGTTTACACATATTTCTAAATCTAGTAACATTTTTGAAAACCCGAATTGTTTTTCATTCCAACAAAATTTCATTTATATGTTTAAATTACAAAGGAATCGAATTATTAAAAATTACCTCTTATCTCTATGAAGTTTTATATTGTTTTTTATATAAAAAAAACAGTTATTTACAAAAGATTAATTTCAATTTTTTCATTAATATATAAGTTATAATAATGAAGAAGAAACCATTAATAGCATCAATTTATTAGTCATTCTACAAGAAGAATGAGTATCCACTCAATTTCACTTGCGTCCGACTTGAAATACTTACTTATTAGATCAACAGCTACCATAAACTTAGTTTGCCAAACAGAGTTTAAGGAACCTTATAACAATCTTGTTGTAGGATAACTATATTTAAGGTTGTTGTCAGTTCATTAAGTACAGCAAGTCTGATGCAAGTGCAGTTATAAACATCTGATCTAAACTGACGGCAAACCCTCGATTAACATGCTACAACCACTGAACTAACAAATCAAAAACCTGGAAAGAGGCACGAGTAACAGAAGCTATTATGCACTATTCATTTTGTCATGGGAATGTGTAATAGCCAAACAATAAAAACGAATCAGTTTGAAATTGAACACATAAAATTTATCTACTCCTGAATTAATCCAACGGTTCAACATACAAGAGAATTACAACGAAGACCAATAAACAAAATGGTGACCACAACTACTTCACTTATCGATGATCAAATCCTTGATTTGTCAAAAAGTAAGAAAAAATCTAATGAAAAGGATCAGTCGATGATTCTGAACCATCACAAACTATTCAAAACGCACTTGATATCCTTGAGTTATAGAAAATTTATTATTATATTAATTAAGACAATTCCACCACATACATGTACTCTATCGAACTTAAAAGATGGGTAGAATATGTAAGATAACACTGGCAGGAAAAGTTAACAGAATTTATGGTGAAGATTAATTTTATTACTTATTGAAAATTATGTTGTTTCTCTTTCTTCACTCCATATAATGAGAACTCTTTATAATAATAAAAATTCTTGGTCTCTGGTGGTTAGAATTGTTTACACTGTACTTCCAGAATATGTGTAGATTTTTTTGAATGATCGAAGTATATCAGTATTTATTCTTCAAATTAGGAATTTAGTTCCATCAAAATAATAATTATCGCACTCGCCATAATAATTTAATTATCCACACATTTCAACATTAAAATACCTATATGAATTTTAAATCAAATTTAGGTTATTGCATTTCGGATTTTCGGATCTAGGATTTTGCGTTATCGCAAATTCCTGGCTTATAATGAAAAACAAATTCGAATTTTTTTAAACTTTTTTTCTTTATTGTAAAACTGAGGCTTTACAACATTTTTTTGTCATTGAAACCTTTGGAACTGATTTTATGTTAATTTATAAATAGTTTGCTATTTTTCATCTTTCTAACTTCAAAGTAGCAGACGGAAACTTTTTTTTCAATAAGAGGCCTTACAAAGCAGTACTTAGTATGGTTGCTGTAACAACCATTATTGAAGCTAGTAAGTCAAAGCTATAAGCTTTAGTTATAAACCAACTGATTTTAGTTAGTACCCTGATAACAAAAAAATAAACATATAATGCTACAAAATTTATTATAAATTATTGACGTATACAAAAAGTTCATTTTACAAAAACTTAAGAGCAAAAAATTTTTATATTGAGAACTAAAATTTTCAATTTTTATAAGAACATGATAGAACACGGGAATGTGAAATAGATTATTTACAAGAATGTTCCATCAGAAAATTTTGATGAAATACAATGAATGAAGAATTTTATCACATACATGAGTCAAATCACTAGACAATAAAAAATACTACATGAATCAGGAACTACAAGTTTGATCTACAGTCATAAAAATGAAATAAAAAGAAATCTTCCTCAATAATAGAAGAACAAACTTTTGATGTGAATTTTGTCACATGAAAAAATCTCAATTCTTTTCTTCAAACTAATCAGCAATGAATTCTAATACTGGTTATATACTTAAAATAATTTATGAAAAAGACAGTCTCAGAAATTGCAGTCTTTAAATTCAACATAAAAAAAATTTGGCACTCGAAAAAATGGTTCTGAGATAAGACAGTCATTAACAGAAACATTTAAAAAATCACATATAAATAATACCTTCAAAACTTATTATTGAGAAATGAAAAAATATATAGAATACGTGAGTATTTGCCAACAAATTAATCTCTAAGCTTCTTAAACAAATATAAAAATAAATAAAACGAAAAAGGATAACCTCACAACATACAATTGATTATTACTGGTTAATAATATTTAGGCTTCTACACTTACTGGTGTAATTTCAACTTTATCTTCAATTGTTTTTATTTTTATTTCTTCTTCCTTTATTTCTACTGAATCAACTGCACTACTGCTAGCTTCTCCATTAGAGATACAATTATCTGTACCATTTGCAAGATCACTTTTATTTTCTTTCTCTTCTATGACCACATCTGCTGTAATAGATTTTATTTCACTAACACCATTTTCTTTAGAAATATCTCCATTAGTTTGCTGTGTTTCATTTACTTTAGCTATTGTATTGTTATCTTTGATCTCTTTGCTTTGTTCTTCTACCTCACTGACTTTCTCTTCTGACTTATTAGAATTATCAGCTTTCGTTTTTTCCAACTTACATTCAATAATTCCGTTTTCTTCTCCAGTACCATTAGTAACTAAATCTTTTTTAGTATCAATAGAATCACATATGTTATCCACATTAGTCTCTTTTTCTTCGTCAATTCTATCACCATTTGTTTCAGTCTTATCAGTTATGTCATCAATATTCTTAGCTTCAGTTATTTCCATGTCAACTTTTTTGTTTTCTGATGTGGAGGCCATCAATTTTGCCTGAACTTCTTTAGCAGGTAACTCTTCTGCAACTTTGATTGATATAGTGGTTTGTGTTTCACATTCATTTGTTATTGTTTTAGTTTGTGTACCTATTTCAATTTCACTTTTACTTTCTTTCTTATTTTCAGGCACATTTGGTTCATTCAATGTTTCTGTCCCAGTGCTTTCCTTCACTTCTACAGTTTCTGTTTTACTTGTTTCAGTTTTTTCTAATACTTTTTCAGTTTCTTCAGCTTCCTCAAGCTTTTCAGTTTCTTTAATTTCCTCAAGTTTTTCAGTTTCTTTAGCTCCCTCATGTTTTTCACTTTCTTTACCTCCCTCATGTTTTTCAGTTTCTGTGCATTGTTTTGTGAGCCCTTCTTTCATTTCACTTTCAACTGTTTGTTCAACTTCCATCGTTTCTGATTTCTCAACGGGCGCAATTTGTTTTTCTTGATTCATAGATTCATCTTTCACTGGATTTTCTTCAGTTACTGGTTTTTCTTCTGTGACTTGATTTTTTTCAGAAACTGATTCTTTTTCAGAAGACGATTTTTCAGTTTCTACAGCTATCAATTCAGTTTTAGAATCGTTAGAATGTTTTTCTTCATTCAGAGAAACACTTTCCTCTACAGGTGATTTTTCTTCTGTGTTGGACTTTTCTTCTGTAATAGATACTTCTTCAGATATCTTTTCAGTAGTATTGTTTCCATTGTCACATTCAGCTGTAAAAAATGGAATATGTATTGAAAACAGATGAATTTTCCAAAACAATTCAATAATATTCAAGCAATTTCTAATAAACACATGGGATATAGAATGCATGAAACGGAAGACAGTTTGAATGGCAATCGAGGCACAATAAATATGCTCAAAATTGGTTTTTTTTTACAGTAACAAAATACGTTATTATTATTTATATTATGTATAATATAAATTACGTTTTATGTACTTAACTCATGAATCCAGTATTTGTTAGAAGAGAAAATCAGATAACCTTCAATGTTAGTTTAATTATAACCTACTTTTATCAGTTATAAATTCTTTTGAAATTGCGACTTACGTTTTTCTGTTGATTTTTCATCAACATCAACTTCCATAGCTTCATCATTAATTTCTTCGACTTTAGTTTTGTTTTCAACTTTTTCTTCTTTCTTGGTTACTTCCTCAACAATTCCAACAACTTCAACTTTTGCTATTTTAGTTGGAGGTTGCTGTAAAAATACATTAATATTAAATTGTTTGCAATAAATCACAAATTATTTTACAGAGTTTGAACTAAAAATTTGCTTTTTAGTACATTGAACTTGAAAAATAAAATACTTTAATAAAAAGCACTAGTCACTAATGATTACGATTCCAATATCTGCATAAATGGTTCACTTTGCAAATGGTTAAAATTGACAACCCAAGTACCACAACATCAATATTTATTTTAGCATATCAATTAATTCAACATATAAATATATATTAAATATTACACCACAAGTCTATCTACACTCTGAAGAGGAAATTTCACTGTTCACAATAATACACCATCAAAACATAAATCACACCAACATCTTAAATGCCCTGTTGTTTCACCCTTTTGCGCCCAGACTAGAAAAAGAAGTACAATCAATTCATGTGATCAATGATGCATGAAATGATGTATGCATAAAATGTAACTAATATCCATTTAACCATGTACAAGACCTACCTCAACAGAATCCTCTTCAATTTTTCTTTTTACAGATTCCACAGGAATATCTGTAAAAGATTTGATGACCACAAAAGAGGAGAGTATATCTTCAGGTATTGGTGAGTTTCCATCACGTTCAACAAGAACGACAGTAAGATTAGCTGACTTAGCAGCTACTGCCTCTGTAATTGAACATTGTGTAAATTAGAGAATTTACCAAATAAAACTTTCAGTATCAATTTCTCAACACTCACTAATTCTATCCTTATATAATGACACGCCTGTTGAGACATTTAAAAATATATTGTACAAAGCGTGGATAGATTTGATTTTTTCCAACATAGGATATGAAATACATAATTTAAATAAACATTGGATTTAAAATATCAAAGTAAAAGACAATTTCTGTAAGCAACCACAAAAATCTAATAAAATTTAATTTTCAAAGGGAAAGTTAAATATATAACTCATTTCTTAAACCTACATTTCATTACAATGTAATCAACGCCTCCTAGTCATAAAAATGGGTTCCACGCTCATTAAATGAAAACGTTATATATCTCATCATTATAATGTCAAAAGATAAAAGATGTTCAGAATTTAGTCCATTCCCGGAAACCAATGAATATTGTGGCTCTGGTGGCTGTACCATTAGCGTCTATTTGAATCAACTCTTCGCGCAATATTTTGTCGAATCATTGGAAGTATTTCCTTATCAATAACAATTAAACTTTGCCTTGCAATATTGACAAACAACCTTCATTGGTCGAATAGCAACGATTTACTGTGAAATATAATCTATTTCAATGTTATATTATGCAGATCGATAGGAGTTAAACGCAATCTTTTCATATTGTTAATTTCGATTACGTTCAACTTCATTCTGCGCTTCGCGTTGCTCGTCACTTTGACTTCCACTTTTATATCTTTGACTTACTGCATTGAGAGTTCTTCGACTTTTGTAAAGCCGAGAAGTTTGTACATATAGATAGCTATCATTTTTAAATATATAATATATAAGTTTCTACATCTAATAGACATTTAATAGTACATTTTTAAAAACGAAATTTCAACTGTAAATTGAAGAAAACTATGTATTGTTCTTTATAATCTAATATATTACGTGCTAAATTATTGAAGAAATAACATTGAAGTGACCAGGGATTGAAATAGGTAATTAAAATCATTAATCAAATTTTTGTGAACTAACTTAGTTTAAAAAATACAGCACTTCTTTTGTCCTTATCACCCCTATACGACGCCAATGACGGCTGCGACATTGAAGTGACCATATACTACCGAAAGGGATTAAAAGGTGTACACAAAATCATTAAACAAATTTTTGTGAACTAACTTAGTTTAAAAAATACAGTAATTTTTTTCTCTATACGACGACTGCGACATTTAGGTGACCATTTCCTATCTAAAGTGAATATTTACGAGTACAATTATAATTACAGACAACTATACAATCTACCAACACTATCGGCATTTTCGAAATATATAAAAAAAGGAAAATAATTCATGTTCAGTAAATGATATACTTGATGACCGAGTTGTGATTTCGAAGTTCTTATATACATATCTTGACGTGTGTGCCATCTTTAGATACGATTCCTTGCTGGGATTTCGTCGCTAACTTCATGCCGGTCACATTGTATAACTTGCCTAATTGTATCTTCGCCTTGAGCACAAAAAACCTCAAGCAATAAAACCTGGATATTAATGGATGTAACCAAAAATATAAAATTCTGAAGATTAGTTACTAATTCAGACATGATTTACCAGGATACAGGAACGCCAAGGAGTCAATATAAAAAAACAGCTACAGTAAAAAAGTACAGTAGGTAAGACGATGGGAATATACAAATATACCATCACATTCTCAAACCTTGAAAATTCAACATTGGAATAAAGAACTTTACATGCTTATAAACGACTGAGAGCGAAAATGAAATTTAAATAAGTGAATTTTAATGAAAGACTTGTAATATTTTATAATTCTACATTGCAGAAAATGTAATGATTTCTAAAATAAGGCACATTACAATATTTTCAATATTTACAATTCACAAAATGTACATAGAGGAGATTGTCCAATTCCACACCTGTGGGAGTTACCAGGCACATCCCATGACCAGTTTTCCAACAACAAATTAACAGAAAAAAATCCCATCACTTGGAAATTTATTTGAATCCTACACATGACATAACTGGACAAAATGTTTATGAAAGATTGGTTTCCTACTAGTATAATAGATCATTTACACCATACTAGGCGTTTGGAAGTGGATGTCACATCTGATGTCACCCATAAGATTTGTTCAACTTGCTTCCTAGTAATGAATTTTGCCTAACTGTCCACTCCCTCAGAGGTTGATATACTCAGCAAATAATTATTTTTTTAATGTTCATCAAACTTACTTCTCAAACAATTCAATTGAATTTCGAATTATTTATTTCTACTAAGAGTTCTATAAGAATGTCTCCATTGGCACCATTAAGTAAGTCTTGTTCTAATTTTAAATGGATATTATTCAAAATATGAGGTAATACAATTAGAAATTGTACTTTAGTTAAGTCTGAACTGTATAATTCTTATTCTGAAGTTGCTAAAGACACTTGTTTTTTGTAAGGAAAATGGTTTAATCTTCAAGCCTATACAACTTAAACTTTGTTATAACTTGTTTAAAACTTTAAAACATGTGGCAAAGCATATGCTGACTCTACAAATAACTTTTATTTAATTAATTTCTCCAGCAATAATCCACCATCGTTCATTCAGGTGTTTCTAGACATTTTAAAACCAAAGAGATACCAAATCACAGATAATCATAAAATTTACACAAATTTACTAGTGTTCTAATAAGATTATTTCTCAGTTATCATTAATTTTGAATTGTCATATGCATAATTCTTCAAAGCAAATTTCACTGCCACAGATAATTTTGCAAATAATTAATTAATATCTAATATTTTATGGAAAGTGATTCCCATAAAATGTTTTCATTTTAACATTGTTAAGAAATTATCAAAAGAATATCAAATAGGATTTCATTAAATATCAAGAAACACTCGCATCAACTTCCTTAATATTTCTAAATTTATCGTTTTATCAAAAAATAGTTGGCACAGAATTTTATTATTTAGTGCAAATTGAATATTACTTTTAAAATATTCTCAAAACTCTTTGTGATTCAAATTGGAGAATTTTAAATAACTTACCCTTTGCATCATCAGTCAAAAACAGGATATTTTCAGGTATCACGTCTAATTCTTCAGCAATTTTTTTATAACTGGCTTCTTCATTCTTCACTCCAACAGATTGGTCAAAATACTTAGAAATGTGAGAACTGATATCGCCTTCTACAGTATTCTTGAAAAGTAATTGTTGAGAATCGACACTACCAGTGGAAAAAATGGCAATTTTCCTTGATTTAGACCAGATTTCCAAACTCTTGGGTACGTCAGCAAAAACACTGAAATAATATTTCTTTTAGAATGAACTGAACATTAAAACAATAACACCAACTAAATCTTATTATATTTATGGAAAATCGATTATATTATTGTATTATCAAAAATCAATTATATTATTGATTCTAAATTTTATTAAAATTTGTATGTTAAGGTTTAAAGGTTAAGGTTTAACATATAAAGGTTTATATGTTTTGGTTTATACCCATAACAAATTTTAGAACTAGGAAAATTTCAATATGGTTCCTTTTGAACTAATATTAAGCTTTTCATAAAAAATAGTATATACAGTTGATCCAAAACTAGTATCAAATATTCTATTTTCAGTTTGTTAAAAGTGGAATGTCAAGCATTTAATATTTCAGTATTTAAAGATCAATGAAGGAAATTTGAACAGTTTTGAAAAATTTGTTAATTTTAAGAGTTAGTTCTGCTCTTCCACCTTATTTGAACTTGAAAGTAGGTCCAGTCCTGATAACACAATAGGCAAACAGTTCCCTATTTCTCAAAAGTTTATGGTGGAGAAGTTTAATTTTGGTTACACAGTGAATATTGTTGTCTCCTGCTAATTCTCTTTTACTGAGAGTCGATACTTGACCTGATTGGTATCAAGCCAAAATGTCAGTGGCTGTCATCTGTCTGGTTCATTATTGAAAAAATGTGTTAACACAGTATTATATGCATTTAGCAAGATGACCAGCTTTCCTTCATTATTGAAAGAATGTTATATAGTTCCCATATCCACATCTGGCAATAGATCCTTAATTAGTAATTACAGAGGTATATCTATTGAATCAGCATGGCCTAAATTGGTGGATAGTTGATGTGCAGTTTTTATCCTGGAATTGCAATTCCATATTGATTATTGAGCAGCAGTTATGAAAATAGACGATTCACCATCTCGAATTTGGTACTAGGTGATATTAGATGTTTTGATTACATACTGCTGGTGGACATGATATAGACTTCAAAAGCTTCCCATATTATTAAAGTAGATGTTATTATTGGCCCAAGTTGGAATGCTTAGGTTTGCATAGCATATTGAACAGGTTCAGCAGCTCTTTTTATGTGGTCGTACGCAGATGGCTGGATGAAGGAACTACCACGGCCAACTTTGAACAGGCCACGAAGAGAGAGCCTGGCTGTGTTGATATATTTTACACATATGCATAATAGAAAAATCATAAAATAGACTGTATCAAAAACGGAATGTGGGAATTATCATGCTTAAAACTAACTAAAACAAATGTTCAAAAACTACACTGACAACAAAAAAACTTCTTTCTAAGAAATCCTTATTTACATTACAACACAAAATTGATTTCGACTCTAAGAAATCGTTCAACACACAAAACACTTAGTTTCATGTTATATCAACAAATTATCACCAACAGCTGTATTGCCCTATAAGAAATAGAAAAACAGAAGATTTATACTAAAACCCTGAAATATTTACCTTCAAACTAGTCTTGAGCACATTTATGATTTCTATATTAAATAAAAACACTTGGCTTGGTTTCACAAAATTTATAATAAATACTTGACAATTCTTTCCGGATGTTACCCCATTTTCAAAAGTTAAACTGACATTACATTATCAAGTATTTATTATAAACTTTGTGAAACCAAGTCAAGTGTTTTTATTTAATATACTAAACAATGTTTCACCAAGAGATCAGCAAACATTCTATCAACTTTATTAAGTATGATTTCATTTGGATGAAATAGGTAAACACAAAACACTTTGTTTTTTACAATTGGATGTTATATCAATAAGTTATTATCACCTGTATCATATTATACTCAATTGTAAAACTTATTTCACTAAAATAAATTTATAGTACAACCTCGAAATATTCAACATAAAAAACAAAGGTCTAAAGAATCAGCTAAATGGCATTAGTATAAAAAGTACAAACATAAGTAATGGCAGGTGTTGCAAAATACCAATAGGCCATTTCGCGCTGTTGCATAGATGTCAGTTTCATGGCCTGTTTAAAGTTGGCCGTGGAACTACGTTTCCAGAGTTTAATATAATGTCGGATGTGACGCAGAATTCTATTATTCGCAGGTTCTATTTAGTCCAATATTTTTAGTAATGATATCAAAACATGTCTGAATCGGTATGATGTTCCTCATGTTTGTCATTAATGGTTATGTTGGCAGTGCAGTTGTGCTGCAGATGACTAATTTTGATTTGCTTTGTCAAGTTATGAAACATACTCAGTTTTTTTGAACTAAATAAAAATATATTCCAATATATTTAAAAGTAAGAAGTGGAAATATCACACATGTTTTTAGTTGTGCATAAAAATGGATATTAGTTGGAATCTACAAAAAATGTTAACACAGATTACTGTTATTCTAACCATCAAATTACCTTTGAATTTTCCACAATTTCTTAAAAGTAAACGTTATTGCTTACAAAACTATTTTACAGATGTTTTGATTTTTCATATTCCATAGCACATGTATTGCCTTGTAAAAACATACATGTGCCATTTGCTTTTCTGTGTGCACCATTACTTAACAGTATAACTATAAATCCAGAATAAATTATGGTACATACTGTCCTTTCAGTTCTCCACTTTCATATCCCTTCTTGAATATCAATCCTTGAATTGTTTTCAATCCCACATTGCTATCATTTTTCTCAGTTAAAGTTTTCACAATTTCAGTTGCTTTTGTAACATCAAGATCTTTCTCTTCGAATTGAGAGACAGCCTTTTTCACTTCTTCATCTTCCCAGGAGCTCTTCAGAAATTCGTCAACGCTTTTGGTGACGTAAGGAAGTAGTGTGTCCTATAAAAAAACATACTAAAATAAATATTTGCAATATCACTTTCTATACTGTATATTAATTTAAAAAAGAAGAGAAGAACATTCACTTGGAGGAGAGGAGAATCACAAGTTCTTTCGGAATCGGCGGCGGCGTTAAACTGTAGGTCCAACTTTCAGACAAGCACACCTTTTGAAGACAAGCACTACCATTTATACTGCAGTATTATTTAGTTTTGTACCAGGGTTATACTACAATTATTCAGAAAATCATACATTGGAGTTGTATCTATTAATAGATTTGTATATTTCTTAAACAAATATCAATATTAACTCAAAACGAGTGAGCACAAACTTTGTAACCATAGATCATATAATTTTCAGAGACTCATAATACTACTACAATGAGTCTAATACTACTACTTTGATGAGTGGTCATTTAAGAATAAGAACATAGCAAATGTATATCCAAAAGCGCAGTTCGAGCATTATGTAGCGCTGTAGTTAAGTCAATTCATTTTATTGATTAAATTACCATAGCTTTCTTCGAATGAAGGTTTCCTTAAGTACTGTTAATTTGTGGTGTAACGGACTAAAACTGAATATCGGTAAATGTAAAATTTTATCATTTTCTAGAAAGTTGACTACAATCCGCCACCGCTATACATTGGAAGGTCACATTCTAGATAGATCGTTGGGTTTAAGGATCTGGCAGTTGTTTTCGACTATAAGCTGCTCTTCTCAGAACATATAACTTATATCACGCCTTCTGTTTCTAGAATGCTGCGTTATTTGGTCAGAAATTGAAGCAGTTTTGTTAATCTCTGCATAATGAAAACTCTGTGCTACTACTCTATTCGCAGTAAACTGAATTATGTATATATAATTTGGTCGCCTTTATATACATTTTATGTCAAATACAGTAGATCAAATGTTATGTCACGTTCTATCAACTTTATCTGCAATCTTTATGATAGGTGTTGTGGTCGATGTGATACCTATTTTGAGCAGCTATCATTGATTTTGATATGCCACTCAGAACAGCGTAATGGGTTGTCGTGATATTGTCATATAACGGGTGATTTTTTAAGAGTTAAGTTTTTCAGATTGGCAACAGTGGTTGGGAATGGCATCCAAACGTCATTTGTCAAAGTGAAAAGTTTTCAGTATACTCTGCCATTTCATCATGGAAAGACTTACAAACAAGCAACGATTGAAAATTGTTGAAATTTATTATCAAAAATTCGTGCTCTATGAAAAATGTGTATCGTTTTTTACGACCCTATATTGGTCGTCATAATCGACCTGGTGAATCAACAATTCGTGCTGTTATCCCAAATTTCGCACCAAGTTTACTTTGTTTGACATTAAACCATTGTCTCGCATGCGCACAGTACTGAAGAGAATATTGCAGCTGTAGCGTACAGTGAGCGTAGCGTAATGAGGATCGTGAAATGTCAATTCGTCGCCGTTTTCAGCAATTGGGCATGTGTTACTCAACTACATGGAGAAGTTTACGTTGATTTGGGTTTGAAAGCCTATAAAATTCAACTTCTGCAATTTTTGGTGAATGGGCCTTCGAACAGCTTAATGAAAATCTGCTGTTTTATCGAAAAATTGTGTTCAGCGATGAGGCTCATTTCTGGCTTAACGGATATGTAAATAAACAAAACTGTCGCATCTAGAGTGATGAACAGCCACAGCCTAACTCTACTTACAAGCCATGAACATAGACTTGGCAACGCCGCATCTGCTCAATCCGGTAGACCGATCGATCTTCGAACATCGGTCTACTGCATGTTAATAATTGCCTTTTCAGAAAAATTTTCAGCGAAACGGTACTTTGTATAAAAAATAGTTTCAACAAAAATTGTAGATTATACAATTATCTATAGAAATTAATAATACACTTTTTTTCTAAGGAGAATTATGTCTGAGATATAGCGATTCAAATGTAGTTTTTTAGTATGTTCACTAAAAAGTTCACTTTATCAATTAGAATTGTCAATATGCTATAAATTTCATTATTTTTTATTATCAGGTGAGAGTAAGTTTAATGCGTCAATTCCTTCAAACCTTTATTGAGATGTGTACAGTAATTTGGATGGTAGAATGATTCTGATATCATATTTGTAACGAGCAAGCAAATTTTCCAGTTGAGACTATATAGTTAATTTCAGTTGTAAAATCCATTTTAAATCATTAGGAGACAGTTTATTTGTATTAATAAAAACATTTACATGCATATCTGAATCTATTAAATCTGATTAATAATTTGTAAACTGTTTATTTGTGAACATTCAGTTACATTGGATGGAAAAACTAGAGTAAAAAAATGCTGTTAGTTTCAAAAGTTTTTATATTACACGATTTACATATTAAAATCTTTTTGTATCATTGGATGTTAAATTACAAAGTGAATCTGAGTTTTCAAAGGCTTCATTCAATTTCTCACAATGTTCCTTCAATGCTGGTTCTTTCAGCTGGATATTTTCTTTGAGAGTGGACTGTTTTTGATAAGTAGGGGTAAATAAAGAAAAATACTTTGCACTGCATTTAAATTGAGTTTAACTCTATCAATCTAGCCTTCTGTTGATCAATCTAGCAAACTATGAATACTTTCTCTAGTAAGTGCTCCCTCCGGAAAATGTTTGGCACAAACTACAGAATATTTTCTGGGGGTCCATGATGCCCTAGGAATATTTTTTAGCCATTTATTCGTTAGATTACCAAATGGAAAACAAAATACAGAAACTGGTGGTTCGCCGGCCTCGAGGTAACTTTTGTGTTCGACTTGCATTCAAGCACACAGCAACGACTTGGCATATTAATTTTAGTGCTAACATCAAGAACAAGACCTATAAGAGATTAGTTCTAAATAACTACTTAATCTAACAAAGGGTAAGTAACTCTACTAATCATAAAAAAGGAACAATTCTAGCAAATAATGCTTTTGTTAATGTATGAACTACACAGTCAAAACAACAGTAATTGGTAGCTCTTTACATACAACATTCAAAGGTATTCCTTAGTCTGTTGCTGAAAAAAACACAGTAGCACTTTCTACACACTATACATCACATAATAGCACAACAACTAAAACGCGGACTTTTGTTTTTACACAATTATGAGATGGTAAAAGTTAGGTATTATTCCTATCTCTCCAGGTATAACCAAAAAAAAAGCACAACTTAAAACACAACAGATATTCCTGTTTATATAAGACATTTGCGGGAAATTTCTTTTGCTTGTTCTTCACAACTTCAAACAATAGCAGTTTTCACAACTTATTTTTGGATTTGGATGTTATTTCTCTCGTTAAGTAGCGATTTATTCAGCAGCAATGACCAGAAACCATTACAACGCCATTACAGCATCATTATTTGTGGGTCTTGCTTGGATGTTGCCAGATTTCCTAGTTCATGGCTTGTAAGTAGAGTTAGGCTGTGGAACAGCCACATGCCATACAAGAATTACCGATGCATCCCGAAATAACGACACTTTGATGTGGTTTATGGGCTGGTGGCATCATCGGTCCATTTTTCTAAGATAACTTGAGAACAGCCGTTCTCAAGTTATAAATTGTGAAGCGTGTAACAAGCACGACTTTGTTTTTTACATCCGTCCAGTGAACGCATGGATGTTTGTGTTTGTATATGAATTAATTAGGTTAATTATAAATGATTGTACGTTGGGTAACGTACGTAGATTACAAACCCACTGGCCGTTCGGAACCGGAGTTAAACCGTAGGTCCACTGAATTGAAAAAAACTTCGAATTAACAATTTTACTTTAATATTAAGAATAATTTAAAAAATAACTCATGTAAAACCAAAATTAAATTCTTTAACACACCCTATCTCAAAAATAAAGTTATTGGAGGACTATATGCTTTCAGCTTTCTGGTGCTGGTGGGCTTGAATCCCACCGTAATATTGTTCGGAATCGGTATTAAACTGTATGTCCAACACAGCTATAAGGGCCTCTGACCTCCGCTTTTAAAACAATAATGAAAATAGCATTCAATGTTAATATCAACGACCATTCAACAAAGTGAAATTACATTTCCCTTGCCAGAGACTTGAAAATCTAATATCCGGTACTGAAAATATTGGAAACTAGCGAATAATCTGAAATATATTTTAGTTACTTCTCGTTTCCTAGTCATTATGATTGTAACACTATCATCTGAACCTTTACTAACATCATGTTCAAATAAAAGATACATTTTTGAATGAACACTTCAATGTATATTTTACTTGAACTTCAAGTGTAAATCAAAAGTTGAAGTGTTTTATTTTATATTTTATTGTAAGGAATTGTCACCAAATAAATGCCAATATAAAATTTTGTTATTTCATACGTCATCAATTGCCAATATACGTTAATTTGAGGAGCGTGTTTCTTTTGTACTGGCCTATCAATTTTCTGACCAAAACTCATGAATTCATAAACATGATCAGAGAAAGGTTTTCAAAATCAATAATGGACCTTGAACAATTAATTGATTAACACTAATTAACAGTAAATGTCTCATTGTTGCTCCAAATTTTAACGAAATTATAATAAATAAAGACTTATTCGAAAAACAATAATACATTTCGTGATCCTATAGTGTCAAGTTTTAGTGAATCACTTCTAATTAAGAAGTGTTTCATAATATTATTTCATAATATTCATTACGAAGTTCATTTATAGTAATCTTTATTGTAGAGAAAAGAATTTCTTACAAATGGCAGGAGTTTGACAAATCATTCTCTCACTCCTCCACAAATAAAATTAACATAAATTAGGGAATAATACAAAAATAGTAGATAAAGATACAAAATTAAACCAAGATGAAACTAATGATTGAAGTCTAATAAGTGTAAACTTCGTAAACTTAGTGATTAATTCACCATAAGACTGAAAAAAAAAATGTATATGATGCACAAAAAAATAAGTTATAAAAAGAAACACATAAAAAGATGAAGTGAGCATATTCATATTAAAGACTTTGCCTTGAAGTGCTCCGAATACTCGCTGACAGAATAGTAGAAGCAAAATCTCAGAAGATATTTCTTGATGTTTATTTTGAATTTATTGAAAGAAAGCTCTTTGAAATGGGAAGGTAAAATATTGTATAAATTATAATCTATCGAGTTTTTTTTTTTTACTTATTAAACGATAGGTACTTAGTTCTTCGGTTATTATTTGCGCCTCTTGTATTATAATTATGTAGATCAGACTGTTTTTATCAATGTATCTGCACCCTTATGTATTTCTAGAAGAACGTTGTATATCCACAATGTAGGCAAAGACAAAATTTCATATTTTATAAATAATGGTCTGCATGAATCCAAGTAACCAACGCCTGCCATTATTCGAATTGCCTTTTTCTGCAACCTGAAAACCTACCAAGGCGTTGGAACAATTTCCCCACAGAACGCCATAACACAAAAATGAGTGGAATAGAGAGAAGTATGTAATTCTTAATGTGGTATCGCTCGTTATAGTTCTCATTCGTATAAACAAAAATAGAGTACCCGAAAGTTTTCCTCTCAGTTGTTCAATATGGTCTTTGCAAGTAAGTTTGCTATTTAGCGTTACGCCAAGCAGCTTTGCATAATTTTTTACCGCAAAATTGTCAATGTGATTAGATTAAAAGACTATATTTTGAGTTTTGTCATCGTTCAATTTGAGTTTGTTTGCCGTGAACCATAATTGAGACTTGGTATTTACGTACGTGGTTTTTTTCCTTCAAGCCTGAACGATTTCTACCATAGTAAACAAAAGTAGTGTCATCCGCGAATAATACCGTTTTCAGTGGATCCATTAGGTTGGGTAAGTCGTTTACATATATAATGAATAACAATGGCCTCAGAACTAGCGATGCTCGATATACATCGATGCATCGAAAACATCGATATTTACCATTTGATACATCGGATCCGTTCGATACATCGATAATATTCGATGTTTTACGATGCATCGATGTATTTAATTCAATACATCGAAGTCATTGACAATTGAATTTTTATTATTTAGAATAATATAATAATATCACATCACGTACCTAATAATAAAATAATTTGCACTGACAAAGGCTGTATATGACTTTATTCCTTTGCTTGCCAGACAATGTAAAATTTGAAACAAAATATAAGTATAGATTGACCAAGATATTTAGCGGTGTGGTGGAAAATGGAACTAACGCCTTTTCTATAAAGACGTCCTGTCACTCCAAACAAAAATTTCAAATATACTAGCGCCATCACTCGCACGTCAAAATATCTTGGTGTAACGTGTGACTTTAGTTAAATAATCTGTACCAAATAATTGTAAATAATTCAATAAAAGCGAAGATTGTATTTCGGAACTTTACGAATGTTCGTATATTACGAACACCGGTAAGCAGATTGAGGGAACACCCCTTAGATGTGTGGGATGATTATAAACAACAATTTCCTCAATTATTTAAAATTGCTTATAAATATTTAACTATAGTGGCCTGCTCCGTACCATCCGAAAGGCTATTTTCTAAAGCTTCACAAGTTTTAAATCAACAACGCACCAGAATACAAGGAAAGCGAGTAAATAAAATTTTATTTCTCCAAAGTTTGGAAAGAAAGTATTATAAATTCTAATTAACTACATGACTAAACTTGATTAAAATTGTAATATTTTCATGTTCTTCCTAAAAAAAGATTATTAAAATATCAATTTGTATTTCATTGTCTGTCCTATATTTTGATCTCAAACGCGATTTTTGAAATGTGTACTTAGACCTGTCAAAATTACTATGAATGTTGACAGATTCTCATATAAATTTTGATAAATCGAGGGACACTGTTACATCTGAATCCGTACTCAATATTATTGTTCCTTTATATTTTAAGCGATGCATCGAAAACATCGATGTTTCAATCCGATGTATCGAATAACATCGATGCATCCTTTCCGATTGATGCATCGCAAAAAATATCGATGTATTTTTTGAATGAACATCCCTACTCAGAACTGATCCTTACGGGACTCCATGTCTTAATAGCTTAAATTCAGACATACAATTTTCATAACAGACAGATTTCAACAACAAACAAAATTGACTTGGTTCGAAAACAGTTGCGTAAAGAAGGAAGGAAGATTGAATTATTTGAAAGGGGTGAAAGTATGTAGTAGTAAATGAATTGAACAAATTCTGAAAATGATTATTTTTTAACAATATTACTCATTCACATCTAATTACATCAAAAATTCATCAAAATGTTGGCTTGGTTCGAAATCAGTAGCGTAGAAAATGAATGAATATCGAATTATTTGAAAGGGGTGAAACTGATTGTAAATGGATTGAACAAATTCTGAAAACAAATGAATCTCTTTAAGAAGGTTTATTTCAATGCATTCTACTCAAAATTTCTTCAAATAAATGAATATTTTCAAAAATATAAGGTATATTTATAAATATAAGGTAAGCTGTTAAATGTTATTACAGTCTCAATGAGTTTTTGTCAGAGTAGATCTTTTAAGAGTAAGATGTTTTAGTTGATTAATTAGGTTTATTTATTATCTTGGTGCTGATTTGTAAGCCCGTATATTTTCTTTTTTTGTTCTTTTATATGACCTTTTCTACAATGTATTTTGCATTCAACAGAAATAAAGTAAATAACAAATATCACATGTCAATTATATAAAGGGGATGATATTTTTCGTAAATGGATTGAACAAACTCTGGAAAGGATTATTTCGTATCAATAGTATTCAATCACTTCTAATCACATCAAAACTTTATCAAAATGTTCGCTTGGTTAGAAATCAGTAGCGTAGAAAAGGAATGCATATCGAATTATTTGAAAGGGGTGAAACTAGTAGTAAATGGATTGAACAAATTCTGAAAACCAATAAATCCCATTGAGAATGTTTACGTCAATGTATTCCATTCAAAATTTTTCAAAATAAATGAATATTTTCGAAAATATAAGGTATAACAAAAAACACATGTCATATTTATAAAGGGGATGATATTTTTC
Organism: Henosepilachna vigintioctopunctata; assembly: GCA_030704895.1. Taxonomy (NCBI): domain Eukaryota; kingdom Metazoa; phylum Arthropoda; class Insecta; order Coleoptera; family Coccinellidae; genus Henosepilachna; species Henosepilachna vigintioctopunctata. The sequence goes on along the minus strand of JARQZJ010000008.1, from coordinate 1,210,292 downwards.
GTAAATGGATTGAGCAAATTCTGAAAATGAATATTTACTAATAACATTGTTCATTTACATCTATTCACATCAAAAATTCATAAGGAGTTGGCTTGGTTCGAAATCAGTATTGTAGAGAAGGCAGGAAGATTGAATTATTTGAAAGGGGTGAAACTGGTAGTAAATGGATTGAACAAATTCTGAAAATGTATTCCTTTCAAAGGTTTTCAAAATAATTGAATATTTTCAAAAATATTAGGTATAACAAAAAACACTTGTCATATTTATAAAGGGGATGATATTTTTCGTAAATGGATTGAACAAATTCTGAAAACGAATAAATCTCATTAAGAATGTTTATTCCGATGTATTCCATTCAAAATTTTTAAATATAAATGAATATTTTCAAAAATTTAAGGTATATCATAAGAGACTTGTCAAATTCATGGTGGGGATGATATGTTTCGTAAATGGATTGAACAAATTCTGAAAATGATTATTTCGTGATAATATTATTCATTTACATCTATTGGCATCAGAAATTCATCAAAAAGATGGCTTGGTGAGAAATTAGCAACGTAGAAAATGAAGGGAGATTGAAGTATTTGAAAGGGGTGAAACGAGTAGTAAATGGATTGAACAAATTCTGAAAACGAAAAAATGTCGTTAAGAATGTTTATTTCCGTGTATTTCATTTGAAAATGTACAAAATAAATGAATTTTTTCAAAAATATAAGGTATAACAAAAAACACTTGTCTATATATAAAAGTGATGATATATTTCTTGAATGGATTGAACAAACTCTGAAAATGATTATTTCGTAATATTACTCATTCTCATCTAATCACATCAAAAATTCTATCAAAATATTGGCTTATTGTGATTTATTCGCAATATCATATTGTAGTAGATCCCGCCGATCGTAGCGTGTGTGCGCACTTTAGTCAAAACGGTCGCTGAAAAACCGGTGGCCAGTTTCACACACAGATATACGTTTCTTGATGATTTTTTCGATTATTTCACTGAATATTGATATGATTGAAATCTGCCGATAATTGTCCACAAGGTCACGATCTCCCTTTTCGAAAATTGGAATAATTTTGGAATATTTAAATAAACTTAGAAACATTCCTGTTGAAAATATAGTATTAATGAGTTGTGTCAAAGGTTCAATGATTATTTCAAAAGTGTTTTTTTATGAAATAGGAGTTTAATTTACTTGTATCCAAACATTTTGCATTTTTTAATGAATTTATAACCTGATGCACTTTTCCCGAGGTGTTGGTAACAAAAAAAAAGAACTTGAGGGAGCTGGGAATTTTTTGAAGTTTGAAATTGCGTCATTTGATGAATTAGGAAGTGTTCTCACGATATTCTCAGCAATTTCAACAAAAAAATTATTGAAATTTTCCGAGGATATATTGCTAGTTGCATGAGAATAACCATCGCTTCTATTGCGCTCATAATTGTTGGTAATCTTCCAAAAGGTTGTGGACATAGGTATTTTCTGAAGTCAATATGAAATTATCATAAGCTAACCTCTTTGTATTTTTGAACTGAGAAATATAGCGCTGTTTATAATTTTTATGAATATTGAGGAGACTTTTCATATTGTTCAATCTATTATTGAACCAATTTACCGGACTTTTGTTTTTGACAACAAACTTCTTCAATTGAAAGTATTCGGCTACCGCATAACTATATTTGTCGGTTGAAAACAATGTAGAGCTGAACTCATCAAGATTTGCTGATTCCATTTTAAAATTTAGATTAAAATCTCCCACGACTATAATATTCGAAGTTGGCTTCATAATGTCTGCTAACAGATTTTCAAAATTTGTGAAAAAAACTTAAAATCGGTGCACAGACTAGATCTATACACAGCCAGCACAACAGTGTTAATATCTTTCAGAAGAATTCCACAGATTTCGGATGATTGTTCGACATTAAACTTATGGCAGTTCATTGGTTCATATTTAATTTAATTTAATAATTAATTATTTTTAATGTATATAACTGTACCACCATTTCTTTTGTTTTCTCTACAAAAACTGCTATCAAGTACATACCTATCAATGTTCATACTTTTGAGAATCGTTTCAGTCTGCCAGTGTTCCGAAAAGCAAATAATGTCGAAGTTTAATTCTGACAAGAAAAGTTCAATCATCTCATAATATTATTTACAAATATATAGCTAGTTTTCGATTCATTTGTTCAAAATATATAATACAATAGGAACAAAAGCAAAAGATATACCAATAATGACATGAACAAAGTTCTTCAAAGAGTATCTTGTAGTATCTCCAACAGGTCACAAAAACATACTACAAAAGGATCTTTGAAAAGAAAAATTAATACAAATGCTGAACGTCACCTCGCAGATGGCCGACGAATAACAGATTTATAACGTAGACTGAACAACTAGATACCTCGCCTCTATATGTGAATACACTGGGATACAAGCAAGGGCTGAATTTTTACCTGATCCAAGGTAAACCACCTGGACAATTATTTTTTAGATCACGTGCATTTCAAAGGATGTATATATTTGAGGGTAATAGATCAATAGCAACTGGATAATATTCTTTTTAAACGGACTATATTTTTGAAAAACTCACTAGATAATTTTCTGAATTACTACTTTTGAATTACTATTAAAGATATAGAAATAAAAAGCAATAGTGAATTAATGGAATAAAAGCTTTATGGTCAAGAACTGTCGCTATTAAAACATTCAAAAAAAAGAAACTGGACCTACCTTAACGAAGTTGATGGCCGTTGTTGTACCGGCAACGTCTAAGAGAATAGCAGTCACCTTCTCGAAATTTAACGATTCAACGTTTTTATTTCCGTCGCTCATATTTACCGGCAATATAAAAATGACTAGAGACTAATATTTGATTAGAAATGAAGTATATTAACTATGTTTTCCACTAAAATCTTAACAACTTAGTGAACAATTAACCAATACTCCAGAAGAAAATGGTGGCTCAACTGCTGGCGTCGGCGGTAGGAGAAATGAGGATACTATTTTTTATTCTTAATTTAGAGGGGAATATTCGCAGAATGCGCATGTGTGTTGTACCGTGATTCAACGGTTAAAATTTCAGCGGGAAATTTTGCCAATTTCTATAATCACGGAAATGTTAAAAGGTGATTTAAGTTTCTTCAATTCCTCTAAAATCATCAAATTCCAAAATTCACTTTGTGTATTGTCAAATTGTGATTGTAGGAAGACAAAAAGAGTTCATTTCTCTTTGAATGAAAATAAAATGTTCATTCTCCTTAAAGACAAGTAAAATATCAGAACGTTTATGTAAAAGGATAGCACAAAAATCCAGGCCATAAAAGATTTTGAATCTTTTAAGAAGATTAAAAATCTGATTATGCATTGAATATTTCAGAAGATGTAAGTTATACAATTAATTCCAATTTGAATCAGAAACTTTTCCGCATCTAAAAATATATACATAGGTATATTACATTTTTAATACTTTTTCATTGCCTGAAAGATTAGGATTAGGAATGAGCAAAAATATTACAGTATTGGATTTACCTTTGGCGGAGCGTATAAGTATTACAGGTATAGAATTTCAATAAAAATTGTTGACAAAATCCTATATGTTCAAGCCGATTTATGATAAGAGATAGAAATTTTTAGAAATATTTTGTATTTGAATACTGTGAATGAAATAACGTAATTTGTGCATACAAATAAAGTCTAATTTGTTTTAATATTGTTTTTTTGGGAAAATATTTAGGTCTCTGATTAAATCCTTTAAAAAATGAAGAATAGTTTTGTATTTGACAATTTTTTAACAAAAAATTCACTTAAAATCAATGATATAACTTGAAAAACTTTTCAATTTCTGCAGGAATGTTAATCTTAAATTCTATTTATTCTGTAAATATTAAATGTGGAAGTATACTAGGACATTCTTATGAAAACATTTTTCTAATTAATCAAGAGTATCGTAGCAGAGCTGGTTAACTGAACATGTACGAGCATGCCTCCATTATATCTTGAAGGATAATGGATGCATCACTTACACATGTGTACTTACGTACATCGTAGCAGATCGCTATGCCAACATATACGAAGGATGTCTCCATTATACCTTGATTGTACTTCATACATGTGTACATGCTAATATAGCAAACTTTGACTTTGAGTGGAAATTAAATCTTTCCACTTTTTGTCGTTAGAAGCTACGAACACAGTAATAAAATATTTTGAGTCAAAGTAATAGATAATCGCAAAAATAATTTTTTTCACAAAATGATCGGGGACGGAAAGCATCGGCATTAATGACGAATTTTCACCAATTGTCTAGATGTTGGGAAGAAATATGTATTATCATTAGAATTTTCTTCTGAAAACGTAAAATGGACTATAAAGTGAAATAAACTATGCTTTTAGAAGACAGTCACAGTACCAGTGTCTTCGAAAATTCCAACAATCTAAAGCAGGGCTTCTTAAACTATGGGTCGCGACCCCAAGTGGGGTCGCGTAGCAAAATTCTGCGGTCGCAATGGATTTTAGGAGGCACATCCATCTCATAAAATTTTTTACGCATATTTTAATTTAATACTTACCACGCAACTACTTGGATATATTCGAGCGAATTAAGACGGTCAGAATCCACTTATTATTTTTGAAACTATAATAAATACAATTTTATAATTTTTTGTGCAATTTTTAATTTTAGATTTTTGTATGTTTCAAAATGAATTCTAAAATTATATATTTTCATATGTATATTGTTACCTAATAAATAAATAATAAAAAAATATTAATTTATTTTTCCCTTATATTTGTATGAAGTCGTCAAGAAACTGGCAATCATAAAGGTCGTGAATGACAAAAGTTTAAAAATCCCTGACCTAAAGCATTTCAAATAATTTTTATAACAAGCTTTTTATACAAGGAAGTCAAATGTTAGAGAATCGAAGAGATGATTTGGAAATGAAATTGAACGTGTTAAATATGTATCTAAGTAGAATCAATTGTATGAATAATTATTTTCACCACAAACTTCTCAGAAGTATAAATTAACAAACTAGTAGTATTAATTTAATTGGTACGACATAATTTACCAACTTGGTATATGAAATATCAAAAAGTTGTTATTTCAATTTCATATGCTATAGTAATACTGTATTAAACGCAAAACAAATCAATGAATTACAGAATTTTCAATAAAATTATATCTTGTACTATATGCTATAGTAATACTTTATTAAACGCAAAACAAATCAGTGAATCACAGAATTTTTAATCAAATTATACCTTGGACTTGAAAGTTACATGTCAGAAAATAAACACATTGTAATGGCATGTATGTATATTTATATAATAATGTATGTTATATATATATTTATATGAAGGTGCATTTTACAATCAATACATACAAGTGTGTCTCATCTATTGATTCTGAGGACAAATATTGTACTTTGACAAAGGAAATTCATAAATTTGTAAAGTCTGCAGTCTGCAACACAAAAATGATATGAAATGAAGGAAAAAAGTAATGAAAAAATAAAACTATTGCTTAAATTATATACTAAGTTATTATTTTAACACTTGTTACATGAAAAGTTGTCAAAACTTTGTAATGTCTATGGCTTTTGCAATATTGTTTATAATTAAAATTACATCAATTATAATATATTTTAACTACTTCCCTACACACGACACATTTGGTATTTTCAGTTTCAGAGACAACAAGTAATATCATACGTAATAATAGAAAAATAACTGTCACAATGTAAATTGTTTTTAAATAATAACAACAAATGTAAATCAGTCTCGAAGTGAAAAGAAATTCATGCTTAATGTTAAAGAAAATAATTAATAAAAATGACTTGTGGTCCACAATAGTTTACTGAAATGCACAATTGTGCAACTGTCAAATACAAATATATAAATTAAGAGGAATTAAATTCTATGATTCTCCCTAAAAGAAAAAACTGTTGCAGAATTAGGAACATCTTCTGATAAGGCTCCATGTTTTTAAAATGCATATCCATATCAATAAAATAACAGTAGTTGTCACAAAGTTCTAATACCAATGCATATTGATGTTCATTGAACTAAACATTAAAATATCTTTCAGTCTGCATAAAATAAATCAACTGCATAGCAGTTAGAAGTTCAAAAAAAATTCTAACTTTATGATAATTGAAGATATAATGAGATAGTTTGAACCATAAATAAAGTGTACTTTCCATAAATTTCATTTTGAGATTTATCATCATGTTATATGAAATTTCAATAATCCTTATTTTGGAAATTTTATGTATATTTTTTTCATTTTAGAATTTAAATTCAAAGCATTTTTTAACATAAGGTTATTTCAGATGAATATTTTGAGAACTGAATAACTACTCTGAGTCAGTCTATGCACTTGTAATACTATTCATAAATATTGAAATACTACAAATAAATTACTAAATCTTTGTTAAAAATAATGTTGTCATGGACTATAGTAAAGCAGTAAAAGATCACAACCATAATAAAAAAAAATTAAGTACAGGCTCAATTTATAATATGAAGAACATTCTGAAACTGCAAATACCAAAGCCTCTATTCGAAGATTAATACTTTCGTAGAAACACAATAAAACTAGATTTCAGTCTTGACAATTATACAAGTATTCCGGAATCCAATGTTCAACACTTTATAATCTACGGATCAACCAACTGACCGAAAAATATAACATTTACACAATATTTTTTAAGTCCGTTTTCTTCAAATTGGTCACTAATTGCAATTACGCTTATTATTTTGATAACATATAAAAAACTGTACAAACACCAATTCATCTCTCAAGCATAAATAAAAATATATATATATTATATTGTCCATTTTTTATCTTCTAAATTTTACAGTGAGGCAGTAGATATTTTCGATGATATGGAATAAAAAATTAAAATTGATATAGGCACAATTCATTACACTAAAAACTACCGAAATAAAAAAGTCTGAATATCATTACAAGATCAAAATGAGCAAAGTGGAATAAAAAATAAGACACCAAAAAAAAAAGCATTTACAAAGAAGCTATTTCTAATTCCAGCAGAAATCATATACAGGCAGACATGTATATATATATATATATATATATATATATATATATATATATATATATATATATATATATATTCATCAATTGATGGATAATAACAAATATCTTCAATAACTTACTGTTATTTTTCTGACCAAAGTAATAGGTATTATTTTCATGTTAACAACATATTTATAATTTAGAATATTGAATTAGATAGATCCATCAAAATATTTTACTACAACATATGAAATCTTTGACATAACCAAGGTGTAGATATTTTCCAATGTCTATTAGGACCAGCAAGCATTCATAATGATAAACAAATCCTAAATTAGTAATCTAAAAAATTATAATATGAAACTATTGAAATGTTCTATAAAAATTCACACAAAATGATCAGAAAAAAATAAATGTGAACAAATACAAAACAATTAAGTTATATGGATCTAAGAATTCTATTGGATAGATTTTGATCTTCTCAACTGATCATTTTCACCAAAATATAAATTATTAAGTTAACAAAATATAAAGTTTAATAAAAGAAGGAAAAAACAAAGGTCTCATACTACTTGTTAAGGAAATAGAGTAAATGATTCACAATAAATAATTAAATTTCACTAAAATATTACCTATTATTTAATATTTAAATTTACATATTCAGTAAAATGACAGTTTATTCAGAAATAAGATGAGTAAAATTGAAATACCACATATTGATTAAATAAACAATAAAAAGAACACTGGCACGAATTATTTAACAGTGATTATCTTTTGGTTATTTCTTCCGACATGAAAAAACCTTGAATAATTATAAAATTATTCTTATAGTTATTACAGAAACAGGTCAAATGAAGCAAAAAAGCCTCAAATCAAACAGAACATGCTATCAGGTTTAATATATTTTCGCCTTTAATCTTGATAAAAGCATCAGAGTAAATAAAATAAGAAAATGGAAAATATTATTTTTAATTGAATATAAACTTAAATTCAAACACTTGAACTCATAATTTACACTTTATTCACTACATAGCATGACGCGTTTCGTCGTTACAAACGACTTCTTCAGATGTTTACAGAGTGATGAATTTATTCTGTAAACATCTGAAGAGGCCGTTTGTAACGACGAACCGCGTCATGCTATGTAGTGAATAAAGTGTAAATCATAAGTTCAAGTGTTTGAATTTAAGTTTATATTCAATTATAATGGATTTACATCAAGTAAACGCCAACCCTATTAAATATTATTTTTAAAATGATTCAATATAATATAAAAGCACCATTGTATGATAAAATTAAAGATTTGGAATGTATATTATCAGGTAATTAATACATTTGTCTTTGATCCATCTCGAAGACTTTGAGTTGAATGATACATATATATGATTGTAGACATTCAACGAAATTTTGAAAATGAGTTATTTAATGTTTAATTTACATGTCTGTCTTACTTGTAGCTTCTCTGTATAAAATAATGAACTTTTCAATAATAAACTCTAAAACAAGTCATAGTGCTACAGCAAAAAAGTCTGAGAAGTCATATCTCATTACATACTCAAACAAGGGAACTAGGCAAGCATTTTATCACATAAAACATTTCACATAGAAATGTATTAAAAGTATTAAATGTTAAAAACCACCGCTATTTGCCAACTGTAAAATTCAGAAGACCACACTGCATGAATTGTATATAAAACAATCATTTTAGGTCATATTCCAGTTCAGTTAGAACACCTATTCTCTTAAATGATCAACACATATATGTTAATTGAAGATCACGAAAACTTCATCGCATTGCTACAATCAATGCAAATAACGCACATACAACTAATGATTTCGCATTTACACTAGCGGATCGACCTTCGACTGTGAGTTCTTCACTCTTCACTACCTCATTAGGGTGCTTTTTATTAGTTTTGAATTTCTTTGTGGTATTGGGAATACGGGTAGTAGTAGTCGTACGCACCGTTGTCGTTGTTGTCCTCAACGTAGGTAAAGTCCACCAGGTAGGTGATTGTTCGGCCATATTGTAGGTTGCTGTTGTAGCTGCTTTAGAGTCCCACACTTTGAACACAATTTTCATATTGTGTTTAGTGCAACTTCCTATGGAAAATATGTTCAACATTAAATTGATAGTTGTTAAAAACAGATTTCAAACAAGAATATTGCAGTATGGAATCTTTTTTTATTTATTTGACATATTTTTGATCTTACATTCTCATAAATAATACAAGATGAACTATATTATTATAAGTAGAGCTCGGAAGAAATGCATCTTTTGCATTTTTTTATACTTCTTCCCAAAAAATGCATTTTTTAAAGATTTGAGCATTTTTTGTATTAATTGCCAATTATTTTAAAATCCTATTGAACAGAAAGTTTTCATTATGGAGTTTTTAAATCTGTTTGGGTTTGGAACTACCTGCTACCCCAAAATGGGAAATACCAAATACCACAAACAAGTAACTGTAACCGGGGGATTTCCAAAACATCGCAGCCGGAGGGGCTTCCCCGGAATATTTTAGGTAAACCTTTAATTGAGCAGTATCTTCCAATGGAAGCATTACGATGAGTGAACAGTGAACCTGTTTTACTTTCTTTTAATCAGGATACAATATACAAGTGTTTGAGTCGAAATTCCTAAAAAGACATTCAATGATATGTGGATAAAGTGTCACCGAGAACTTACTTGGGATGGGATTGGGACCACCTTTTTTGTACAGTGTATTCAAAAATTGTAAGTATATGTTACATATTGCTATTGTCTTTGGTTTTGAAGTATGTTTTATCTAAAAGTATAAGTATTCATGTATTTAAGATATAGGTAACATATTATTATTTTTCATTCTTTTCTTTTCACTTATTCGCAACTTATTTTTTAACAAATTGTAACCGGATGTTACCATTTTGTTGTTTATTTAATGAGATTTGAGGGTTTTCATCGATTTTGTAAACCTTTCGTTTATAATAAAGGCGTTTAATAATAATTCACAAGATCATAAAATCATAAAACTGTTAAACCTATTTTAAGAGATAATTATAAAACAAAAGGATGAATGATATGGTCTGACGTGATTGACACGTTCTTTGTGCCTAAGAAGTAGAAAATTTTTCCTTTTAAAAACGTACAGAGTGTCGAATTATTTTGCAGTGGGATATTTGTTTTTTTTTGCGTATATTTGTCATGTAAAAATAATCAGTAGTTTTCCGTTCTCATTATAGATCCCCGCCGAGAAAAAATTCATTGTGGATCAACGACCAACACGTGAAATCTGCAAAGCATATTTCCAATATGCAGAAATTATCATCGCAACAAACCTTAAGAGGTTACCTCCAACAACAGAAGCCAAAAAAAAGACTACAAAAAAGAGTTTAATGAGGATTTGTGCAAGGCAATGATTGCCAGTAACATACCGTTGTGGAAGTTAAATAATCCCAACCTGAAGGAATTTTTAGGAAAATATTGTAAACTAAATATTCCTGACGAGTCGACCTTACGTAAAGCAAGTGTAGACTCAATTTATAAACAAACATTAACTTATATCAAAAACGAAGTCAATTCAAACCATTTCTATATTGTAGTAGACGAAACCACCGATTCGTGCGGTAGATATATCGCACATGCGTTAATAGATGTTTTGGGGGAAACAAATCCAAGCAGATCTTTTTGCTTCAAAAAAACTTGAAAAAGCTAAAAATTTAACAATTGCACGATTTGTCCAAGATTCATTGAACAATTTTTTCTTGTCCCAAATTGATCCCACAAAAATATTTATTTTATTTTTATCTGATGCAGCACCTTATATGATTAAAGCTGGACAATATTTAAAAATATTTTATTTGAATCTGCAACATGTAACCTGTCTAGCGCATGGAATTAATAGAGTGGCAGAATGTATAAGAGAGCAGTTTCCTTTTGTCAATGACTTAATTAACAATGTAAAAAAAGTATTTTTAAAAGCTCCGACACGCGTTCAATTTTACAAAGAAAAATTTCCAAATCTTGCCTTATTTCCACAACCTGTAATAACTCGTTGGATGCAGCTTTATTTTATGCTGACAATTATCACGCCATTAAACATGTAATTGACGATCTGAGTGACTCTTCATCGACATCTATTTTAAACTCAAAAAATCTTTTAAAAATTCATTAATAAAGAATAATTTAATATTTATAAAAACCAATTATATGTTTGTATCTACAACTATTAAAAATTTTTAAAAATCTTGTATTCCAATAACGGAATGAGTAGCTCTAATTAGCCAGTTTGAATCAAATTGTGAGAAAGTATGTGGACAAATTGGGACCGTCGTTCTAAATAAATTCAATTCTGTGGCTCAAAATAATACAGGCTTTCAAATTTTGAAAAATATGTCGAAAATTTTTATAGGCGATGTAAATATACCAAATTTAGAATTAAACATCATTTTTAAATATAAATATGCTCCCATTACATCAGTTGATGCTGAACGAAGTTTTTCAATTTTTAAACACATGTTTTCTAACAAGAGACAAAGTTTCCTCCTAGAAAACTTTGAAAAACACATAATTATTAATAGTTTTCACAATAATTGAAAGACGTGGCTTATGTCTATTTAAATATTGTTATTTTGTTTTATTGTTACCATGATAATTTTTATAGTACCTATATATTATTATTATTTTATTATTCATAAAATCTGATAGTTAATATCAATTTTCGTTGAATACCTAATTATGAAATCCCGCTCCTACTCCCTACCATAGTAAAATAATGAAATAATAGTATTATTCAACATTATAATATACATCATTTCTTGCATTTGTTTCTAAAATCTTTGCATTTTTTGTCAAATTGTGATGCATTTAAATGCTGATATTTTTGGCTTTTTTGGTTGCATTTTTTCCGAGCTTTAATTATAAGTATTCAAATCTGTACAATTATTTGCATAAAACAGAGTTTGAACAATTGAAATTTAAATGAAAATATTATTAAAAAATCCATATAAACCGATGAAATAGTAATTCAAAGTAGACCGTTAGTTGTCAAAAAATTTGCAATAACCCATGGTACATAAAATAATTTTGTCAAGTTAATCAAAAACAAAACATTACGTTTGACCGCGATAGCGAGCCCACTTATCGTTAATCGAACTTATCTAACCTGATAAGTCTATTTAAATCAATTTCAAAATTCCTCATCCAAATTTAGTAGTGAGAACATAGAATTTCGAGGCGTTAATTTCTTGGGAAATATCACAAGTCAGCGAAAAACGGCAAACTATCTCAAGATAGTTTTTTGTGCTATAAGGAATATCGCTAATTTTAAATAGTTAAGATATTAATATTACACTATATCAAATAGTTAGTGTAGGACGTCATGACAAAATACTAAACTTGTAAGTGCGCCGCGGCCTGAAAAAGATTGGGAACCCTGAATTACACTTATGCAAATCATTTTATATCCCATACAAGCAATATATGCGTTCAATATTCAATATAATATTTTCAAAGCAAAGAAAATTTTAAATAATTTAAGTATTTCAATAGTTGTCGTACCTCCAATACGTCTGTGTAAATCATCATTAGTGGATGTAGATATAAAATAATAATCATGACCTGGATGGAACTCTAGGCCTCCTGGTTGTGGAGTGAAAGGCCGAAAAGTTATAGTGAAATACATAAGTTTGTATGGCTTATCACATACTGCTATAATACTTGGATTAGGATTCATTATCCTACATGTTTCATATTCATCCTTGGACACATTATATATGATATATTTTTCCATGTTCTCTTCCATAGAACCTTGTGTGTAAACAGGACATATTAAATCCACTTGATCATACTCAAATTGAAAGTTATTCTTATTAACATCAATAATGTTATCTGTGTTATCAATTCTGAATATGGGGTTTGTTGAGTTCCAATGTATGGTCATCAATCTGGCGCTCCCAGGTTTTAAAGCCAATATTGTCTGTATACTAAGTAGTAGTATAAGAATAAGGCAATGAGTAAGTGTGACGCCCAAGTTCCAGAACATCATGTCTACCGATTTAAAGTTAGAATTTTCCTCTCATTTCCTTGTCTCAATCTGTTTTTCTGAAATGAAAAAGTGATAAAATATTCTCAAAAATTCACAAATAAAGTAATATATATATATATATATATATATATATATATATATATATATATATATATATATATATATATATATAATAAAAATATAATAAAAAAAAGAAGATCAATGCGGCAGAAAGTACAAACAAAAGCAGAAATCGTCGGTGTACCCCGCCATTGGAAGCAGCCTCTGACACGAGTTTCGAGCTTGTTGGCTATCATCAGAACGACCATTCAAGAACTATGAACTTAGCTACGCCGTTCTGAAGAGATCCAACAAGCTCGAAACACATGTCAGCGGCTGATTCTAATTGCTCGCTATACCGATGATTACTGATTTTGTTTTACTTTCTCCTGCACTGATCTTCTTTTTATTTGTCGTTCAAATTCTAGGTTAGAAATTCCGTAAAGGATAAATGGTCGACGCAAAAGCGAAGCAATGACTAGATCTCTGAACCCGAAGAATTCATGCGGAAGCCAAACAGTGGTGACTTCCTATACAGGATTCTTTTGATTCTTTTGTTGTTTTTTTTCCAACTCCAGGTTCGTATACCTGGAGACTTGGACAACTTAGCATATAGACTCACATTTTATTTCCAAATAATTTATATCTCAAAAATCGCAGTGATCACTGGCAAATTACTTACATCTTGCAGCATATTAATAATGTTTCTGTTCTCTTCAAAAGAAGAGTTTTCAGGTCGATTAATACGTACCAAAAGCTGGAGTCCACTCACAAGTTCACCTTCAGACAATCCTCCTAGATCAAGTTGACAACAAAATCTCCCAATGGACATGCAATTGTATATATTTTTAAAGACATATTTTTTTACATAAATACCCACTCCTTCTCCCTTTTTTATCTGTACATTTTCGTCCTGACTCACTCTAACTTGTATCAGAAAAGTATAATTATTAAAAGCTATTAAAGAATCATGTATAATTTTCATGATTAACATCAATCATGATTAATGTCAACAAGTTTGGGTAACAATCTTAATTCTGGTCTTTTAGCATTCACAAAATCATCATATTTGGCGACTAGGGAACATTTCTCCAATATACTGAAGAGTATAGACTATAATAATGTGAAGAAACATGTTATGGAGGAGTAGGGCAGACAACTTATTTTTTTGGGGAAATAACTTCAGAATTCTCCACCTTCGCTAGTCTAGCTCTAGTTTTGGAAGGCCAGGAAAATACTTTATCCTTAAAGTATTCTCCTGTTTTATTTTTGAATATAATCCAGATATTAATTTCTTAAGGTATTAAATATCGTTTTTAGTATGCCTTTGAAAATTCTATTTTTGCTTCAGAGCTACTTCCTTGTATGGAAAAACAAGCTTTAATGGTCTTTGCCTTTCAGGGTTGAAAAGCAGAGATCTAAATATTTTCAAAAATTGTGTAGAACGCTCAAATATAATAGCCCAACACTTCCTTTACAGATCATTAGCTTTTTGTATATCAGGGTCACTATCATTACCTTCTCTCATTTCAAAGATCATGACATTTACCCCTCTGATCTCTCTCTCCTGTACTTCCATTAATGTTGGCTCTACATCATCAAACAAACGCTCAGAGTCAAATGCCCACATACTCTTTCATTTTGTCACTAGTTTTGTCAAGATCAGGTCACCTTTGTCTCCTTATCAAAATCTGTGATATCAGCATAACTGAGCGCTGGCTTAATAGAGTATTTCAACATCTCAATGTCTTTCTGTAGCTTTTACCTCTGACAATTCTGATGATATGGAGGATGCACTCTCAATTTCCATCTTCCCATAAAATACATGAAAACCATGAGAAAATACAAACGATCTGAAGAAGAGCAGCATATAAAGCTGAATTGAAACATTGAAGTAATAAATTAATTCAAGATTAAAAAGAGAAATACCTTGAATTTTTCGAAAGAATAAAACTATATTGTAAAATAAGACCAGAATTTCCAATGCAAATTGCGATTTAAAATCGCAACCTTTCAAATCATAAACTTAATACTAAGTGGGGCAAACCAAAAGTTTTTGCAATGATGAGAAGAAACATAACAAAAAGAATAGACGCCACAACAAAAAATAAATGGTATCAGAAACAAATCAACGAAAAGACATCATACTTTGTCCACTTGAGATCAATTTCTGAATAGGAAATGTTATGCCCCATTAAAAATGAAGAGAGAAAAATAACTGAATATATTTTTCCAATAAATCATCAAAAATCAAATTACTTTAATTTATGAAACTTCCATTATTAACATTATGATTAACAATATGAATACAGTAGTAAACATTTCTAGTTACAAAGTTACTAAGTTTCTAACTGGAAGGATAGACAAAACAAAATGGAATTATATAAAAATATTATTCACTAACTGATATATTGAGGTAATAATAAAAACTTTGTTGAATCCACATAAGTAATAATTCTTTTATTAAGTGCTTATATTTAATCAATGTCAAAAGATTTGTCAGTGTCCCCAAGAAACATTACAACATTGTAAAATCTTATGTAAGACACTTACTTTTTCATTACTAAACAGAACAATTAACTAATTTGATTTTCAAAACACTCAAATACATAGTAAAATGTGTTAAATTTTTCTTTCAAATGTCTTAACTCTGTACCTGCTTTGGATTAGAACGAATTTCAAAACAAATTTTGAAAAAAAAAGTTATAGAGGCTGTATTTCTTTAATTGGAAAAAGCAAGTATACAGATAAGTTGATATATGAACCAATTCATTACCAATTACTGACTGTTATTTAGCACAATTATAAACTGACATTTATTTCCAGAACTATTCAAATAGGTAAATAGGTCTTGTGTGGAAACACAGGAGGTAAAATTGTTCTTGAGAAGATGAAAATTGAAAGTGAAAAGTGACAATTGATTTCATATTTTGTGTATCAATGCCAATAAAAGCCTTACTGAATGGTCCATTTTCAATGTTTTTATATTAATTAAATTCACAAAAATAATGAATTTGAAGCATTAAGTACTTATATACTTTTTACATACTTAATGATAATAATATAACACAAAAATACCAAATTTTATGTAATTATGTACATAACCTTCCCTGTAATTTTGATGAATTCATTAAATTTTTCAATACAATATTCAAAGGCTAATTGAATAACTTTCAACTTTATTCAACACAATTTTATAAACTAGAAATGTTAAAATATTTGGAAAATATATTTTCCCAAATGTAATCTTTTTTAACAAAGCTCAGCTTTAGATTATAATATGAAAACAGCAAAGGGAACAGATATTTCAGTATTCAGCTGCAAAATATGTCAAATTTATATATTTGGATCAGTTCTTAAATGTTGGATACGAGTTCTTAATAAAATACACAATATTGGCTGCAATAACAATAATATGAAATCGAAAGAAATTTCATCGTTGTACAAATTATGTACAATGTTTCATTACACAATAATCGATAAACTTAATTTATAATTTACCGAAAATATACAAAGGTGATTGATAAGACATGGCTTACCTTTTGTTAAAAGTACAGGATTCATAACTGGGAAATTCTCTCAAAGTCACAGGCAACAATAACATTTACAATCCACATAATGAAGAAATCACAGAACTGCACAAAAGGGACATATTAATGCATTCACAATTAAGAACTTTTAGGTATAATTAAAACATCACAATAATTCGATTTTTTCGTTCAACATTCCTTGCCATTTTGTGTAGTCCGGTCAGCTTGAACGACACCCGCGACACCTACTCAAAGTAGCTAGAAGTGTTTCTGACTGTATCTTGAAGTAAACAACTTCACGTTATAACGATTATCAACTTGCAACTAACTTCATTTAAATTAGTTGTTTATGATGATTAAGTATAATAAAAAATTATCAAATTCCATTCAGAGTATTTTTATTTCTTGTTATCGAATATTTGACACCTTTATATCGCAATATGTATCGTAGTAAATTACCATACCAATAATATGATTACTCAAAGATACTAAATCAGCTGTCTTCATAATGAGTTAAATATTATAGAAAGTTATAACATCACTTTTATAATTATAAAAAAATGAGAAATTCAAAACTTAAATCTTCGTTTTTTATAATTAAAATCAATATAATAGAATTTGGTACAAATTTCAAACAATTCCTGTTATACTTAAAATTCCTCACTTAGAAATGTTTGTTGCAGGTGATGATAAAAATGTGCGACCTCCAAACTCGTTACTATTCTGCTGCTCTTCTGATCTGCCAATACTTCAACTGGTCTTGATCTCTTGGTATTTTTTCTGACATACTTATATTGTATGAGCAAATTAACTTTTATATGTGATATTTTATTTTCAGATGGCTCATCGTCATCATCACTATCTAACATATTACCAATATACTATTTCAAACACTGTCAATATTATTTTCTAACAGTAATTGGTTTGACTCCAGTATTGATGAATGATTTTCTTCCGTTTCTAAAGCTGTAAGGGATTTCTCTTTTATTTCTTTCATGAGAATATCACTGAACAATTTACCTTAGTACTGTCGTTCTAAAAGTGTAGAAAAACGCCATTCAAAATCGAAAAATTCAATTCATTCTTCAAAACAGACATTCCGAATAGCAGATACACTGATCTTGAGACTTTCCTGGACCTGGACTTTCAATGCTCGTAATACAGTAATAACGTCAGATAGCTGTGAGCTCAATTCTTTTGTAATGTCTTCCAGAGACACGTTCAATATTCAAAAATAATTATAATAATGTATGTATTTATAATAATTTATTTCTTGAATTAAAGTCCAGTCATCAATATTAAATAGGTCTATTTATGTATTTAGAAAAGTTAAAATAATTTAAAGTAATAAAAATCATGAAACAAAGTAGGTACACCTTCAATTAGTTCATTTTATTATATAATAGCGAAACCTTTACAGACTTGAAACAAATGAGACAATAATGATGAATGAATTGCAGAGGGTCACTACTACACATATTATAAAAAACACAAAGAAATCATGGTAGTATATGAAGAAAATCATACATCCCTGGTGAAACATTACCACAGCCATCGGTGCATTATTTTATTGAAATGTATAAGTATATGCTTCTGAGGAAAAGACTCTTACATCTTGACTTAAATTGTTATAATATATGGATGATAAGTTGCTTGTGTCTGTTTTACTATTTATTAATTTATCAGTTTTTTGAAGTATTTTTAAACAATATTCTTTTAGAGGTGTTATTTTCAATTTCGAAATTTATACTGTTTATAAGGGGGTTACATTTGTAATTATATAACATAGGAGTATATACCTATATTTATCAGGTCTGATGTTATGGATGATAAAAGTTTATTTATACATTTAAAACATGGGATAAAAGGTAGGTAACGTATCGAAAACAATATTCACCAAGTAACCCGCAAATATACTGTAATTTTGATATAAACTGACAAAAACTTGTTATATGTATAGATACCTTCTTGTTTTTACTTGAATTCATGTATAATTTCGGAAATAATTCTATGAAGAATGTTCGATAAAGCTTTTTATAATTCACTTTTTACGGAATTATTTGAATTTTTTCAGTCACAGTGCAATTATTATTTGCCTTAAATATTCCGTTTCGAAGGTTCACTTTACTGAGAAACTTATTTTTAAATATAAATTTCCAGCGGTAATCACTAGGGAAACAAAATCTGTACCTTTATTGTTTCGATTACTCGATCAATTTCGTAATAATTGCGTGTATTTTCGCATATAGAAAACCGTAGGATATTCATTATAATAATTAATTTCATTTTTAATTCAGTTAAAAAGAAGCATATTTTATTTTTGGTTATTGGTTAGTATTTGATTGTTAGGAAACGTTGATTCAAAATAAACAGGAATTGCTATTTTTATTCCTTAGATATTTATTATAAATGAGCTAAGTTGCCTTAGACTCAAATAGAGTGATCTATTTGAATTGATCGCCAACAAGCGTGAGCAATGTCAGAAAATATATAAACCAATCAAGTGGAAACCATTGAAAAAAACCATTAAAGCATTGTCTTTAACAAATCACAGGGTTTATGAAAGCTGATCTACAATCTACATGCGTGCTTTCAGAGATGGAAACACACAGAGACAGAAAACTTACCTACTTATCCCTGTGAATCTCTGTGGATTAATATAGAAAAATTTTTGGAGATGCAAGCTTTAATATTCATCTATAAAATTAAAACAGGAATTATGACAGATTATTTTGATGAAATTTTAGTACCGTTTCAGAAAGTACACAATTACGACACAAGAAATAAGATGGGATTTATGCTACAACAAGCTGCAAGTAGCGCAGTACATAACTCAATTTTTGTAAAAGGCGTGGTGAAATATAATAAATTACCTATCTCTATTAGGACTGCAACATTTACGCAGTTCAAGAAAAAATTAAGGGAGTACTATAATGAGTGTGATTATTAAAAATAAAAATTTATTAATTTGTTTGGGTAGAAAAAATATCATTAGTCGTGGCAAAATGAAAATTAATTTGTAAGATCTAAATATGTTAATTGTAAGATAGGTTGTACTTAGTATGTATAAGATTTATAAATATTCGTTTATAACTTATATTGTGGGACTAATGAAATATGTACAGTCTTGTATAGCATTTTTATTGCTAAATAAATGGATTATTATTATTATATTATCTCTTCGAAAATTGTTGTTTAAAACTTTAACTGCCATTATTTGAATAATTTTTTTAGATGGTAAATAAGATTAATTTTCTTTACCAGGATTGCCCAATTCTGTATATATTTTACCAAAAAAGCTTGAAACTCCGCAATTGCTTTTGAAAGAATCATAAAATTTTCATTATTCTTACATACAAATGTATCTGTCTTTCCTCGGAATGCCAGTAGCTAGCGATTTTAGTGCGACAAGTAGGTACTCTAAGCAACACATTACGCGTTGAGAGAATGAAATAACTTCTGGAAACCTTTTCGCCTTTTATAAGATTAGTTTTAAACAGCCCATCGTTTAGATTTGGAAAAATACTGTTTTTCAATTTTGTTTACAGCCGTTGTTTAAAAAACGTAACTCTTCAACTAATCTGTAATCATGTGATTATTTTCGATCAATACAACATCTACTGTGGTATAGTACCTACCATATAAGATGGCGCATATAGAACAAAAATCTTGCTATCTATACAAACAAACTTCATTCTAGTTACGTAGTTAAAATAAATCTATGTAACAATTGAAACATGTTATTGAATAAACGAAACGCTATTTAGTTTATTGGATTCGTAGCATTCGTATTTTGAAGTCCTGGGCCTTGTCCCCTTTGACCTTGGGGTAAATACAACTATGGTAAAAACCATATCCATATTTCAAACAACAATGTTCGTTTGCATGAGTATTTTTGCGGCCACATGCTCACATTTTGGTCTTGTGGCGTAAGCACCAAAGATCAACTGTTTTGATAGACAGATCTTTTAGAGAGAACCCATTGAAACCTATTTTTTTCAAAACAATGATCTATGCAAGTTTTCTAAAATACATGATTTATTACATTTCTGCTTCTTTACTTCTTGTGTATTTCTTTATATATATATATATATATATATATATATATATATATATATATATATATATATATATATATATATATATATATATATATATATATAATATATATGAAAATCGACAAGTGTTGTCTTTAATCATAACCTTACCTTTGCTGATATATTCAGTATAATCCACGGCAATACTCCTTGTATATATATATATATATATATATATATATATATATATATATATATATATATATATATATATATATATATATATATATATATATATATATATATATATATATATATATATATATATATATATATATATATATATATATATATATATATATATATATATATATATATATA
This sequence comes from Henosepilachna vigintioctopunctata, assembly GCA_030704895.1. Lineage (NCBI taxonomy): Eukaryota > Metazoa > Arthropoda > Insecta > Coleoptera > Coccinellidae > Henosepilachna > Henosepilachna vigintioctopunctata. Next base: position 1,189,232 of record JARQZJ010000008.1, on the reverse strand, counting down.
TATATATATAATAATAATATAATTTTTATTTTCTCATCACCACATTGCAGTAGTAGAAGATATAAAACAACAAATAATTGGTACACAAAAAAATCATATCGTACAGATTTTGTACATTAATTCATACTTTTACATGCCCTAAAATATTCTTCAACTGTATAAGGTTCAGTTTCTATGATTAGAGAAAATATATTTTTCCTGAAAACTAAGAGGTTATTCTCTTTCTTGATATTGAAAGGAAGGGAGTTTAACAGTTTCAAGCCAACGTAGTATGGAAGTCTTTCGGTCAGAGCAAGTCTGTGGCGAGGATAAAAAGTAGAAAATGTTCGCCTTGTGTTATTAAAATTCCTTCCAATATTAGATGAAGTTTGATATTTGAAAAAAAATAACAAAGTTCTGTAAATGTATAGTCCTGGCAAGGTAAGTAAACCACATCTCCTGAAAACACCTCTGCAGGACTGCCCACACCTCATCCTCAGCACAGCTCTCAATGCTTTCTTTTGTATTGAGAATACTCTCAACATGTGAGAGCTACTTCCCCAAAAAATGAGGCCATAATCCAGCAGTGACTGAAAACTGGCGAAATAAACCGTTTTAAGTACTTCCTGCTTTACTTGATGTTTTAAGACATTTAGAGAGTACACAGCCGAGTTCAATTTATGCCCCAATTCAGCAACATGCTTTTCCCATTTCAAGCATTGGTCCACATAAATTCCAAGTGTCTTGGTAAAAGTCTTTACCTGAACGTTGTCGTTTTTGTAGCGAATGACTTCAGGATATATTTGTTTGGATTTATCAGTAGAGAACACCACACATTCAGTCTTCGAAGCATTCAGCACAAGCCGATTTTCCAGACACCAACGCTCCAACAGCGTTAGAGCCTGCATCACAACGCCAGTGACCGCTGGAGGATGCTGCGCTCGAACGAGAATGGTTGTATCATCTGCGTATATGATAGGCTGCATAGATAAATCCTCGAAAGGAGGCAAGTCATTAATGTATATGACGAAAAGAATGGGTCCAAGAATACTGCCCTGCGGAACTCCCATTTTTATGACTTTCTCAGATGATATAACTGAATTATTGTTTAGTGTTAAGGAGACTCTTTGTTTTCTGTTCTGTAAGTAACTCTCAAAAAGTTTTAGTTGTTCGTTCCTTATTCCACACCATTCTAATTTGCATAGAAGCCTTTCGTGGACAACACAGTCGAAAGCCTTTGAAAAATCGGCAAACAGAGCAACTGGAATCTCACCTTTCTCCAGCGAATCAACTATGGCCTTGGTCAGTTCAAATATAGCGGATTGTGTACTTCGGTCCCTCCGAAAGCCATGTTGACAAGCTGTCAATATTTTAAATTTCTCAAGAAACTTTATCAGCCTATCTGCCAGTATCCTTTCGAAGATCTTTGCAAAGGAAGTTATCAGGCTTATTGGTCTGTAACTAGCCATATCCATGACATCCCCTTTTTTGTATAATGGTCTAACAATTGAGATTTTTAGCCCTTCAGGAAAAATACCTTTTTTAAATGAACAATTTATAATAAAAGTTAATGGTTTAATTATATGATCCAATGCCCTTTTTATTACCTCAAGTGGAACATCATCAAAACCTGTAGATGGTTTACATTTCAATTTATTTATGACTTTTCGTATTTCATCGTCAGTTATATCAAAAATAAAAAATGATTTCATATTTCGCATCATTTTAAAATTCCACTTAATAGTTTATATATATATATATATATATATATATATATATATATATATATATATATATATATATATATATATATATATATATATATATATATATATATATATATATATATATATATATATATATTAATGAGATTGAATTCTCGCTTAACTCTTGGTGAAACATAATTGAATATTAAAATAAATTAAACTCTTGGCTTAATACGATTTATAACAATATATATATAGCGTTAGCTCATTTTCAAGACTTAAAATGAGCTAACGCTCGAAATATTGACTATATATATATATATAAATATATTTATATAGTTTAATTTATTTTAATATATATATATATATATATATATATATATATATATATATATATATATATATATATATATATATATATATATATATATATATATAAATATATATATATATATATATATATATATATATATATATATATATATATATATATATATACAGCTAATTAATCACGACCGTGGTGAAGAAATATGACTTAATTTATTTTTTCGGGTTCGGTCTGTGTAAAAATGAAAGATTCAGCTCATGTATTCTAATTTATCCATATGTTTCCAAAAATGTAGGCTCCGATTTCAATATTCTCTAACATTTATCCCTTGAAGGATAATGGAGATATCTTCACATTGTAGGTGCGTGCATGTTTCAGATAGCCAAAATATATATTATATTTATATATATATATATATATATATATATATATATATATATATATATATATATATATATATATATATATATATATATATATATATATATATATATATATATATATATATATATATATATATATATATATATATATATATATATATATATCAATAAGTAGTAGGTAACTTTTAAAGGAATTTCTGCTTTTGAGCGAAATTTTGCCACCTTTTTTCGGAAATATTTCACGAACGGATCACGTCGGCCTTGACCATTACCACCTAAAATATATGTTTTGTAGGTGGTATGCCTTGACTCATCTGACGAACGTTGATTATCGGATTCATGAGTGAAATCAGTTTACCACTGGATATTATATTGTATGTATATTTTTCGAGTTTTCTTCGTTGAACGTGTGTACTTAAAGCATCAAATAAAAAAGAGTTTTTGATACAACTCAATTGCTTTATGTTCTTGATTGAACATTTTTTTAAAAATACTTTGTTAATTTTTTGAGGACTCTGAAATTTTCATTGCTGTTTAAATTAAACAATATCTGTGATTTTGATATTTTTGTATGAGTGTACATCAACGTTTTTGTAGGCGATTGCTTGTTGGAGGACCTGTGCTGGCAACGTCGCCGAGACTAATTAATTCACGTTTAAGTTATCTATAACAAGAATTTATCTTCAGATGTACTGTTCCATTTTTGAAAGCAGAAACTAACTAGATCTTGTTGAGATAACATATCTTCAAAAATGTTTGCGCGAAAATATTCTTGGTTGAATTTAGTAAATAACTTTTCATTGTCCCGCTATTTAAAATCGGAGAGTAGTTTTGTTGAGGAATCTTATTTCTTAGATTTCGGAAGATCTAGGAAATTATCTCTAATGAACCAATTACTAAATACCAATTTTCTCCAGTACTCCACCCAGAATATTAATTCTGGGTAGTTATATTTTCGAAAGGATATAGAATGATTCAGTATATTTCATCCAAATTACTTCGGATTTCCGCATCAATCTTCCACTTTTTTTGTATTTTGAAATCAGGTGGGTTTGTTTTTCTTTAAATATACTTTGATGTACTTCCAGTCTATCTTAGATCATAAGAATTAAAGATTTAACTCAAAATCGTTCTATTATAAAAATCGTTGTTTACCTTGTTACAACTTGATTATTGACAGTTCTCACGCTTGTTTAGACGTTCCAGCAAACACAATGTCCTGTCTTTATATGAATAGTATATTCATAAATTCCTTAATATTTAGATCGAATATGTGGTAGTGTTAGAATAGAATTCTAACACTAGCACATAGTTGTTTCCATGCTGCCTATACAATTTTATTAATGTAAGGGGTACATGGTAATTATGTTCTTCAATATTTTGTCGACGAATATGCAGTGCAGGCTACTTCTAGTCATAAGCCTTTTCAGATAGAGAGAGGGGATTATTAGGGACAACAGTATCTTTTAACAATACCGCAGCTGATAACCACTAAATATGCCTATCTGATATGATTGTTATACCACCTGATATTAAATGAAAGAAAGTTAGGAATTACACCCTTCGTGGATAGAATTTTAAAAAACGTAATATACAAAAGGATCGTATACCTGGAGATGAACATAGAAAATAATTTTCTTTTAAGTCAGGTATTCCAACTAAATGTAAGAAAGATACAAATATACAACTATAAAAACTTATATAAAACTTATTAAGGAAAAGTCAATATATAGTGTTTTAACACATATGGGGACACCTACTTTGAAATTAAAATCACTTTTAGCAAGCTTTAAGATTAATATTTCTTTTCGGACTACTAAAAACATTGGTAAAATAATCAACAATAATAAATCAAAAATTAATAAAAATCAAATGTGTGGGGTATACAAAATTAAAAGTGGCAGTTGTGAAAAATTTTATATAGGAAGAACTTTCAGAAATTTCCAATTAGATTATCGGAACATAAACGTAGTTTTGAGAAACAGAAAACAGATTCCCATTATGCTAACCATTTATTAGAAGAAAGTCATATATTTAGTTCAGAGTTTGAAATATTAAATAGATAGAATAAAGGGTCCAAGCTAAATTTTCTAGAATCGTTACATATTAATAAATTCAAAAATTCGAGACTTTTTCTCGATAGCCAGTTAGAGGTTAACACTAGCCCTCTACTTAATATGCTCAATAAGAATATTCCAGTTAGCAGATCACATTGATTACCTAGGTTTTAGTTAATTTACATTCAATTTTATGTTTTATGTTAGAAAATTTTAAATTTCCTTCATTTGGTCTTAGAAATCTTAGTTGTATATTGGCATCTTTCCTACATATAGTTGGAATACCTGACTTAAAAAATTAATTTTCTGTATTCATCTCCAGGTATACGATCCTTTTGTTAAATATCAGTGTATTCTATGGTCCTCATTCCAAGTTAGTCATAGAACATACCTGGTATGTTCTATGCTAAAATAAATAGCTAAAAGTATTGACTTTGTAAAATTACACATAGTATAAATACAGCATTTGATAAAGAAGTATTACTTCGAAACGCCGTCATGCGTATTTTATATTAAATTATGAGAACATTCTAAATATTGCTTTTTTATGGATATTAATTTTCTCCAAGTATCGGCTTCATCAATTATCAAAAATATAATCATAATAAAAACAAATAATTTACTGATACGACAGAATCACATAAATTTTCATCTATATATATATATAAAAATTCAATAATGTAATATTATCATAAAACAAATATACCAATGGTATTTCTAAAGTTAAATATATATCTAAGTCAAAACTATATACCTAAATAACCTAAGTACACACTCACAGGTAAAATATGGAATGTTCCAAATGAGAATAATAAGAAATTAAATTACTGATTTCATGTACAAATTTATATCTATAGTCTACTTCTTTTTCTTCTGCTGCTTTAGTCGACGTTTTTCTTCTCTTTTTCGTTCCCTATCTGCATGAGACTTATACAACTTGTATCCAAAGAAAACTGAAACAAGAGAGATAAATGATATAAAGATAAGAATATAAATAAATAAATATATATATATATATATATATATATATATATATATATATATATATATATATATATATATATATATATATATATATATAGTAGTAGTAGTAGTAGCACGTCTGAAAATCAGAAGTGCAGAAGTACACTTCATAATTTATTATTAAGATTTTTAAGAGAGTTTCTGTTTTAGGGGATGTGGTATACCCATAAATGATATTGACTTTTCAAAACGTAAAAGGTTAATATCAGAAATTTATAATGATAAATTTAAATCTCGAATAACGGCAAAATTATGAAATCGAAATTTCCCGAAAATACTTATTTGCGGCAGGATAACTTTTTCTACAGAAAAGTATAATAATAAAAATACTCACTGAGAATAAATAACATCATTGATTATTTCTAAAATATTTCATAAATCAAATATAATGTATAAATGATATTTATTATTTAAATTTAATAAATATAAATAATAAATCAAATATAGTTATTTTTTAAATATGAACTTGTTAACCAAAGTCGTTCGGTCGTCAAACTTGTTAACAAAAGTCGTCAATTTTCAAAATTGATACCGCTTTGAAGGAAAGAATAGAATCTTCCTAATTATAAGCCTTAGGAAAAATATTTATATAAATTAAAATTACACCTAAAAGATATGAAATTAGATTCAAATCTTCGACATTGACTTTCTAACAAAATCGTTTTCAGTAATTATTCACTATTATTCTCCAATTATTATTATGACAATATTCACTCCTAATTTTTATTCCAAAATTTGCAGATTAATCTACATAGATACTTATTAGTTCTGATATAATATATTTTACGCGATACATTTAGGTGGGTTTTCGAAAATACTAGAAAATTATAGAAAAAGTTGAATTTAATAGATGCTTCAAAAGTTTCAATTTTTGACTTTAACAAAGTGTTACAGATGAAAATATAAGTGTTTGAATAATAGTATTGAAAAATCATATATTTCAAATAGTCTCACCTAATATAATAAGAATAAACGAAATCAAAGCCAACAAATATATGAAAAGATAAGGACTAGGTTCTTCCGAAATATTAAGCTTTTTCATAGCATCAGGCATGAATCCATTTAAAAGTCCCATTTCAGCTTTTTTAATTAAAGTATTCCTCAACTGTTCTTCGTTAGCGTCAGTAAGATTCAATTTTTCAATCAAGCCTAGCAGTTTTTCTAACTTTGCATCACTAGATTCTTCGGTTATATCCTTTGGGACATCGTTATCTTGTTGAATATGATCTTGAACTCCTTGTAAAAGGTCCATATTGAAAAGTGATTCTATTATAGATGGCTAATCACTACACGTCACCATTCAAACCACAGCAAAGCAAATTTGATGAATATTGTTGTTAACTACAAAGTTTATCAGGTACGCGTTTTATTTCAATGTTGCATACATAATCAGCAATTTAGCGATAACACACGTTTCACTATCTTCCAATGTTTATTATTGCATATTAATAACAAATTTAGCAAATGTTCAATAAACATATGTAACTGGCGTTCCAACTAAAAATTGAACCACCAAAGTCGATTACGTCGAACTAAGGATAAAAAGTTAGAGCATACTTATATAATAATAATTTTTAATAATAACTTTATTCCATTATAAACTGTAAGTAATGCAAGTAACAGAAAATTTGTTCTTTACAGTACTTCTAAGAGCAGGTGGTTTCAACCCCTATCCAATCATACAAACTATCCATTCCCTTTCGTTTAAGGGTCATTTCGTGTGTCAGGCTCACAGTCTACAATAAATTTAAGAACTTTCCTCTTAAATTGTCTTTGTTCCATTGTCATATGGAATTCTTTTGGAAGACTATTGTAGAGCCTCACACACATGTAGGTATCTTACATTATTTTCAGTTAGACTCAAACGGTGAGGCGTGCACACCAATAGCCGAGTTTGACGTGTTTTATTCCTGTTTCTAAGTTCAGCAAAATAGTCCGTGTTCGTTTGTAAGAACAGAATGAATCGATATATATATATATATATATATATATATATATATATATATATATATATATATATATATATATATATATAGAACAAGGTTTGTCAGGCTAAAAATGGAGTTAAAAGTTTTCGGTATTTACCTGAGATTTACGTTGCTTGTTTATTTGTAACAGCCGTTTACATATGTTTCAAGCTAATTGGCTCTCATCAGAACGGCGTAGTTCAAGTTATTAGATGTTCACACTTGAAAGTTGATTAAAAAGAAAAAAAAAACACAGAACAAATTTTGTGTTGTTTTGTTCTGTGTTTTTTTTTCTTTTTAATCAACTTTCAAGTGTGAACATCTAATAACTTGAACTACGCCGTTCTGATGAGAGCCAATTAGCTTGAAACATATGTAAAGGGCTGTTACAAATAAACAAGCAACGTAAATCTCAGGTAAATACTCTTAAATATATATATATATATATATATATATATATATATATATATATATATATATATATATATATATATATATATATATATATATATATATATATATATATATATATATATATATAAAAACAATATTTAAAATGTGCTCATAATTTTAATACAAATACGCATGACAACGTTTCGAAGTACTAGTTCTTTATCAAATGCTGGATTAATACTGTAGAAAAAGAAGTAGTACTTCGAAACGTCGTCATGCGTATTTGTATTGAAATTATGAGAAAATTTTAAATATTGTTTCATTATGGATATTAATTTTCTCCAAATATCGGCCTCGTCAATCATCAATTTGAAAAAGCTAAAACTAGTTTTTTGGCCTTGTGGTATTTTAAATTACTACTAATATATATATATATATATATATATATATATATATATATATATATATATATATATATATATATATATATATATATATATAAACCTTTTTTAAATATATATAAATTCCAATATAAGGTTTTTTAGACCTTATGAGATATAAGTACAAACTCTTTTTTATGAAGCCAAGCTTTCGAATTTATTCAATTCCTCCTCAGGGCAATCTACAAATAAAAGTATCTCACAGTTACAACCTAAATTCCAGAAATGGCAATCTACCTACATAAATCGAGTTGAAATAAGTGGCCAAATCTACATTGAACATCTATAGGTTATATATAAATATATATATTCTCGTATCACAATATATAGTAATATCATATAACACAATATTTAAACGTAATCTCTTGCAGTTTATAAACGATCGTTGCTTTAGATAAATTTTATAGTATTAATGGTAAAAATGATCGCTCGACCGATTTTGTGCAAACTTCACATAAACCATCTACTATATAGTCCGAACAAAGCCTAAACATTTGCATTTGGTTTGTATAGGTGAGCACGTTCTTGAGCTATAATATATGGGCATTTCTCTACTAAATCGAAAATCATTGTCCTAAGCAAATTTTATATAATAAATTTTCATATTTCTCAGTTTTTTGTATTCTTGACACGCCACCTCTTATTTAGTAATTTAATGAGGTAATATTTATTTAATAATAAATATATTATTATATAAGAAATAAAGTTATAGTACGCCAGAAGAAATTTGAGTAGGTACGTAATTCTTTAAATAATCAGTGATAGCAAAACAATAATCAGCTGCTTACTGAGTGGTGGATAGAATATCAGCTGACGCACTAGAGATTTTAAATATTGCGGCATTGCTGCTATGCTCCGAGCAGCTGATGCACAATTTACGTGTAAAAAGACGAGAAATAAAGTTGTAGTACGCCAGAAGAAATTTGAGTAGGTACGTAATTCTTTAAATAATCAGTGATAGCAAAACAATAATCAGCTGCTTATCGAGTGGTGGATAGAATGTCAGCTGACGCAGTAGAGATTTTAAATATTGCGGCATTGCTACTATACTGCTAGGAACTGATGTACAATTTACTTTCATGCAAAAATTCGTAAAATTGAGTTATAATACGCCAGTGAAATTTAATTAAGCGGTTCAATAAAAAATACAGCAACAATGGTCAGTTGCGTGTATTCAGCGTGGTCAGGCGGAAACATCGTCATCTGGCTCAGTAGGGATACATATTATTTAAGCAATACATTTTCAGTGTTTATGTTTGTCTTGATTTATTTTGAAAAAATGTATAATATAAAATAATATCGATAATATATTGAAGTTGACATGAATTAATAGAAAAGTTATAAAAAAAGTTTAATATAGGAATTGAGAACTTAGCAGAACTCATTTGTTATCGATGGTATTACTAAAATAACCGTTCTCTGATGAACCGTCGTCCCAACAGTACTGTAGAAAATAATTCTCTTTATCTTAATCCAATTACTATCCGCATTTATCTTCATCATCTGTAAATGAATATTTCAACTATCAGAATTAAGCTTCTAAAAATATATAGGCTCAAAGAATGTGTTTCCGACAAAAATTTCATATCACCAATATTTTCGCTGCTATCCGTTATTCTGTTGCCTGATGGGAGTACTTGATCTCCCTAGTTCCATTTGAAGACATTCCTCTTCTGTTTTCTCCCATACCAAGTCAGTGGAAGATATTTGAGAAGAATCTTGGTGATTGAGCAAAAAAAAATGCATAAAATACTGTAGCACTGATAATATTCTGCACTTTCAAACATATATTTCGAGATACATTCCCGACGATCGGTTTGTAGTTAACTCAACAGTCAAATATAATTGCATGACTCTTTCGTCATTAAATTCCAGGACATGGATCCTTCCTGTCAGTATGGTTCCGCAATCCCCTTCAAGATTTTTCACAAATACTTGGCATTATACTCATCTTAAAAAAATCATCAGGTACCTACATTGCGGAGGGCGAAATATGCGTCACCTACTCATATGAACTTACTAAAATACACGTGAAGTAAAGGTAAAGTACGACAGATGAAATTCAAGTACGTGATTGTTTAAATAATCAGTGATAGGAAAACAATAATCAGCTGCTTGTTGAGTGGTGGAAAGAATGTCAGCTGGCGCATTAGAGATTTAGATATTGTAGTATTGCTAAGCTGGGAGCAGCTGATGCACAATTTACTTTCGTTTAAAAACACGTAAAATGGAGTTAAAGTATGTCGGATGAAATTTACCTACGTGATTGTTTAATTAATCAGAAATACAGATACAGTGATCAGTTGTGCGTGTAGCGGTAGAAGCACCGTCAGCTGGCACAATAAGGATACGGATTATTTGAGCATTGTATAGAGTTTTTCAGTGTTTATATATGTCTTGATTTTCAAAAAAAATGCAAAATAAAGAATAAGATCGAGAGAATATTGAAGTTGACATAATTTAATAGAAAATGTATATGAAAAAGCTGAAGTATAGAAATTGAGAGCTTTGCACAACTCATTCGTTATTCATGGTATCGCTATAATAATCGTTCTCTGATGAACCGTAGTCCCAAAAGTACTGTAAAAAATCACTCTCTTTATCCAATCAAATAAACAACTATCAAAGTTAAGTTACCAAAAGTATGTTCGAAGAATGTGTCACCGACAAAACCATTTCATAACGCCAATATTTTCGCTGCTATCCATTATACTGTTGACTGATGGGAGTACTTGATCACCCTAGTTCCATTTGAAGACGTATTCCACTTGTGTTTCCTCCCATTCCCAGTCAGTGGGAGATAATTGAGAAGGTTCTTGAAGGTGCACTATGTACAAAGTGCGCAGTGAATGCCTAGGAAGTGAATGCTCAGTAAGGCGTGCTTGAATATACAAAGTGGGAAGATCAACCTGTCGTTACAGTTTTTCAACTTGAGGATATCGTTTTTGTTCATTGGATTGATATTTTTTTAATAAACGCACCAACTCGTGTTGTATTGAAACCATTTATTGCTTTGAATCCATATAGGTCACAAGTTCCTCAATCGTTATGAAGATCCGTTCAATTGGCCTATGTGCCCGCTTTGGATTTTCACAACTCAAAATGCTTTTGCTCACCTTTATTGTAAAGTGCAACGTTGAAATCACAATGCGATTTTGGCGATAGCTAAATCGTATATAATTTCTATTCAAGTTGTATTGCAATTTATTGTCGTTAAATGGGAATCTTTTTGTTTGCAAATGGCGACAAGATAAATCATGCTATGGAATCCTACCCGAGATGGGGTATTGGGCAATTTAAAGTTATATGAAGGAATATAATTAGTGATTAGTGAGTACATTGTGCTTAAATAAAACACAACTTTTAATCTTAGTATCTCATGAAATATACATGTTCAATATTACAATTATGTAAGGAAATCAGTAAGTTAAAATAAAACATTAATGAATTCTTCTTGGAAAAAGTCTGTAATACTCTTCTGTTTATAATTTTAGCAATTAATTTCGAAAGCCCGGTCTCTAAGTCTCTAATATCTTCAAACAATTTTAAAGCAGTGTTTAAAGCTCATACTTCAACTCAATTGCACTCATCGTGCTCATTGTCCTCACATAGTCGCTCGCGCAATTTTCTTGGAATTAGATGATACGGCCATATTTCTTGGTTTATATACATATATACATATATGTATATACACCAATATATATATATATATATATATATATATATATATATATATATATATATATATATATATATATATATATATATATATATATATATATATATATATATATATATATATATATATATATATATATATATATATATATATATATATATATATATATATATATGTTTATGTAATTAATAAATAAAATAGTCATATAATACATATCGTTACCATTAGCTTACAACCTGGCTCAAGTTGAAAATTAGCAATTTTGACATTTTGATGTCATTGGATAGAGCTGTTCATTGCGTGTTTAAACATTCGTAACATTTTGTAGATTTCAGTTAATCAGAAGTTGTAATTCGAAAAGTAGTGACAGTGCACCAACAGATTGGCCTTTCAACACTGCAGTTTTTTTTTGGGTTTCTGTAAAGTAGGTAAAAATGACTTATACAGTGTGGTAAACTAAGGGATGATACAGATATTTTCTTTCATTTTGAGAAATAAATAATAATTAAGGCAACAAATAACAAACTAATTATTTTAGGAATTTCTAAAAGCTACAATCAAATAGCTAAATAACAGTATACTATTATTGATATCATCATAGAAAATTGATTGGAACAGAGTATTCCAGTCCATGTTAAGTTGACAATTATTATATAATTGAATTAAATACTTTCTTTGAGTTGTTGTAGCAAATGTGCGCAGGTAAATTACTGTGTAGTACAACTACCAGTTCCTTTTCTACAAGATTATTTATATCCCCCATTGTAATTTCAATATATTTTGTTTTTAGGTATAAAATTTTGTTGGAAACACAATGCAAAAGTGTTTATTGGGCATCTTAACTTCATTCTGGGGTTCCAGTCACATTGAGTACATATCTTCATTTGAGAACATTTCCTAAAGTTGGAATACCAGTTGGGGGTGGCCATATTTTATTATGATTTACAATTACATTACATACAATTATTCGGCTTCAAAGTCACATTGCAGCTTCAATAGCTTATCATGCCATGTTCTTTTAAAGATTAATTTATGACTTGAAATTTTGGAGCACACCTTGTTATCCAAAGTACGTACTTCTGATGAAAAGGAACCTGTATGAGTTTTTGGAAGGTCTAAAATCTAGAACTTTAAGCCCATGTTCATTAAAAATAGGGTCCTCACATTAGAGTGGAACTAATTATAAAACTGCTAACAGACGTAATGAATCATTTAGAATCATATACAACAAGATACCAAAATCAGCTATACAGTATTAACACAAAGAACAACTTGCATATTATGTTCAAAGTTACAATTGTAACTTTATTCCAATATTATACACATACCCAGGTTAAATGAGACTATTAATTCAGAAACATCATATAGTTACTTATGACATCAAAATTTAGCAAATTCAAATTTTTATTCATCCCCAAATATAATTTGAATACAAGACAATATCTCACCAATTTAAGTGAATCAGATACTCTAAAATACATAAAAGATTTACATTTCAAATACAAATAATGCTTAATACTCCAATAACAATTGATATGGTAATCTTACCTGCTAATGATACAAAAACAATGCCTGGAATGATAAATACTGTATTGGAAAAGCCATGCTCTATTGGACCATCCTGTCCTCCTCCTAAGTCAACCATAGTTTCTAGTTTCTCCGAAAATTCAAATTCGGTAAAGTTCACCAGTACTTATTCAGAAAAAATTGTTTTCGAATAAAGTAGGTCTTGGACCATAACATGGAAAGCACACTCTCAAATACTAACTTTTTTGACGTTTGGTGAATATTATCTGAAATCTCATGATATTGTTACGTTTCGTCATAATTTTAAAAGTATAACGGACATTAATAAACACAAAATTATCTTTATTTTCAAATCCACCTGAAAATCAAATGAATCCAACTACAACCACACCAAACATCAAGAAAATAACTGAGAGAAAAAGAGAGATAATAAATAAGTCAATTATATATAATAGAAAAGGACACACTATTGTGAGAAAAATATAAAAATCAATAGCAGCCGATCAGCAAATTGTAATGATGAACTACGACGGAACTGAACTTCTGTGAAGAAATATGATTCGACATATCCGTAGTAGATCCACCCATTCGATATTTGATCGTTTCACCCCATTTTAAATCATTAGGAGACAGTTTATTTTCATTGATAAAAACATTTACATGCATATATGAATATACTAAAATGTGATTAATAATTTGTATACTGTTTATTTGTGAACATTCAGTTACGTTGGATGAAAAAACTAGAGTGTAAAAAAATGCTGTTAGTTTCAAAAGTTTTTATATTCCACGATTTACATATTAAAATCTTTTTTATAATTGGATGTTAAATCAACAAAATTACAAATTGAATCTGAGTTTTCAAAGGCTTCATTCAATTTCTCACATCGTTCCTTCAATACTGGTTCTTTCAGCTGGATATTCTCTTTGAGAGTGTACTATTTTGATAAGTAGGGGTAAATAAAGAAAAATACTTGGCACTGCATTTAAATTGAGTTTAACTTTATCCATCTTGCCTTCTGTTGATCAATCTAGCAAACAATGAATACCTTCTCTAGTAAGTGCTCCCTCTGAAAATGTTTGGCACAAACTACAGAATATTTTGTGGGGAAGAGTAGAGAATTTGACTACATAGATTGAAAGATTGTAGAAGTTTATTACTTCCGAATCTCAGTCCGAATATTCTGTGATAGATTAAAACTTAATTGACTTTAAAATATTTCTGTATGCGTCAAACATCGCTATTTTTAATTAGTCATAAAGTATTTCCTATGAAAGTGGACAGTGACTATGGACAGTGATAGTAGTTTGAACACAAATAAAGATATACGATTTCCAGAAATTCCAAAAGACATTGTTTTTCCAGACGAACTGAACCGTTATTTGCGACAGCAACTAGAGGTATTTTAACTAACCTGTGTCACAAAAGCATTACTTTTAATGTATTTTTTATATTCGAACACGTGAAGCAAATCTAAAGATATAAGTTAATGAAAATCTGAGAATTCCTTTTCTGACGTTCCACAGTCTAGATGTAAATGTAGTCTTTGTTTCCGATTTCCATTCGATATGTTAAGATTGAGCAATATTTTCTGAAACAGTTCTGAATTTTGGAACTCCTCTGATGGCTTTGACTGATGAATTTATTCCCGTCCTCTATTTGGCCCTTTGTGAAGTAGGTTATATAATTATAGAAGTAAGACACTGGGCAAGTTTAATGATATATTTTCGATCAAGTAAAGATAAGGTTTTTAACACATCGTGAAATTTCTCAAGTGTTCAATTCATTTTTAATTTGTTAATGAGGATCCATTGCACTCATTGATATAATGCTGATAGAGCAATTCATTTTCACAGCATCTCACGCATGAAAATTGTATGCTTCGGAAACATCTGAAAGAAGAAGAATTAAGATATGAAAAATGTTCTTCCGAAGTAGAAACACTAGAACTTAAACTCAAAGAATATGAAAAATTTGACAATAAACATCAATTTGCTTCTGCAACCACAATAGCCAGTGCAAAAATTGTGGAATTAAGTAAAAGATTACGTGAAAAGAATTCAGAAGTAGAATCACTAAAGACGAAATGTTCCAAACTAGAGAAAAAAATTATTGAATTGCAAGATTCGAAGGTGAAGGAACTAACAGAAAATAAAAGTTGGTGGAATAATAGACTTTTTATAGAACCTTCATTTGTTATATTATCATATTGTGGTAAATGTGAAGATTTTCAAGTATATATTTTCAGATTTATGTGTACCTCCTACACCTTCTTCGCACCTGGAAAATGAAGATCAGTTGAAAAATTTACAAGATAAGTTGTCCGTCGCTTCTATGAAACTGCGAGAAATACAAAATACTAACATTCAGTTGAAAACCGAATTAAAGGTAGCGAATAAATACTTACAGCAAGAAGTTGGTGATAATCTGGAAACTATTAGTAATAATAGCACACAAGGTTGGAGAGGAAGAGCACAAATTATTTGTGATTTGCAACAAAAAAATCATGAATTGAAAGAAAAGCTGAAAAATTATCAACAAAAAAGTAAGTTCATTAGGTACTAAAATCGTAAGTGGATACAGTTTCATCATTTTATCCTGTAGATAATAAGGAAAGCATTAAGCCATTGGATAAGAAAATCAACGATCTAAACAAGGAGAATGATGACTTGAAGAATGCTTTGAATGAACAGAAAAGGCGAATAGAAGTTTTGAAAGCAAGATGTAGAGTACTAGAAACAGATCAAACAATAAATAAATCTAAAATTACATCGCTCACCAATCAAACAGAAAGAGATCAGACAGTATTAAAAACTCTAACTGTAGATTTCAATATGTGGTGTAAAGTAACTGTACTGAACTAATTTCATTTTTAGAATCAGGTAACTAACCAACAAGATGCACTATATGATACAATAAAACAAAAAGATAAATATATCAGAGGTATTCAGCAAGACAATGAAATTTTAAGAATTGAGTTGTCTAAACAGAGAGTTATAGTGGAAAATCTGACCAAAAATCTCAATGACAAAATGGAAGAAATCAAGGAGTTAATGAGAAGCAGAAGAAAAAGTCCAAGACCTTCCAGTACATATGGACAAAGGAGTAAAAATGTGAGGATAAATTTCGAGTAATCTGAAATATTTCTGTGGTCGATTCATCATTGAATTTCAAACAGAAACACTCTCATAATTATAAGTGGAAAGTCTTTTCGTTAACGAAATACAGATTCTAAGTATTTTGAAATAATCGGGCTCGGACTGTAAGTGAAATTGTGTGCTTACTATCAGTACTAGTTTTAAGAAATCATAACAAAGAATACCAAAAAATTGAAATATCCAAAAAAAATAAAGGAACCAGTGTTTACCATACTGATTTTGGTGTATACCCAGTTATGTTTCCGTTAATGTTAAGTTAACAACGATGTCCTTTTTTATTCGGACAATAGCAATACCAAATATGCTTGACGTATGAATGTGCGGCGTTGTCTGTATTTACAAGAAATTAAAGTTTGTAAGAACCTCGAACATTATTAGACACTTAGAACTTAGATCTTCAAGATTCTGTAAGATGTAAGATCTCCCATAATTAGTAAGCCTCTGTCATGGGCGTATTTACCCTATGGTCAAGGGAGCCATGACCCTTTGCAGCGAGAGGTTTTTTTAGACTAGCGACTCGTATTGTCAAGTTTAGCTGCAGTATTTTTTATATTACTTACTAATACAAACTTACAATATACCATTCGTTAAACCACATCGGCAGCTGAATATTGCGTGAAAGCTGGAAAAGATTTTCGGGTTACTGCAGAATTTGAATGTATTTTTTACAGCGCCAACGGAGCGTGCAAAACTACTGCAAATTTTTTTGATGGCGATCGAGAATGTAACTTTTAAATTTTCATCCCAGACCAGATGATCAGTTAGGGACAACGTTTGTTCTAGTCTTATCAAATAATAATAATAGAGGCCCTCGGCCATACAAGATGACTCTGGTAAACAAATCGCTTTAGTCAGAAATGAAGCTGCATGGTTAATTGAGCAATTTAATTTCTCGGAAACGGCCGTCTTGTTCGAATTTTGGCGTCATATTTTGAAGCAATTTAATATACATAGCTCTAATAGTTCTGCAAGCGGTCGACACAGATCTGGATATCATTTCTAATCTTCATAACTCCTTATTATTTTCATGCAAAATAAAAAAGACTAGTTGGACGATTTCGTACTGACATTCAAAAATGATTTATCAAAAGGAAGAACGGTAGAGATGATAGTCGTTGAAGTTTTACTACATGGACGTGACCACTTTCGAGTAAATATATTTTTCTCGATTTGTGACAAGTTGTTGGACGAGTTGAAGAGGCGCAAACTGTCATATTAATATTGATCTCCAATTTTACCTTCTTAGTTGCACTAGATGCAATGTCTGAGGCAAAAGTTAGAAGGAATATCGTGAACCTTCAAAATATATACCTGTTAGATCTCGCAACACATCTACAAGATGAATGTGTTCAATACAACACGTTTTGGCGACTGATTCAAATAAAATGAACCATAGGAACCAAAGTTTATTTTTAAAAAAAAAATTAATTCAAAGGAACTTTCTCGTATGTAGGTATTAAATTACGTATTTTTCTCTGAACTGCAGTATTGAGTTGCTATACTGTACGTCCGTTTTCTCCATTGAAGAGGATGAAAAATTTTCTAAACAGCCAAGTTGTACTGAATATAGAAGCCTGGTTGACGAACACGTTAAATTATATTTTTTTAATTCACTGGACCTACAGTTTAACGCCGATTCCGAACGGCCAATGGGCTTGTAAACAATTTAGATTAATCAACAATTATCCACACCATAGTCGGGTGTTTTCCTAACTAAGCCACAAAGGCCATGAATAATGACATCGTCATTGACGATTTTGTCATTCAATTTGGATATCACTTAATGGGTGACAAAGCTAACAGGCCCGAGGCACCTTATCTGTAAATACGCCTCTTACCTATGAGATACATGAACAATCATCATTTTCAACCGTTTTGAAACAATCAACCGTGTTTCAAAACGGTTGTTTTGAAACCGTGGTGATAATGGTTAGTACTGTGTATCAAATTTATCTAAAGCAACGATCGTTTATAAACTGCAAGAGATTACGTTTAAATATTGTGTTAGGGGAAGTACGTACAAAATGACATATACGGACAAAATGACACAGGCATCATAATTCAAATTCTGCCGCTTCTAGTCCGCCATAGATAACTACATCACGTGACTCTAGCCGGAAATACGAACCTGTCAAAACGTGAACTGGCGCCAGTCTTTCATTTATGTGTCATGGCCGATGATAATTATTGGTAAGTTACGAGTTTTTATTTAGCTGCAGGGATTTTTGTGTATTAATGTTATGTTTTTCATAATATTATCTTGTGTTTACATTATTTACATCCCTTAAGTAATTATTGTTGTCTTGAAATAGTTTTTTCCGTAAATAATGATCATTTTGCATTTACTGTTGAATTTTGATTTTTTATAACGTTTTATGGACAAAATGACATACATATGTAACGGACAAAATGACATAGGTATGTCGTTTTGTCCATAAGAACTCAATGAGTTTATTGTAGGTATTCAGTACCTATTTCTCGTTAATCAGCTGTTAATTTCTATACAGATAATGCCGCGTAATTATAAGCGGACGACTGATCGTCAATCCTGGAGTGAGGAATCAATGCATAAAGCTATGGAAGCAGTTCGCAGTAACAAAATGGGCTGGCTTTTGGCGTCGAAGACATTTGGAGTACCACAAGCAACACTAAGAAGGCATGCTTTGAATAGTAACAAAACTTTGGAGTCCTCTGCAAAGGGTCTAGGATGTTGGAAAACTACTTTTACACCTGATGTGGAAAGAAAATTAGTTGAGCATTTGAAATTACTTGAATCTCGTTTGTTTGGACTTACGCGAACGTCTGTTCAAGAATTAGCTTTTGAGTTGGCTGAAAAAAACGGTTTTGCACACAAATTTAACCTGCAAAAACGAAAAGCTGGACAAGAATGGTTAGAAGGGTTTTTGAGACGAAATAAAGATATTTCTTTACGCAAACCAGAAGCTACTTCAGCTGCTCGTACTCAGGCTTTCAATCGACCTCAAGTCAAAAAGTTTTTTGAGATTTACGGACATCTGCAGGAATCTGAGAACATTAAGCCACACAGAATTCATAATGCTGACGAATCAAGCATATCTACTGTACAAAAACCCCAGAAGATATTGGCTACTACTGGTAGGAAGCAGGTTGGCGTAATAACTAGCGCAGAACGTGGAACTAACACCACTGTTGTTTGTTGTGTTAATGCTATTGGTACCTTTCTTCCACCGATGATGATATTTTCTAGGAAAAATATGAAAAATGAATTGGTCGATGAAGCGCCTCCTGGCACTTTAGGTGTAGCTCAACCATCAGGATGGATGACAACGGATTTATTTTTGAAATGGCTCAAACACTTTCAAAGTTTTGTTAAATCATCGATTGACGATAAAGTTATATTGATTGTCGACGGACATGCAAGCCACAAAGGGGTTGAAACTTTAGAATATGCCAAACAAAACGGCATTATTATTCTGTTTCTACCTTCACATTGCTCTCATCGTCTCCAGCCTTTGGATGTCTCATTTTTCGCGCCTTTGAAGACATATTTCAACCAAGAGACATCCAAATGGCTTAAACAACACCCAGGACGTGTTGTTACACAGTTTCAAATTGCTGGCCTGTTCAAAGAAGCTTATGGCAAGGCAGCTACAGTACAAAATGGTTGTAACGGATTTGAAAGCACTGGGATTTGGCCTCTAAATCCTGAAATATTTCCCGATTATATGTACGAACCTGCAGAGACTACAAACATACCACTGGAAGACACCTCCAATATGCAATATCATCAGCAAATAGGTCATATTCCAGTTTCCATAGCAGGACTCTCCACACAACAGCTAGACGAATTAATGTCACTTCCCGGAACGAACGATCTCCAAGCTTCTGAAACTCAGCAACAAATAATCCGCTCCGTAACACCTGACAATAATGACAAAACAGGTCAAACAAGCGACTCTACTGAACCAGCAGACAATTCAACAGCAAACACTGGTCAAGACTTTATTTTACATGCTGCAAATCAAAATCGCCCATCTATTGGTAATGGAGAACATCCCTCATCCTATACGTTAACAGTGCCTATTGAAGTTATATCTCTTGTCCCAAAAGGACATTACGTATCTGGCCAAGGCAAACGTAAGCCAAAGAAACAGCAAACCTCTTTAGTTTTGACGTCAACTCCAAATATGAAAGAAATTAAGGCAAAAAATGAGCCTAAAGCTCCTTCAAAGAGGAAGAGACGAAAGGTTACCAAAACCATATTCCAAGAAGACAGCGAAGAAGAAAATTTGCCAAACTATGCTCAAGATGTTGAAGAGGATTGCACATGCATTTATTGCAACGATCTTTATTCGCGATCAAAACCTGGAGAAGACTGGTTGCGGTGTTTAAAATGTTCACATTGGGCCCACGCTTCTTGCGCGGATGTTTCTAAACGAACCAAGCAGTTCATTTGCGAGCTTTGCCTTTAATTTTATAACTTTTGCAGAGCATGTCATTTAGTCCGTATGTGGTATGCCATTTTGTCCATATCATATGGACAAAATGGATTTCGTTGATGTCAGTTAAATTCAAAATTATTATTTTTTCTAGTTTGTTTATCTTTTAAGTATCTATTATAATTCAAAGATATGAAACCTAAGATTACTGGTGTGCAATGTGAATGCGCTGTGATTTACCATTAAAGAGTTATGACCCAAAACCAAAACTATATGTCATTTTGTACGTACCTCCCCTATATGATATTACTATGTATTGTGATACGAGAATTCAATGTTTAATGTAGATTTGGCCACTTATTTCAACTCGATTTATGTAGGTAGATTGCTATTTCTGGAATTTAGGTTGTAACTGTAAGATACTTTTATTTGTAGATTGCCCTGAGGAGGAATTGAATAAATTCGAAAGCTTGGCTTCATAAAAAAGAGTTTGTACTTATATCTCATAAGGTCTAAAAAAACCCTTATATTGGAATTTATACATATTTAATAAGAGCGTTAAAAAATTTATATATATATATATATATATATATATATATATATATATATATATATATATATATATATATATATATATATATATATATATATATACATCGTACATGTATTAATCTAGATATTTTCAGCCAACGGATGAAAAATTAATTAATCGATTAGAGGTTGAGAAATCGAGATTATTGGAACTAACAGAAATACAATCGACGAGAATAACATCTGAACGAGAAGCACATGCTAAAACACAAAACTGTTTACGGTTGGAGCGTCAAAGAGCTGCTAAACTTGAAACTAGTTTAGCTAAATTGGAATTAGAAGTCAGCAGTATTCGAACCGGTGGATCATATTGTGCATTATCAACAAATAGATCAGTGGATCAAAAAATTAATTTGAATGATCTTAAAGCCGAACTTGAATTGGCACAAGAAACAGTTAAGGCATTAAAAACAAGGTTAGAAATAGAACAGCACGAGAGAAAAGTTGACCTTAAGGAATTCGCAAAAATCCTGGAATCATATAATTAATTTCAAGTTTGTTAGTTGAAATTCATTGATTTCAGACAATTAAACAATTTTGTTTTCAAAATGATTTGATATAGTATACAATAAACAAACATTAAAAGTCACAACGAGAACTACAGGACGGCAAGCTGTGCTTCTTTATAGATATTTTAATATATAAAAAGAATATTAATATATATATATATATATATATATATATATATATATATATATATATATATATATATATATATATATATATATATATATATATATACATATATATAAAGAGTGTCTCAAAATCAGAGAAATCAGAAGGATTGAATTTGCCGCCATTTATGCTGTAAAATTTTGGCAATCCCAAAAAAAGACAAATCGACAGCTGATAGTTTAGAGTTATTAGTACACGATAAACTTAAATCGTAAAATAACTTAAACCTACAAAATAATGATAGCTGGGCGTCAGCAGTTCGAAAATTGCATACGAAATATGGTCGGAATAGTGTTTTAATTTCATCAGCTGTGAATAGATTAATTAAGAAATTCCGGGAGACATGATCCGTTGAAGATGCCAATTACACTAGTCGTCCAAAAACAAGTTTTCAAATGTCGATATCGAAGCAGTGCGTTGGAGTGTCAATGACAATCCAGGAACCTCAATTTGGCGTCGTGGACAAGAACTGCACATTTCAAGAAGCTCTCTACAGCGTATACTACAACTAACGATCTGTGTCTCCATGCTCAAAAAATTGAAATAGCACAAATCGCGATTGAAATCAGCATCAACAAATGGGTGCTGATTTCTTGAGCAAAAGCATCCTAAACGACGAAGAACATTTTCTCCTTTTTCGGTTTGTTTGTTAATCGCCAGAACTGCCGCTTTTCGGGTTCCAAGAACACATTTGTGGGGAGTGCATCCACAACGTGTGACTGTTTGGTGTGGATTTTGGGCTAGACACATAATTGAACCATACTTTCTTGAAAATAAGGCTGGTCAAGCACTAACTGTTACTGGTGCTGGATATCGCGACATGATAACACAGTTGTTTTTCACAAAATTGGATGATATTGATGTGACCAATATGTGCTTTCAGCAATACGCACAACGATCAACCACACGCTCTAGAGCCCCTGAAACACTTCATTTACTGCATGAGACATTTTCAGGTCATGTACCCTCTCGTTTCGGTGATCAGAATTGGCCCCCTAGATCTTGTGATTTAACACAATTAGATTTATTTTCATTTAAAAGCTATGTCAATAAGCCCACGACCACTCGTGCATTAAAGGAGGAGATTCAAGGCTGCATCAACGAATTTCAGCCTTATTTTTGCAGAATGGTAATGGAAAATTTCAACAAACGAGTGCATATGTGGAAAAAAGCCGTGGAGGCTTTTTGCCCAATGTGTTATTTCTTAAATAACCCTATCCTATGTACTCTATGATTCAATAACAAATATAATTTCAATTACAAGCACAAGACTAACTGTATTTTCTATTTAATTCAAATCTTGCGTTAATTTTGGGACACTCTTTATATATATATATATATATATATATATATATATATATATATATATTTCTTGAAATTGATTTATTGCCTGTTTAAGATATTTTATTTCGAAAGTTTTTAGCAATAACAGGCTTTTTTTGATATGAAAAAGTTTATTTTTGTTGACGTTTCGTTGTTATATTACAACTTTGTCAAAACTAATTATTTAGTTTTTTATCATTATTTTTGACAAAGTTGTAATATAACAACGAAACGTCAACAAAAATAAACTTTTTTATATCAAAAAAAGCCTGTTATTGCTAAAAACTTTCGAAATATATATATATATATATATATATATATATATATATATATATATATATATATATATATATATATATATATATATTAATATTATTTCGATTGTTCCCCATGAGGAGAGCGACTGAACTTGAATTCGCAATCATTAGGAATTTTGCTTCATCTTTTTTGCCTCCCAAAAACGCTTCATCCTCTCTGAATGCTCTTTCTTCCGTTCATCTGTCCACTTTACTCCAGGTTGACGATTTACTTTTTGCTCAAACTTTATATGTGCGATTTTATAGCGGCATTCAGTGTGATCTTCGAGATTTTTTATATTGATCTGTTGTAGATCCTCTTGGACCTCTTTTAGCCACTCTGTTCCGCATTTACTATTCATAATTATATTGAGTAGTTTCTTCGGTATTCTGGACTGTTTCATTCTGTAGACATGTGCATAGAACTTTGCTCGTCGTTTTCTGATTTCTTCCGTTATCGTATTTGTCTTTTGATACAGTTCATTTTGAGGTCTTTTCATCCAAATACCGTTTCTATTGATTGGCCCGTAAATCTTTCTGAGAATTTTTCGTTCTTGTTTTTCTATTTCTCTAATTCTTGAATGGCCGCCAATAACCATTGTTTCAGCTGCATAGATTGCTTCTGGAAGAATCGTTGTGTTATAATGCCTCAATTTGGCGACTCTCGAAATGCACTTTTTGTTATAGTGAGCCCATGTTAGTTTGTAGGCCCTTTGGAGCTTGGTTATTCTCTGTTCATTAGCGATTCGGTTTAAACCTGAGGACTGTATAACTTCCCCGAGGTATTTAAAGTGGCCTACTTGCAGAATTTCACCATGTTTTGTCATAAGAGAAGATTTATTTTTTGGTTTTCTTTCCATGTATTTGGTTTTATCATAAGAAATTTGTAACCCGGTTTTCTGCGCAATTTCATGTAGTTTTTCCACGGCGCGAATGGCTTCAGTTCCGTTGTCTGTGATGATAGCAATATCGTCTGCAAAGGCGAGACATTTGACATTTATTCTATTTTCTTTTTTGATGCCCACTTGTATGCCCTTCACGTGAAGTTCCCATTCCCTTATGATCTTTTCTAAAACAATATTGAAAAGAATTGGCGAAAGTCCGTCCCCCTGCCGCACACCGGTTTTGATTTCAAAGGGATCTGATATTTCACCCATAAATTTTACCTTGGAAGTTGTACCTGTAAGTGTCTGTTCTATAATTGTTCGGGTCTTTTGATCGATTCCAAATTCTTTCATGATTTCGAAAAGGGTTTCGCGGTCTACCGAGTCATATGCTTTCTTGAAGTCAATGAATGTGATTACTGTATTTCTACATTTCCTCATCTGTAATATCGTCTTCAAAGTCCAGATCTGTTCAGCACATGATCGGCCTTCTCTGAATCCAGCTTGGTATTCCCCAATTAGTGGATCCGCTTGGTGTTCTACGCTGTTTAGGAGTGCTTTAGAAAGTATTTTGTACGCAACCGGGAGTAAGGAAATTCCCCTGTAATTATTGATATCCATTTTGTCCCGGAGTCTGGATACGTAAACCCCGGAAAGTCGAACTTATGCTTTTCTTGGGGAGGATTGCAGTTGAGAAGGGTGCTGAAATATTCGGCTAACATTTTGCAGTTATTTTTTGTGTTAGTTTCCAACGCGCCATCGGATTTTTTGAAGCAAAGAGTGGGCGCTTGGTATCCTCGCAAGTTTTCTCTGAAAGTTTTGTAAAAATCTCTAGTATTATTATTAGTGAAATCCTTCTGTATTTCGTGACACTTATTATTATCATATCTCCGTATATATATATATATATATATATATATATATATATATATATATATATATATATATATATATATATATATATATATATATATATATATATATATATATATATATATATATATATATATATGTGTGTGTGTGTTTTTCGAGCTATATAGTTGATTAGTGGTTTACAGAAATAGTTTTTCAAATATTTCTCAAACCTAACAAATTTAATGGGTACTTTTTAAGTGGTATATGGTGTTAAAATTAAAACTATTCAACCAGTTGTGATTTAGGAATTTTGTGTATATAAGTTAACATATGCTCATTATACGTCTTACACACAAATTGACAAAAATTCTGTTTATATTCACCTGCTCAGCTGACTTATGACAATGCTGTTTCATTTTATTTTTGCTTATGAAACGATTAGATAAATTTGAGAGTTTTCGTTGTAAGAAAAAAATTGATGTTTGATGATCAACCGAAATGCATGAATTTTAGAAACTGATCTATATATTAATTATAACTGCATTGTCATAACATTTTATCAGATTCAAAACGGATCATACAATACTTACACTTAATCGAATATTTGCTTCGATAATTATTGAAACATTTCGAAATTACAATACTTTCGTAGTAATATTTTTAAAATTTAGTTTATGTGTATCATCTCTACCTATCAAACGTCATAATTCACAGTGCTTTATGTGTATCATCTCTACCTATCAAACGTCATAATTCACAGTGCAGTAATTTCAAAATAAAATTTTCAAAATAATTTCATATACATTGATCCTGTGGTTCAATGTTATAACTGTCTTCGCTATGGACATACTAAAGTAACTTGTAGTGGATCTGAAACATGTCGAATTTGCTCTGGCTCACATCAAGAAGATAATTGTTGTTCGGCTGATACTCCCAAATGTTTTTCTGTGAAGGCAAACATGCTTCCACGGATAGACAATGTCCTGAATGCACACGCCAATATCAAATCAATAAAATGATTGCTATTGAAAATATTTCGGATTTTGAAGCACTGAAGCTTGTTCGGAAAACTTATTCACGCTCCCAAGCATAACAGGTAAACATTTATATGCATCCTCGGGATTACCCCTCTCTTCCAAATTCCTCCAATAGATCCATTAATCCAAAAGGAGCTCAACTTATCTCTGTGCACAATCGTTCTTCAATCGTTGTAGATAAGAAATCTTCAGGTCCTTCATTTTCTTCAATAGCAAAAAAAGGAAACCTATACAAGAACCCAGCTTTGACTATATCGCACACAATTGTCTTATATCTCCTACTTCTTCATTCAATCCTGCTAATATTTTATAGGCGAAAGCACTAAATAGCCTCTCACCTTTAGTATGGACGTCTCAGATAACCTTTGTTCTCTCTCCAGTCAAGAGTTATTAAAATCTTTAGAAATTTACTTCTTCTGATAAAGATAAATTTGTTAAGAGTCTTTTAGAACTTATTGAAAATGAATCTGCCCTTTTTTATTTTTTATCTTATCCTTCAGTGGTCCAGTTATAGTAGTTTATTATAGTTAGATTTATTTAAGTTAAACCTAGGTACAACTATTTCATTAAATGTCTTTGATGTTATATTACTGATTCTACTATCCAATATTAATACTATTTATGTGTCAATTCCCTAGGGAATTAATTCCATCTTTTTGTTGGGTTTGTTTTTTTTTCAGATGTGAATTCAATCATGGATTTCCATTAAAACCTTGAGCCGCTGTACTTCGGCCTTAATATCAAATTAATTATCGCTTGTTTGAAATAATACTGTTAATCCACACTCCACTAGAAATTGGCATCTCTCCAAGACCTGTCAATGACAAACCTAGTGGCCTAATTTGTTTGATATGTTAAACTGGTCTTAGTAGTCAGGCCCATGTAAAGGAACGAAGAAGATGAATCAGAATATATGATTCCTCAAGTTATGAGTGCACATGACATATTCATAACCAAACTTTTTTGAATTTTGAAAATTGAGGATCGCTTTAAAGGAAAATTAGATTGGTACATTAATTCTCAACTAGTATTAGAATCATTTCGAGTATCAAACGTACTTTTAATTAAGTGTTGATATTAAATCTGGGGTATATACCTAAGTACTAATAAAATATGGAGGACAACTCTGAACTAATATTCTCTGAAGTTATATTGATTCTAAAAATATCCTTTTCATAATAATATTAATAATCTAATCTAAGTCCTATTTCCTTAATGGGAAATAGGGCTTAGATTTGTATCAGAAAATTTGGATTTTCCTTAGCTTATATAACAGAAATGCAAATAAATTAACAGAGAAAGAAATGGTTCTTAAAGCAATTGAACAATCAAAATGTTTAATAAATACAAAATCTTTTGGAACCTTAGAAGGCCAGTTGATGTGTCATATAATTCCCTGCATAAAAAAGATTTTTCTAGAGGTAACAACTAATTGTGACTAGAACAATTCATCTCCTACTTTTGTGTTGGTATATATTTTTCCAGGTCTGTGATGAGAATAGTAAAATGAACTCGGTAGAACTTTCTCAAACCCTGTCTGACAACTTGAAGGTGATATCTTACCATTTGTTTTATGCATATAAATATGATTTTTTTGTAGATACTCATTAATTTAACCGATTTTGTGGGAATTGTCTTAGAATTAGTCTCTTTACATGCAAACAGTGCAAGTATTTCGTCCATAAGAGTTATATTTCTAGAATTACCTAGTTGTTTTCAAGCTATTTACAAGCACTGTAAAGAAAGGTAATGATATCAGGTAGGATAAATACTAATCTTGTAGTTTTACTCCCTATAATTACTTTATATTAGTAAACAATAGTATATTTAACTATTGAGAATTTTCAGCCAAAAAAAATATCAAACTCTTATGGAAGATTGTTCAGACATTTTGGAACTTTATAGGAAAAATCAAGATTTACATATGAAATTTCTTGATATTTTGAATTCAATTAGTATTGATAGTGGTAATCAAGATGATGTGAGGATTCTTATTCAAGGTGGGTTTTGTTTTATAGCAAGTACCATAAATTTTATGAAATTTCAAGGTAGTGGGACATATGAAATTTTTACTGAAAAGAAAAGTTTTTGTAATGGTTTTCATTGAGTATTACACAAAATACAATTATTTTCATAATAATGATCTATTATTAAAATAATAGTGTTACGTGGAGTTACAGAGCTTCATTATTACAGTAGTGCTTACTTCTTACATACATGTTGGCAAAACATATTTGAAATTGCATTAATATTCAACTGTACTATATACAGGGTACTAAATAAAGGTATACAGCAAGAGCTGATTAATGGACTACCTAAATCTAGACGTCACAGAAAGAGGCAGAGCCATTTTTGGCTTCAATCCAAAAAGTTTATAACGTTAAAATTCTCATAAGGAATATTTTAGTGTGTTCTATGGCGATACTGTAATATTTCTCTTTTATATATATTTTTTTGGGACCTGTGTTTCAAAGGACAAGTTTTCAAGTCAAATTATCAATCAAATTATCTCACTTGGGTAAAAAACGGATATGACTTGCTTGAAACACAGGCTCTTTAAACACAATACGCGAATTGAAGTTCTTGATCTATCATCAAAAATGAGAAAACATTAAATTAAAATATTTTTATGGGATTGTACAATAATAAACTTATTTGTTTGGAATCAGTATAAGAGTTTCACTCATTGCAATGACGTCAGACTTAGGGAGTCTAAAAAAAACAATTCATAATAATTATTTAATTTACAAAATTTATTGGCACAGAAAGAATAGTTTCAGAGAATGTGAAAAAAATAATTCCAATAATTACACAAATCACAGGTGAAGTGTTGTGTAAAATACACTTGTATTACATTCTCAATTTAAAATCTTCAACCCCTACCTAAAGGAAATCATACAATATATTTTTGTATATATATATATATATATATATATATATATATATATATATATATATATATATATATATATATAATATATATATATATATATATATATATATATATAATAACTTACTTGTTATTTCAGTCCTTCAATCCATTTTAAACATTATGGAAGTTTTATGTGGTATGAATATAAAGGCATTGACAGATACCTGGAAAATATACATTGGTATTGTAGAAAAATACCGTGAAATTTTAATTTTTGAGTCTGTTTACTGTGTTCAGGAAATACAAATTTTGATACAACAAATAAATACCTTCATGAGCAGCGCTTTAGTAAGTCCAATCACAATTTTTTATTTTATCTATATTTTCTTGAAAATTCAGAATATCTTCATGTTTTATATATAATTAATGTTATCATGCAGAGATATATCATAATCCTAGATTTAAATTAAGTGAATCGGATAAATTAATTTTATACATTTACCAGATATTTTTTTATAATTCGAAATTTCCATATCACAAAAATTTTATGTTAATTTACTCTTCCAGGAAAATGAACAAATAGATTCCAGAAAAATACAATATATCAAACTATCTGGGTTCCTATTGAAAGTTGGCATTAAAATAATGTCTTGCTTTTGGGACCATCTTCAATTAAACGTTTTCGAAGTATTACATAGTTTCCTGTGCACAATTTATAATTATTCATTAGAATTTTTGGCCAAATGGAATGTTAAAGTTGACATACAACATTGTATTCAATCAAATTTGTTAGCAGTTGTAACAACATTTATTGCTGACAAAGTTCTTAGTGAAATATTCTTGATGCAGGTAAGTAATATACAATAAATATTAATAATCACATTTGTGATTATATAAATTTACAAATGTGATTATAAAAATATTTGAGATCAAAAATAGAATACATAGAATTTTGAGAACAAGCTGTCTTCCAATCCAGTATCAGTACATTAAATCACCTGCTTAGAATCAGTAGAATCTAACCCAAATGAAAAATATTTTTAATACAACTTAGAGATTTATATAACTATGGACTCAATTAAAATATGGGCACTTAAATAAATATCAATTGCGAATATCTTTATCTTACATTCTCTAGATTTTAGATGATATACTTATTATAAGTAATGATGATACTGAGCTACAAGAACGAATAGCAGAATTAGACAAATAGTTATGTATCCCAAACTAATAGAACAAATTATTTTAAGTAAATCAACACAACACTGGTGAATCAATCTTTGGTAAATATCTACTGTTATATGTATGCACTTTGGACGGTCCAAGTCCACAACCACTGAGTGGAGGATGAATTAATAAATCTCATGTTCAATTAAAATGTTTTGTCTATTATTTGGCTATCTATTAAAATCGAAAGGTGTATGATCTAAACAATAAAATATACACTTCCAACAAATATTCAAGATTAAAAAAATGCCTTGCATTAAAACAAGTGTTGGAAAAGAGGATTCATGGGCCATCAAGAGTTCAGAAGTAGAGACAAGGTTTCCCAAGTTACAATGAAAATGGCTACATATGTAATACATAGAACTAACGATATCTTACGAAAAATTTTATTCAAACTGCGGTTATGAAATAACTTTGAAATTGTTTAAATCAAAATTGAGGGAAAGTGCTAATATACACATATATATATATATATATATATATATATATATATATATATATATATATATATATTTATTTATTTATTTATTTATTAGACATAAATCTACAAATCATCATGTGTGATGTTAACATAGATATATTTTGTTAGGTACATATGTATTTCATAATATTAGCTGTGTGAAATTTAAGAACAGTGAGTTGTTTGTAACTATTGCGAGGTCAACCCATCCATAATGTGTTCCCTTAGTTTTTTGGTAAATTTTTTTATATCCTGTTACTCTTTTATTTGAGTAGGTAATTTATTGTAGTAGGTGGTAGCCTGGTAGATGGGGGAGTGTAATGCTTTGTTAGTTCTTATATTGTTTAGCTGATAGTTTAGGTTGTGTCTCGTATTATGATCATGTATTTCTACTCTTTTTTTGAGCGAAATATTTACTTTTAGTAGTTTGCTATCTATTTGATGAATCATTTTCGAGTCTTCAATTTTTTTCATTTGTTTAATGTTCGGTAGGTTGACAATTTTATGTAGCTCTCTTGAAGAAGTGTTGTAAGGCAAGTTGTATATAGCTTTTATGGCCCTGTTCTGCATGCGTTGAACTCCATTTATATTCGAGACTGATGTATTTGACCATATACTTAACAAGTAAGTTAATGTGGAGTGTATATAGGAGAAGTATATTGATTTTTTGGCTCTAAGATTTAAATATGGGCTTACATTTCTGAGTGCTCCTATCAGTGGTATTAATTTTTTAGTTATGATATCTATGTGTTCTGTCCATTCTAGTTTTGTATCTATCGTTAGACCCAGGT
This sequence comes from Henosepilachna vigintioctopunctata, assembly GCA_030704895.1. Lineage (NCBI taxonomy): Eukaryota > Metazoa > Arthropoda > Insecta > Coleoptera > Coccinellidae > Henosepilachna > Henosepilachna vigintioctopunctata. The sequence continues at coordinate 1,157,162 of JARQZJ010000008.1, read as the reverse complement.
AGTTGTATTCATTTGATTCGTTGATATTTCCTCCATTTATTTTTATGTTGAGTGTTGTTCTTTTCATATTTTTTTGATGAAATAGTAGAGCTACTGTTTTATCCAGATTTATAATTAATTTATTGTTTTGTAGCCAACTTTGAAGTTGCATTAGATCTTGGTTTATATCACTTTGTAGAGTTTCTAAGTTTGGGCTTTCATAATAAAGGGCTGTGTCATCAGCGAACATGTAGTGTTGGGCACTAATTCCTGATGTTTTCAGGTCTTCTACATACAGAAGGTATAATAGAGGACCCAACACTGAACCTTGAGGAACTCCTTTATTTACCTTTTCTTCGGAACTTTTTGTCTGATCTATTTGTGTATATTGCTTCCTATTTTTCAGAAATATTTCAATGAATTTGTGCGTTTTTCCGGAAATGCCCATGCTTTCGATTTTTTGCAGCAGAATTTCATGATCAACAAGGTCGATCTTTTTTTGGAAGCCATATTGATGTTTTGAAAATTTTAAGAAGGAGCATATTCTGTGTTTTAAGACTCTTTCAATGATTTTGAAAAATGTTGAAGTCAGAGCTATTGGTCTAGAATTACCTGGATTTGTTTTAGTCCCTTTTTTGAAAATGAGTATTACTCTTGAGATTAGGCATTGTGGTGGTATGTCTCCAGTCTTGAGTATTTCATTTATGAAGTTGAGAAGTTGTGTTTTGATTTTTGGTAGTAATAGTTGTATATCATGTGCTGAGATGCCGTCATTTCTTGGAGCAGTCCTTGATTTTAATGATTCCAATATTTTGGTTAATTCTTTTTCGGTGCATTTCTTTATGTAAATTGATTTATCACTTTTGTCAGTTTTATCGCTGCGGTAATTCGATTGATTCTTTTGTTGCTTCTCTATATTTATGAAGTATTCATTCATTTTATTGCATATGTCTTCTTTTTATGTATACTCTTTTTCATCAACAATTATTTTTTCAATTGCATTTTTTTTTGGCTTTTGATTATTAATCAGTTTCTTAATACAGTCCCAAATTTTTTTTGTGTTGTTATTTGCATTTATGAATTTGTTACTGAAATAGTTATTTTTAGCATTTCTTATCTTCTTCTTTGCTAGGTTCTTTAATAACTCAAATTTTCTACTTAGGATTTCATCTTTAATCTTCTTTTTGTGTTTGATATAAGCTCTGTCTCTTTCTTTGAGCGCTTTTTCTACCTCATCATTAAACCAGTTTTTACCCAATATTCTTTTGAAAGTTTTGGTATATCTGGCCTCAGCTTTCGACTCGATTATAATATCAATAAATTTACTTGTATTGATTTTTTTGTTGTCTTCTAATGAGTTTATTCTTTGGTTTACAATGTCAATGAATTTTTTTATTCAGTAGTTTTTTGGTTATTGTTTTCGGTAGTCTTTTGTGATTTGAAGATGGCTTGCATTCGTTATCGGTTTTGATTGATTTGTCGAGGGCTTTTGATTGTGTATCCCATGAAATTTTATTAAATAAACTCGATAGATATGGCTTCACTAAGTCAGCGATTTCTCTTTTGTCATCCTATCTGTCGAATAGGTTTCAGGTAGTCTGCTCTGGAAGTGAGCAGTCAGATAAAAGACAGATAACAATAGGAGTTCTCAGGGTTCAATTCTTGGCCCCATACTTTTTCTGATATATATTAATGATTTTCCCGATTACGTGCCTCTGGCTGAAACGGTGCTGTATGCTGATGATACCTGCTTGTCTGTTAGGGGAGGGAAGCTTGATTATGTTGAGGAGATGTCGCGAAACGCCCAGGCAAGAGCGCAAGTGTGGTTCACTGAAAACCGCTTGTGTATGAATGGGGATAAAACTAAAGAGATAGTTTTCAGCCTAAGGTCCAACGAAAGAGACAGTGTTTCGTTTTTGGGTCTCTACGTGGACTCGGCGTTAACCTGGTCTGTACATGTAGAGCGTTTAATATATAATTGCGTGCAAACATATTTGTCCTCCGTAATTTATCCACATCTGTTTCGGCAGATGTATTAAGGATCGCTATTTCGCACTTTTTGAATCCCATTTGAGATATGGCTTGTTGGCTTGGGGTCATTGCTCGGGGAGAGGTTGTGTTTTTCGGTTGCAGCGTAGAATCATTCGAGTGATGGCGGGAATTGGTTATCGGGATTCCTGTAGAGATGCCTTCAGACAGCTTCGGATTCTTACATTTCCGGGAATGTTCGTTTATGTATGCCTGTGTTATGCACGAGAAAGCGCACAATCCGCAGTGACAAATGAAAGCTATCATATACATGTAATAGTAATAGTAATATTTATTCATGCTTTACACTTTACATATGTTTACACTCGTCAATTAAAAATATTTTCAAAATATTATCCAATTTCAAAATTATAATACAGTCATCACAGGAACAACAGAAAAAGATGAAAAAAAAATACCCACAAAGGAGATACAATCATCCAAAGTCGCAAACAAGAAACTCTTCAACCTCATAAAAAGCTCTTTCAATCAGAAATTTCTTAATGATAGTCTTGAATTTAATAGGAGAAAGGCGTTTCATCTCTTCCGGAACTTTATTGTATAATTTCTTAGATGAATAAAAAGGTCCTTTTTGAGTTCTGGATAGCCTACAATAATCATTTCGAATCATTTCCCTGGCTCTTGTAGGATAGTCGTGGAAGTCTTTATTCTGATTGAACACACCCCTATTTTCATGCACATAAATCAGAGCCTCTAGGATATAGAGGCAGGGGAGAGTCAAAATTTTGTTTTCAATAAATGCATGTTTGCATTCTTCACGATAATCAAGCCCAGCAACTATTCGGATAGCCCTTCTCTGAAGAGAAAAAATACGGGTGCGTGTAGAACAGTAGCCCCACGCTAACAAAGAATATCTCAAGATGGATTCAATCAGAGAAAAATATGCAGTCTTTAAGATGCCAACCGACAAACGACTCGACATCGACTTCAATAAAAAAATGTTTTTCGTTAATTTAGAGGCCAAGTGCCCGGTGTGTACATCCCAGCGAAGAGAGGAATCAAGATAGACCCCCAAGAATCTAGCATTATCAGCCAAATCAACAAGAACATTATTTTTTAGAGTGAAAAGTAATTTTACCGTCTTCTGTTCATTAGCCAAAAGCTTGTTCGATGTGAACCACTCAACCGCTCTCGACTGTGCAGCGACACCCCCCTCCAAGACAGCAGCCAAATCATTTGATGTCACAGAGATCGTTGTGTCGTCGGCAAACAGAATGGTATTAAAGTTATTCAAATATATCGGAAGGTCATTTATGAATATCAGGAATAAAATTGGTCCTAAAACGGAACCTTGGGGTACCCCCATTGTGACAAGTTGTTTACATGACCAGTTGTCGTTATTATAAACCGTTTGATATCTACTAGAAAGATATGACGCCATAAGAGCACGACTATTTGTAGAAAAACCATAAGCATTAAGCTTATCAAGGAGGATGACGTGCGCCACACAGTCGAAAGCTTTTGCAAGGTCCATAAAAAGAGAAAGGGAAAACTCCCCACTCTCAAAACATTTCAAGGTGTGTTCAATAAAACACAGAACTGCATCCAGTGTGCTCCTCCCTCTTCTGAAACCAAACTGATTCTCGTTAAATAAGTTATAATTCTCAAAGTGGTTTACTATTTGCATACAAAGAAGTCTTTCAAAAACTTTAGAAAGTACTGGCACAAGTGAGATCGGTCTATAATTCCTTATATCATCTCTACAGCCCTTTTTGAACAATGGTATAACTTTCGATATTTTAAGACAGTCAGGATATATACCATTTAAAATGCATAAATTAAATAATTTAGTCAAGGGAATCACTAGTTGATTAACATTTCTCTTCAGAAGAACAGAAGACATACCATAAAAATCAGTACTACCACTATTTCTCAGGGATGCAATAGCGTCACGGACAAAACATGATACACGATATAAAAAAACTTTCGATTGAACTTTTATCGACTGAGTAAATCACTTAATGGACCGAACTACTGGTCCTGGAAATTTTTTAATCATCTTCCTCCGCAAGTGCGTTCAATGCCTGTGATCAAATTTAAAGTGTTTATTAAGAAATTCATCATTGAAAATGTTTTATATGATCTGAACGATTTTTTAAGTGATGCGTTGTGAACTTTTGTATATTTTGATAGATATTTGATAGTATGTTTTTAGATTGACCTGTGTAAAACTGTCCTGCATATACGACATTGATGTATATTTTTAGTATATGTATGTAATTTTCAGTATCTACACCAATAACCATTATTATTTTATTATTATTATTATTTACGTTCACATTGATTTGTATTATTATTTTTTTGTGATCGGATATGGGTGTATATTGTAGGTTTACTTTTCCTGTCATTTTGTTTGGTAGTATTACATGATCAATGTTTGTTTTATTTTTTTTTTGTCATCAGGTATTTCTAGTTTTATTTAGGAATTTATGAAAATTGGATTGTACAGTTTCTTTGTAGCTTACTATTTTTTAGTTTGTGTTTTTTTGATCTAGGTTTATGTTTATGTCATATATGATATATATATATATATATATATATATATATATATATATATATATATATATATATATATATATATATATATATATATATATATATACATATATTAATACAAATTGAGATTTTGTGGGATTTCAGTCAAGCAAAAACTAAGAAGACTCTTTTTTCTTTACTCGAGCTTTCGAGACTTTATTGTCCCTTCATCAGGAGAACTGAAATAATTAAAAATTAATAATAACACAGAACAATACATTAGGTACAAGAACTTAAGAATGTGAGATTATGAATAATTATGATATAAATTAAAACCATTAAAGAGAATCGACTGAACGCAGGTATCATTACAGTGTGACAGATCGAAGTATCAAAACAAACTGACATTCAGCGAACACATTGGTAAATATTAAAACGAATTGAAAACAGGAATGCAACAAGCATTACAATTCAATTCGTTTTAATATTTACCAATGTGTTCGCTGAATGTCAGTTTGTTTTGATGCTTCGATCTGTCACACTGTAATGATACCTGCGTTCAGTCGATTCTCTTTAATGGTTTTAATTTATATCATAATTATTCATAATCTCACATTCTTAAGTTCTTGTACCTAATGTATTGTTCTGTGTTATTATTAATTTTTAATTATTTCAGTTGTCCTGATGAAGGGACAATAAAGTCTCGAAAGCTCGAGTAAAGAAAAAAGAGTCTTCTTAGTTTTTGCTTGACTGCAATCCCACAAAATCTCAATTTGTATTTACCATTCAGTCACGAATATAATATATTCGATATATATATATATATATATATATATATATATATATATATATATATATATATATATATATATATATATATATATATATATATAACTTCCATAAGTGAACATCAGGTGTTTTAGGTGGAGTTGGAAAACTGCACTTGAAAGTTTAGTTTCAAATATGAAAATATAGAGTTTTAGCAGTTTTTTTGTCATTCAAATGATTAATTTTCATAATCTATCGAGAATTTTTTTCAGTTGCTGGCGAATGTAGACAATCTCACAAAAATAGGTCCTGGATGTATGATATTAGATCTTAAAATAATGAAGTTTCTACTCAGCCAGCCATTTAGCAAGATAGATTATTTATCATTCAGTTGTTATGTGAATCATATATTTGCAGATATAGCTGAATGTAAGTTTTCTTATTAGTTTTTGTAGTATGTATTAGTGTTATTATTTCCAGATAGTTTGTTCATTTGTGAAAGCTTTATAAAAACTGAAGATTGTTTCTTCACAAATTTGTGTATGACAATTTCTGATTGCATTGAAATCCATAATAATTTTTATGATGACAAAATGGAATGTTCTCTTTTTTCAAATATTGTCGGAAATAACCTGTGGTGTCATTTACTAGCTAGTGACATTTGGATTCGATTACTATGGTAAGTTTTTATATCTCCCTTATGATGAGATCAAGCCATTGAATTGCTTCAAACTATTAAAACGTAGTTTCAGTTATTTAAATGGCATTTGAAATAATATTACTACATTGAAAAATATTTTTTTGTCGCATCAAAAATTTACTATTGCTGTTTTGAGATTCTTTCAAATATTGAAATATGTGTAATATGGAAATATTCTCATTATGAAAAGAACACTTGTTATAATCTCTACCTTGGTAATGTGAACTGTGGGAAACTTCAGTAGCTAAAAACGAAAACAATTTAATTAATGGAATTATATTGAAAATTTCTACTACAATGAGTTGTTTAAAACTAAATTAATTAGTCATCACACTTGTGTACAAGTCTCAAAAAGTCTAGAAACAAATTAATCAATATATATATATATATATATATATATATATATATATATATATATATATATATTTATATATATATAAATATAAGAAAAAAGTTTTCGTGCTTATGGCACTAAATAAAATATTTAAGAAAATATTTCCTGAAATACGGGAACAATCGCGAGCGTACTACTAACGCAACTTATTGACATTTGAAAACATCATATGATGACATTTGTCAAATAGACATTGCAATTCTGTAGATACCTACGGGTATAGAAGAAATGTGAACGTTCGATACTTGGTGTGTCTATGATCTGAGAGATGTTTTCTACTGATTCGTATAGATGAAATTGTGAAGTATTCATTACTATTCGGTATTCCACTTGGAGTCATAAGATGCTTGGGAATTACAATCGTTGCCTCACTTTGATGCATGTGGTGCGACTGACGAGTTCCTTGCAGAAGGAAACATATGTCTCGTACTTCCATCAGGTGTGGCATCGATTTCAATATTTCTCTAACATTTATCCTTTTTAGGATAATGGAGGCATCACATCGTACACGTTCTCATATCTAGCTCTACTATAACATTCTTTTGGTTTATTTTTCGAATGAGTGTTTAGTTTCTTATATATATATATATATATATATATATATATATATATATCTTGAAATTGATTTATTTCCTGTTTGAGATATTTTATTTTGAAAATAAAATATCTTAAATAATATCTGTTATTGCTAAAAACTTTCAATATATATATATATATATATATATATATATATATATATATATGTGTATATATATATATATATATATATATATATATATATGTGTGTGTGTGTGTGTGTGTGTGTGATTTCTTCTCTTCGTTCAAGGAATTTACTTTTTCAAAAATGTTTATATATATATATATATATATATATATATATATATATATATATATGCATCAAATCCTTCGATTTTAATATGCTGATAGCTACATATGAAATATCTTACCATACCTATTCAGAATGTAAGAATTCAACTGAATTTTAAGATTATTTTAATGTACTCATCGATTTTTTAATAGCATAGCCACAGAAGATTCTAGAAGAGACGTAGTGGAGCAGCTAGTATATGCAATCGACAAACTAGAAATTGATGTCTTATTAAGTTTTCCGAAAGCAGTACTTTTGAGTAGATTTATGGAGAAAGTGTTCAATATTCTCAATGAGGATGATATCAGCGATATTTTGAAGATTTATCCACCTGCAGATCATTTTTCATTATGGTCGATAGTAACCTTTAGTAGTGTTTCAGTGAATCAAAAAAAATGGATTGATCCTTTGATATCGTCGTTATTGTCAAAGTTGAATGAATTTGATTGTATCCAATCTATAGATGAAATGATTCATACGGTAGGCGATTAATATGAACTGAAATCGACAGTCTTTATATATTCTTCTGTTTAAATTTGTAGGTGAAAATATTGAAACTAATTTCAACTATAAATTTCTCTTTTCTTGATTCTGACGGAGATAAACTTCTGAGCAATATCGTAAAACTGTGGGGTTTCCAATATGAAAAAATCAACATGGAAAATAACTTCTTGAAATTTTTTATTAGCAATTTGGCTATTGCTACAACAGGCTACATCAAGCACTTTTCTGAAAATCAAATTTATTGTGTAAGTAAAATTTAATATTTCCAATAAATGTTCCTGTTATTCTGATACAATATAATGTTGATGGGTAACAGTATTCTTTTGTAAAATTGAAAAGTTTTTACATGTTTTCATTATTTAGCATATACTATATCTATATATCTGATGAATATTCGATGAATTTAAAAAAATGCAACAGTAAATACATTTTTATGCAACTTGTTAAATGATAATGGAAATGTTTTTTCTAATGTTCAATTAGTTCTTTGAATCTACTAGGAAACTTTTTGATATAACTTTCAAAAATCAATCCTTCTTTTCGCTTTTCAATTAGTGCAATATTACCGTTTCTAAATTAGTTAAAATCTCGTTTTTTACTGCATTTAAAAAATAAAACAGTTTACTGCAGTCAAATTAAAGTTTTCTCATTAATTACATATTGCTACATTAAAGTTTATGTATTTTCATATTCTAAGACGAATATATTTCTTCATGATATTATTTGTTTATAGATATTGGAAAAAATGAAGACTTTATCGTCAACCATCTACTTCAAGTTTCAGCTGAGTGACCTTTTGAATGCCATATCTTCTAGGACTCCTAAACATGGCAATGAACAAAATAGACTAAATTTCTTAATATCTGATATCTTTGAAATATTGTTTACTGAAGGAGATGAACTGTTAAAAAAACTCAGTTTGGAAGCATTTTTGCAGTTTTCAGAAAATAATCACTATATTATTATAAATAACGTATCGAGGCTGCTCCCTAATATGAATTTAGAACTTCACTTACTGAAAAAAGACGATGATCAATATTCGAATGAACGTTTAAAAAAACTTGAAATAATACATTTAGAACACAATTGCCTAAAAGAAAACCCTTCAAAAGCAGGAAGTAAATTTTCTAAAAATGATTCAGTATTAGCACAATCAAATAAAGCTCCAGTGTATCACGTTCCAACTACATCCAAAAAAACCGCGTTGGGTTACAGTCGGGGCTTAAGGTGTGTGCAGAATAAAAGAATGAAATTAAATGACGACGTACAAGCAGAAGATGATTCTATAAGTGAAGTTCTACACAGAATAAAAAGTGAAATTAAATGCCTGAAAATCGTATTAGTCAAAGATTCACTAACTAGAAAAAATGCGCAAGATATCAGAATGTTGATTGATCAGTTGCAGAATATTTTATTGCCACATTAATTGTTTTTTATATACTCCGATGTGATTACAATTATTTTATGAATACAGTAAATTATATTTTTCTATCAATTCATCTATTATCAATTAATACTTCCTTAAGTACCTTATTCTTCATTTTCCTTGGGCACTTCTATTCAATTAGAGTATTTTGTAAATTATCAGAAAACTATGTTTTATAATGGCTCACAAGTAGGGATTGATTGTTTGTTATTAGAAAATTTAAATTGAAATTTTAGTATATAGAGTGCTCTGGATATTTTGGATAGAAATATTTATTTCTGTAATTCTGAGAAGACAGGCGGAAATACGGGACTTTCTATTTGATCTTCCATAACAGTAGTAATATACAATTTAACGCAGTCGAATCAATCTAGCGATTTTCTGTCGAAAAAATTTTCTTAAACTGAAATAAAGATTGAATAATCTAGAGGCCACTCTCGTATCGAAAAACTACATCTACCAAATCGTTTTAAAAGGAACCGAATGTTGTTTGAAGATAACTGTTATTGGTGTGGAAAGTATACACTTTCAAAGAAATTGCCGTTATAAAACGAATAGAGTGTCATTTGTAGGAAACTGAGATATGTGTGGGAAGTACGGGTATAGGAAATTGAAATTTCTAACAAACTACAGATTAAACTAATCACTTATCAAAGTGAAAATGTGTTAAATATTATCTATCAAATACATAATGAACTGGGCGGAGTAGTAGTCGGTTAGAAAAACCAACCAGAAATGTAAAAATCAAATGAAAGGTAAGGAACTACAGTTAACCGCAACAGAGAATAGACAAAGACAATGTTCTAGAACAAGAACGAAATCTTGAACTGAAACATATGCGAAGATGGAAGAAAGAGAACCGGGAATCTGATTCAAATGATGTATCAGTAAATAAAAAAGTAAGATGCTGGAAGTATACAAGTAGTTTTTCATTTTGAGCAGGACAATCAAATTTAAGAAAGGTTTATTTTCACGAAAATAACTAATTTCTGCTCTAAGAAATTCGAAGGACGCTATTGTCTTTCTGACTAACAGAATTGTTTAAAATTTAGAAATGATATTTCTAAAACGTATTCGTCTATGAAAGAGTCGCGGAACAGAAGATCAGATTGCTGCACACCTTCTACACATTACTTCCTTTTTCAATTACTACTCTACCCTTCAACGCTGTCCCGTTACTAGTCTCTACTGTTCGTTCTCGACGCTTAACATTCTTTTTCTATAAAATTCATACAGCCAAATACGTAGTGCTATTTGAATATCGTTAATCGAATGTTCCAGAAATTAAGGAACCGGAATGAGCTATTTGCATAACACTGTTTTCTTCTTAAATTCGGAAATCATCTCAGCTGATCCCCATCCTTGTTTTGGATCCTGTGAAAACCATAAATCATTTCTTTATTACTTCATATACTCAATTTCTATCCTGCTTTGAACTTGAATTTCACAAGCAAGCCAGATATCTATCAATATATTCTTCTGGACTGGGTCTTAAGTTGTGCTTCTTCTTTACATCATATTACAGTTGCTCTTTTCACTACAGTTTGCCGCACTATTTTCCGTTTCCTTATACACTATTACATATATATGAGAAAATCTCTTTCTAATATTCAATGGTTTCATTCACACTTAGATGAGGTGAGTTTCTATTAGATATTTCTTCAAGGATCTATTATCTACGTGGTTTGTTGAAGATTTAAATTTCTCAAATTATACCCCTACTTCCCTTACAAACCCCAATTTCCTGCAAAGAACTTTTAATTGTTTTTTAATGCCATTCTCCTTTAAAGTGTTCATATTTCCCTCATAATTAATAGTTAACTTCAAAAAATATAATGTTTCTTATAGAATAACATTCTCTTATAATGCTCATAATCACTTTCTTAGAGTGCACAATGTCCAACATGAATATGTTTTCTGTGAAGACATCTTTTATAATCATACAATGACATAATGTCTTTTAGCTGTTTTGAAATGACTTAAATCTATTTGTCGAACTTTATGATTGGTTAGTGAAAAATGTTGATTTAGCAGTTTCAAACTAGGACGCTCTTCATTTTCTGTTTTCTCCATACCTACACTCAAATGCTTTCATAAAACTCATAATTGAAGCTATATAATTTTTTCTTCTTCAATATATAGTATAGCTATTTTACCTCTCAAGGAGAGAACTATAGTTTCACTAATTTTACTTCTTCAGTCTAATTAATTGCTCGATCTGCTTATACAACTTCTGCTGTCCTCGACGCCCTGATCTTCTTACTTATCCTATTTCCGATGTTTTTCCTTTCCCATTTAACGTTTTTCCTTTTTAATTTATCATATTATTTTCGTATTTGTTAGTTCAATTTTTCTTGTTGGCGTTGTCCATTTTGTCAGGCAAATTTCAGGATCAACTTTTCCAATTTTGGTGTAGTTCTTCTTCTTGGAATCCCAAACTTCAGACATTAGTTGTTACTACTTTGAGGTTTGATGAACGAATCCAATAACAATTTAAAATTGAATAAATAAATTACTTATTCACAAATATCAGTAATATAATAACTATGCTACTCACAACTGCTGTATATAAGAATGCCACTGTTATTTTTTACTACAAGACACTACTTTTTTTTTCAATTACTACTGTAATCTTATTATCTAGTGGATAACTAGTGTTATCCACTCTTTAGCATTTTATCGGTACTGGTCTTCTCTTTTCCAGATTACTCGTGCTTTCTATATAGATGTCTAAATTTTTATAGTCTCATTTCAAGAATATTATATCAATCAAACAGAGGGGTTTGCATATCGGACATCGAATTTAAAAAACGAAGGACCGGAATTAGTAATTTGTTTTATATTGTTACTTTCGTAACAATATAATCATTAATTTTGACGTAATAGATGTAATTTAGTATATGCATTTGTGGAATTGTACTATTGCTATCTTATATTTCTCATTATAAGAATTGCATAAGGAAGAAGCACAGTTACGTAACAGATTGGGTGTTAATATGAGAAGTCTGTTATTTTTCATAACTGAGATAGAATTTTCGCCTACTTCTTGGCGAAACATAATTAAATAATAATATAAATTAAACACTTAATGTTTCACGAATGTATTAAAAATAGTTTTTACAATAATATTAATGAGACGAATCAATATGTTTGTAGCGGTCAGCTCTTTTCAACAGTTTTTAGAACATACCTTTGGTTGGTATGTTCTAAAAAAAGTAATAAACAGAAAAGGTGTTTATGATTCTACGATCTACTCTATGTTTTTTTTTTCAATATTTTTTTGGGTTCGTCATCTTTGGACATCACCCATTATATCATTCATTTATACAACCGCCGAAACTTATTTTACCGACTCAAACGTCCATGTCTCACCAGGGATTCGAACCCAGATATCCCTAGTGAGAGTCCGTCACTCTACCACTACGCCATGGAGACGACCATCTTACGGAAAAGTAATGGACAATAAAAAAAACTATAAAAGGTTTTATGGACCTAACTATTACTCTGGTTTTTTATTTCAGGGAAGAGTGAATTATTTATATCCAGTTGATCGTTCAATACATTATTGAACTTTCAAAGTTTTTGTGTTTCAAGTGTTTTCCAAAACTTTTAACAGACAAAAATGACGTCTTTTCCTTCTTATATGCAATATTATTTGTTTCAGTATCTACATATTGTTTATTCTGATCACAAACCACATTAACGTTTTAAATTATGGCTCATGAGGTCTTGCAATTTGGACACCCTTGAGCTAAACTATCCCCTTTTTTCTAAATCGACTGCTTTTATAAAATTTATTATTTACTATTCTAGAACGATATTGAAGTTCAATAGTAAGTTGTGACGACAATAATGTATTTTTTATATAATCTTATATATTTTATAGAATTAAATTAATTCCCATTTTTCAGTTTCTTTTTATACCAAGGCAGTTTTCCGTTATAAGCTACCTTTGCTTGACATTTCCGAATAACATTTTTTCATATACGAATTTGTCATAATTCAACTGAAAGTTCAGTTGTTATGTATATTTAGATAATTTTTAGAGAATACAAAACTTCTTCGCGGTGCCAGCGTTTCTTACAGAGTATATTAACTTTGAATATTATGTTTAGATTTTCCAGTTCAGATATTTCTTTCTTATGAAAATAAAATAATACACAAATGACATTGTAAAACATTATGTTAGTAGGTAGACACGTTTATTTGGAACTGCAATTGCATTTCATTTGTGAGACCAAATCATGGCACATTGATAATATGTAAAGTATTATCAAATACGACAAAGTGCAGATAGAACGATTTTAAAAGCAATCAAGAAAAAGCTGTTTCAGAAGTCAAGTTCAAGTAGTAATCAATCAGTAGTCATCATTCAGTCGAGGTACTTACCTTCTACAAATTTTCAACCAAACCAGTTTCTGCAATGTCAAAAACTTACGAAGATTTGATTTTTACATCAAAATAGTTCATTTTTCAATCTTGATTTCTAAATTTTTTCAATCTTTGCTAAAAACTTCATTCCATCGACCTCCGTAAATAAAAAATTTATTTTAAAATATTTTCTTACTGCATTTGTTATCACTCAACGAAATAAGGATATACCTGTTGATTATATAATTTTGTAACATTTTCTTACTGTTAATTCAACATCGTCTCACTAAGATTTAAGATAACAAGATTATATTGATCGATTAATTTCCGCTCAGTTTCAGAAACTAGTTTTGCAACAAAGTATGTTAAATTCTTATCAGAATGTTTTCGTGGAAGTTTTTTCATCTCTCTCTATTCAGCAGATGGACAATTTATAAGCTGATTATACGATATATCAGACTATATTCTAATGCCTTAAAGATCATAGAAAAAATTTTAAATTGAGTATATCTACGTTTTTCTTGAAAAAAACGGCGTATCATTATTTTAAGTTAAATTTTTTTATTAAACATAAATTTCACGAGTAATATTTTATAATATTGAAGCTAGATACCCAATTTCCAATAATTATATGTAGTGTTTGAATATGAGTAACGGAAGATATGTTATTCTGTACATTATTCTATCCAGCTTAGCAGAAAATACTTAATTATTCAATAATTATTCAAATTAAAAATTTTCATTTCATATATTTAATTAATTCAGTAAAAAAAATTGTGAGTTCATTTTTTATTCGAAATATACATTTTGGCATCTTCTAAAAAATAAGGCACATTTATGTACCATGTAATAATCACTTAAAACTTAAATAATACAATATTCAAGTAAATAATAATTACTCTAAGGAACAAATCTTTATACTGGAAAAAAATATTAGTTATGATATGCCTACCAAACAAAAATATCTACTTAGTATTACTTTCGAAACAGAAAATTTAAATTGATCAAAATATGTGAAATAAGTACATTGTGAATAATTTTGTATGCTTCCCAATAATCTGTTTGATGCACTAAATACATTATTCCAAATTGTTACACAGATCAACTGAATTAGAGTTTTTACTCATGAAATCAATCTAAAAAGTCAGTTCAGTTAAAACATTAAAATTTTTAAGAATGTTTCAACATTAATTTCAAATCATGTAAAAGCAAAATAACATTTTTCGATAAATTAAAATAATATAACTATTTAATATACTTATGTAATTAAATATAATACAAGAGAAACTGCAAAATATCTCCATGAACATATTCTATAAATTGGAGATTTATTACTTAGAAACTTTTTCCAAATATTATTTTGCAATTATTTCGAAAAAATTAGAAAATCAACTAACAAGGGATTATTTAAACTGGAAATAAAATAAATTAAATAAGTACATAGTTGAAAAATGTTTGAAAAATAGAACCAACATAGGTACATGAAAGAAATTATTTACAAATTCCATCTAGAATTATCATATATGGAACGATGAAACTTACTTTTCACAATTTACATGGCACTGAATAAAAGAACTGCTAGTGATGTTAACGCGAAGGGATACATTTGCATGGGAACGGACGCAGAACTTTTATCATTTTGGTTGGGCTGATCTTCTGGTTTTTTTGATGCGGTAACGGTAGCTGTTTCAGACCCATGTGTTTCTGGCAGCGGAGTAGATTGTTCTGCTGAAATTTTTGAAGGTGAAGAATGGTTTGCCTCACGGTTTAATTCTGGAGCGATAGTTGTTTTAGATGAGCTCCTTGTCGCTGTTTCAGTGGTTTTAACTACAACAGCGGTATGGTTATGTTGGTTGTTTGTAGAATTTTGTTCCTTCGTATGAATTTGTGTTTCTGGTAAAGGTGAAACAACATCAGTAGGACTGGACCAGACAAGTACACATAGAACTAAAAGTCCTAATGATATTTTCAGGATAGAATTCATATTGGGATGGAAAGAGACTGTACGTAGTACACTATATACCAAAAATCTGAGGGGTGATGAGGCACGACGTCTACAACGCGAAACCACCAACCTGAACTGAACGAACGGCGGGCAAACTGTAAAATACTAAAATACCGGTAAAATAAGGTTGAAGTGGTGCACAACGTAGTGGCGAGGAATGGTTGTAGGTGCGAATGCGCGAAGTAGACTCGTACGTAGAATCGGAAGCGGTCGTTTCATTCTCCCATCGAGCGTTCAAATTACTTAAAGGTTGCCTGGACGTGGGTATTTCATGCGATGACAAATAAAACTTTCCTTAGAAATACCAGTCAATCTTGTCGCCCGATATTTCAATTTATTAGACGTCTTCCGTATTTGATGGAATTTACTATTCCATTCGCTTCAATGACCTCCACCTTGAAACTTTGGACATTCAGAGAAGATTAACATAAGTTCATACTCAAATAAACGAGATACCAACAACGTTAATTTTAATTCAACTATTCAAGTAAGGAACATTTGAGAAACATGCAAGGGAAATATGTACAAAGTAAAATGATTTTAAATGAACTTAATAAATCTTTCTAATCCAATCATCATCTTCATCATCAAAATTGATAAAAATAATAATGATAATATAGAGTTAATATTAATTTCACAAGACTATTCTGACATAATAATGCTATAAAAATAACAGTCACTCATTAATGAACTTTTAAACTGACACAATGGCATAATGTGTAGGTAAACTTAAATTGACATAAGTATATGTAGGTACAAACAAATAATAAATTTAACTCACCTGTTTAAAACTGAGCAGTTTTAGTTAAATACGATTCGTGTTTGTTGATTTTATCTTTTTTTCGATCAGGTCTTTTTATCGATAAATACATTTTATCGATTTTTTTGATCGATCAGGTAAATACAGAGCACAAGCTATTGAAGTAGCTGTTTTGTATAGAGAAAATTTATAATTATCATTGATTAGTTAAACGAAATGTCAGAAATTGTTACTGTCATTTCCAAACTCTTTCTAAATGCTCTGTTCAATCTCAACAACCAAATTTCCAGTATATATATATATATATATATATATATATATATATATATATATATATATATATATATATATATATATGATAGTGTTGCCGTGGTAACGAATATAAGTTTAAAATTGTTGGGTTATCGGCAATTTGGGCTATTAAATTAATCCAAGACTAATCGTCAGTAATTCTATATTTCGAACTAAGGTTCAGTTCTTCTTCAGGAATGATCTGACATAAGTGGTTAAACTGACAAAAAAACAATACAGAAGTCATAGGAAAATTATTTTAAGAATAAGTATGTAGATAATCCTATGTATAGATTATCTACATACTTATTCTTAAAATAATTTTCCTGCATTTGTAATCGATTATTGAATGACTTGATTTTTTTTGTCAGTTTAAAATGTCAGATCATTCACGAAGAAGAACTGAACCTTAGTTCGAAATATAGAATTACTGACGATTAGTCTTGGACTAATTTAATAGACTTTTTAAACACAAAATAGATTATTCCAATAGCACGTTCTTGATTTGGTAAAAATATATAAAGCAGACTAGACTTACACTTAAGCTGCAAAACAGTTTTTTTTAGTTTTCCGAAAGATGAAAACAAAGCGTACTTAGGTGTTTTCTGAAAAAACGATTGAATTTGTAGCGATATGTGAAGGAAAAATACATTTTTCGATATTTCAGTTTGTTATTTGCTGTAGATCTTTTTGGGCCTCTTTTAGTCACTCTGTCCCACATTTACTCTTTATAATTATATCTAGTAGTTTCTTCGGTATTCTGGACTTCTTCTGTAGACCTATGCATAGAACTTGGCTCGTCGTTTTCTGATTTATTCCGTTATCGTATTTGTCTTTTGATAAAGTTCATTCATTGGGTCTTTTCATCGAAATTCCGTTTCTATTGATTGGCCCGTAAATCTTTTTCAGAATTTTCCGTTCTTGTTTTTCTATTTCTCTAATTCTTGAATGACCGTTAATAACCATTGTATCGAAACCAAGAATTGTTTCGTTATAATGCCTCAATTTTGCACCTCTCGAAATGCACTTTTTGTTATAGTACGCCCATGTTAGCTTGCAGGTCCTATGGAGCTTGGTAATTCTCTGTTCATTAGTGATTTGGTTTAAACCTGAGGACTATATAACTTCTCCGAGATATTTAAAATGGCCCAATTCGTACAATTTCATCATATTTCGTGATGAGAGAAGATTTATTTTTTGGTTTTCTCTCCATGTATTTGGTTTTATCATAAGAACTTTGTAAACCGGTTATCTGCGCAATTTCATGTAGTTTTCTACGCCGAGCATTTCACTTTTCACAACAAGAAAAAGAATTCTGTAGTTCTCGTGCTGTATTATCGCACTGTGCTATATTGTCGCACTTGTAGATATTCGCTATCAAAGTACACTATAACTTTCTTTCGATAATTTTTGACAAATTATTCAAAAGAAAATTATGGCAGAGCTGGCTATGTGAAACATGAACATTGCGATGTCTCCACTGTCCTTCTAGAGAACAATGTTAGAGAATAGTGGATTCTCCATTATCCTTCTAAGGATAAATGCTGAAGAATCTTGAAATCGATGCCTACATTTATTGAAAGCGTGACATAGTCACTGTTTCGTACTACAAGGTACTCATCAGTCACGCCATGTTCAACGAATGAAAGGCATCGATTTCAATCCTCACATACCCTATCTTCACTTATAAGTCAAAAATATAGAGTAAGTCTTATACATATATATTAGGCATAGATTATAAAAATTAGTTGAAAAATGATAAACGAAATGATAAGTTGTCAAGAGGAAAGTAGTACTTTTTCTGAATCAATTAAAATTGTTTATATTTTATCAATTAGTATTATTGGATTTAAAAAATTTTGTTTTGGCCTGATTATGGAAAATCTGCGTTATTATGACGCTATCATTCTATATGTATGTATCATTTTATATCAATTTTATCATTCCAGAGAAACAACACTATTGACTTGTGTACTGAGAGAAAACTATACCTCTCAAGTGTTAAAAATAAGTAAAGTCCACAACTTAAGGCTTTTTCGAGCAGAATAGTTCTCACAAATATTTCATTATCATAAACCTACTCAGAAATTTCACTATAATATTTTGTCATTAATCCAATTAAATGTGGATGTTAAGTAAATGAACGTAAATTCCGAGGGAGAATTAACGCCAGTAGTTTGGGGGCAAATTTCTTCAAGTAAAATTTATTATTTTCTAAATTTGTGCATCTGAGAACAAGCATGAAACGAACGCTGATCATTAAATTTTAATTATTTAATAGTGTTGGCGTTTACTTGATGTAAATCCATTGTAATTGAATATAAACTAAAATTCAAACACATTAACTTTTGATTTATACTTTATTGACAACATGACGCGTTTCGTCGTTACAAACGACTTCTTCGGATACTAACAGAATAATAACAACAAATTTGAAAAAACAGGTATACATATCAAGGAATTTGAGATTCTATGAATTTGGGTTTTCCTAGGATATTCCATTCTGAAATCTAATTTTTATTACCTGAAAAGGTTTAACAAGGGTGAATTGTTTAATTCTATCTGTTCATTGAGTAAATTTTCAGAGTATCCAGAATACTGTTAATCAATATTCTGTTAGCATCTGAAAAAGTCGTTTCTAACGACGAAACGCGTCATGCTATCTGGTGAATAAAGTGTAAATCATAAGTTCAAGTGTTTGAATTTAAGTTTATAATCAATTAAATTTTAATAAATTTTTTTTCATATAATTATAATAATTAATCACAAGTATCGAATATTTATTAATATTCGATGGGATTACATAAAAGCTAAATGAAATACCTACAGATAACAATATATTTTTTATGATATAACTGAAATTATGTATAGTATTTCACATTCAGTTTATTCACGTACATTTTTCATTAGCATGGTACTCTTAAAAATACCGGAACATGTAAATCTGAAACATGTGTCCGTCCAAGTACGGAATGCTTTACTTCACAACGAATATTGAATGGAATTCAATTCGTCTGTTGCTATGCAAATAACTTGGGGAAGATGCTTAGGGCCCCAGTCCAATAAATTTGCCCATTTATTTTTACTTGTGTTCCTTATCAAACATGTCATGGTATTTTTTTGTCAGCTCAGGGTCGACAATTTTTATCTTTTGATTGCATCTGCGAACATGAAATAATATGATGATATGTATTGACTACCGTGTTGCATCGAAACATTGCAAATCTCGAACAGCCTTATATATATATATATATATATATATATATATATATATATATATATATATATATATATGTGTGTGTGCGTGTCAAAATGATAAGAGACTCCTCATATCATTTGCATATAGTTATATTATAGTTGTATATAGTTACTGTTAAGAAGAATAAGAATTATATCTGTGGATGGGTAGGTATCTTTCAAGAGGAAGAGAGAAACTTCATTTCAACAGACAGAATTGAAGAGCTTCCTTTTCAAACTAAGAGAGATATAGATAAGACGTATTTGTTAGATAATAGAAATAGATAGTGTTAAGATTGTCTAGGATATAAGGACTTTAATTGATTTATAAGATTGTACACACGTATATCTCAAGCGATTGATTTATTCTAAAAGAAAAATCAAATTAAAGTCCTTATACAATCTTAACACAATCCTCATACAATCTTAACACATCTATTTCTATTATTTTACAAATACGTCTTATCTATATCTCTCTTAGTTTGAAAAGGAAACTCTTCAATTCTGTCTGTTGAAATGAAGTTTCTCCCTTCATCTTGAAAGATACCCATTCACAGATATAATTCTTATTCTTCTTAACAGTAACTATATACAACTATAATATAACTACATATAGACAAATGATATGACGAGTCTCTTATCATTTTACACACACATATATATATATATATATATATATATATATATATATATATATATATATATATATATATATATATATATATATATATATATATATATATATATATATATATATATATATATATATATATATATATATATATATATATATATATATATATATATATATATATATATATATATATATATATATATATATATATATACTTAATTCGTTCAGTTTTCTTGTGCTTTGCTTAATAACATAAGTGTGAAGGTTAATGAGCACAGTTTAAAATTGATGGAATAATTGAAAACAGAAAACGAATCTACAGATGTTACCCATAGACCATAATTCTCGCACTAATCAGTTTTACGAAAGATTTGTGAAATTGAAGTAAATTTCCAACTAACAATGAACCTGTAATATTCTTGAAAAAGTCCTAGAGCCGAAACATATGTAGAATAAACAATTATTCCATCAATTTTAAACTGTGCTCATTCCCAAGAAACCTTCACACTTATATATATATATATATATATATATATATATATATATATATATATATATATATATATATATATATATATATATAGTCTATATATTCTTCCCTATAGTAGATAGAATTTAGTCAATATCAAGGTAGTCAAGGTCAATATTTACACTTAATTATCATATTTCTACACAAAGGAAAATATTGATTTCTAATGGCAGTGTTTTTAGAATATCCATTTTAATTCTGATAAATTTTCAATGTGAAAGTTTAAATGAAAAATTTAAAAAGCTCTATATCTGATCCACCCTGTTGGCGAAAATTTGATATTTAAAATTAAATTAAAATGATACGAACTGCTGAGTTTGCCTTTAACTAGCCTTAATTTGAAAGATTTTAGAAGTAACTAGTTGAATTTAGATAATTTAGTATTTTTTAAGGAAATTTTATTTCAACTGATCAAAAAATGGCAATTAACCAATCAGAAATTTTACTGCACGTTCCAATTATGCTTTTCTATATCACACTGAAGGTTACTGATCAGTGTTCATTAAGTTTTATTCCTATAGACTTACACTAAAATTTAGTAGATAAAACACTATTTTCGGCAGTAATCTTCACCTATCTCTCGTAATCTTCACCTATTCTCACTAACTGAATTAGGTTTTCAAAAATACAGTCACTGTAAAATAAGCTGGTTTTATTTATTGACAACGTGGATAATTATCTGTTTCATCAGCAATTTTTCTCAGTCACAATCTGGACAATTTCATTTTAAGTTGAAATATTCAAATTCGTTTTTTGTGTACACTCCCTATGTTGTATAATAAGGAACACAATGTTTAAAGATTTACATGGACAATTCTATTTACTTTTATTTCGATTTTAGTTACTCTTTTTGTTTCGACTCATCTTTCCATTGAAGTTAAACATATTTGTTATTTTATGTTTCTTGAAAAACAATTTAGATTATAAGAGAAATGAAACGAACAAATAATGAATTTTTAGAACAATTATATATATATAATGAAAAGTTTTGAAAAATATTCAATATAAGTTTTGAATATTCAAAAATTATATATTCAATATAATTTTGCTGCTCTGTATATATGTTGTTGCCTCCAAAACAGAAACTGTAATTAGAAATGTAATACATCGTATGAAATTAGCAATGTTTCCCTAATAGGAAAATAAACTCAAAACTTCTCAAAACACTGAACTGCGTCGTATATTATGTCGTAGAAATTTTACTGTTTTTGTATCGTAACCATTAAAATTTAATTACGTTCATTATTTATGATTGAACTCGAGAAATGAAAATAGAAACAAATAGAAATTTCTGATGTTATTTGTTTCACAAAATATTTGGATTATCTTATGTTACAGTGAGAGCGAACTGTCTTATTCAGTAGGATCACTCGTTTATGAGATATGGCTATGTGTTTTGATAATATCTCAGTTTTGCTAAAATGATCAAATGAAAGCTTCCACATATCATATAAATACACACACACATACACACACACACACACACACACACACACACACACATATATATATATATATATATATATATATATATATATATATATATATATATATATATATATATATATATATATATATATATATATATATATATATATATATATATATATATATATATATATATATAATTATTATATATAGTTTCAAGATTCACAAGTCTTGAAATACTAGTAAATACTGAGACTCTTATTCGAAATATCGAAATTTTCAGATAAAACTATCAGAGAGCTGTCTACACCAATGTTGTCAACGAGAACGAACTATCATTATCGAGAGTGAATATTTAGTGTGCTTCAAAAAATCGTCGAACTTGTTCAATGATAACAAGATACAATTGTTTCATCATTATTATGAATCATCAGTCTGATTTAATCATCAATCAAGAATCGACTTTCAAAACGCCCCCAGGCCTTATATCCGAATGAGGAAAACATTAGTTCGTGAACTATTCACATGAGCTCCATCTATCCAAGATAGAGTTTTATTTGAAATATTTTGATATTTCGATTAAGAGTCTCAGTATTTACTATACATATATAATTGAAGATTAATATTCTTAGCAATA
The DNA here is from genome assembly GCA_030704895.1 of Henosepilachna vigintioctopunctata. Lineage (NCBI taxonomy): Eukaryota > Metazoa > Arthropoda > Insecta > Coleoptera > Coccinellidae > Henosepilachna > Henosepilachna vigintioctopunctata. The sequence continues at coordinate 1,134,107 of JARQZJ010000008.1, read as the reverse complement.
TCAGAGTACAAAAGGCAAAAATTTCCTTTCTAGTTATAAATTTCTAAATAGTGTCAAAATTCGTTTATATTCGCTACCAATTGTAGCATTCTCTAAACTCTAATTATTATCTGAATTTTTTATATCTTAATTTTCAAATAAAGTATGAACAGGCAAGAAAACTCTCATTCTAAGATTCACGAATCCATCATTAATATTCAGATTCGTCATCATCTGTCAATACTCTGATTCTTAATCCAAATATCGAACTATTTCAGAAAAAACTCTCAGGGAGCTTTGTCTTCGAAAATTTTGTCAACGAAACTATCGAGAGTGAATACTAAGAGCGTTCCCAAAATCATAGAACTTGTTGAATTAAAAAACCTACAATTGTTAGACGAATCCAAACAATCAAGTTGCGATGGTTTTCCAAACACACTCAGGTCTTATCTTCAATATGAGGCGAACATTCATTCGTGAACTAATCACATGTGCTCCTTCTATCGAAGAAGTGGGATAAACTCTTTCGAGCATTGCAGATCGCTTTCTTGTGACAAGATCAGTGAGTACGTAGAGAATTTGTAGACATATCATTCAAACACCTCAGAACTTTGACTATAGATGTGTAAGAATGGTCCCATGCCACACCCTGGTGGGCACTTTGATAATTAGTTTCTAGATTCACGAATCCTTCATCATTTGTCTCATTTGTCAGAACTAATGAAGAATAATATTTTATGAATTACTATGGATATCAAACGTCAATTGTAATTTTGTTAATCAACTTGGCAGTTAATATTAATTGTCTATCAATATTTTAACTGAAAATTGATATTCCTTTCAATAACAGAATGTAAAAGTAGAAACATTAAAAATATTTCTCTAGACTTTTCACAGTTTATTTTGTTTCGCTAAGAATTGTAGCTTGATCAAAACTTTGAAATGAATAATTTTTACTGTTTGACACTACAAATATGACAGTTATCAAATTCATTGAGTACTGTCCAAAAGAAAGCTATAATTTATAGCGAAAAGTTAAAAACAAAAATAATATTTCCAATTGGACGGTCTGTAAAATAATGGAATAATAGTTTATAATACACTTTTTATAATTATTCATTGTAGTTATTCTCCTAATGAATAATATCTATATATATATATATATATATATATATATATATATATATATATATATATATATATATATATATATATATATAATGGTTGTGATTGAAATTGAGTTATTTGCATTGAAAATATTGTATTTATTAATGCTTACTCTTTCTTGAAATTAAGTTTCCATTATGTATTTTATAGTTGAATAATCAATTAGATTATAAAAGAGAAAATCAGTTAGGAATAATAAAAGCAGTTAGATGTAATATACCTACGCCAATCTAAATATTTTATTGTCCTCGGAGTAGGATACTGGAGCAAACCAAACACAGATTAAAAAAAAAACTTCTACAACAGTATTTAATAGAGCGCGCAGAATTGGAGAACAAAATTTGTAATTCGAATTCGCAAAAAATTGACTGTAGCTGCAGTAACTCTCATTGTTTTTTCGAACTGTCAACTTTTGTGGATATAGGGCTAAGTTTCTGGACAAATCTGGACAAGAAACTTTATGTGTATCCATATTAAAGCTTGAAGACGAATGAAAAATTCCAATGGAAAATTCTGTCGATTATATTGATGCATTTTGTTTGGAAAAATTGAAAATTATTTCATCGATTCTGCATTGTTGTGCCTAATCCATAGAAACAATAAAGACAATACAGTAATTTTACTGAACACATATCAATACTACTTTTTTATTAATCGGAGCATCTGATGCCGGCGATGTTATGATATTCCAGTTGAATAAACTTTTGAAAAAGGTCAAGGAACGCGAAATAAATGACGAGTGATACAATTTTTATAGAATTAAGACAAGTGTTTTGAATTAGGTTATTATAAATTGCCTCATAATTAATTGTCACGCTATCACCATTACGTTAAAAGTACAAAAACATTATAATATTAGACTTGATTCCATTGTCAAAACATGTTTTTCCTCATATGTTACAAATCTTGAGAAATACTTCATAGAGTGTTAAGAACACCGAAACATATACGGATTAAATTAACTTTCTCTAATGGAATTAAGTTAATTGCTTGATTAATTCTATTAAATCATCTAATAATATCCCCCACAATATCCCCAATAATATCCAATAATAATCATATAATATGAGCGAAAAGTAATTGATACTAGTAAGTAATTGAGTATTTATCGGCTGTGATACTGCGGTGAGGAAGGCAACGGGAAACCAACTCACTACATTCCCTATATGTACTAGTATATATCATCATGGTAGTTCAAAATTAGAATTGTAATGATGATAGCCAACATTCGTAGAGGAGATGGCTCGCGAAGAAGAAGAATTGATCACCTTTTGGGCGCAATAAAATAGTATATTCATTGACATATCTTTTTGGCAATTATCAAGATGTTTATGGTTTTAAAACATACAGCGATTGAATATACTTTATTTAGCATAATAATAATAATAATAATAATAATAATAATAATAATAATAATAATAATAATAATAATAATAATAATAATAATAATAATAATAATAATAATAATAATAATAATAATAATAATAATAATAATAATAATATCAATTCATTTATTCCCAACAGAAATATCCAATTACAAGGAAAAAAAAAATTGTATACAAATAATACTAAATAAGAAATTATTTAAAGGAAAAAGTCAAAGAAAAGAGAGTAAAAGCGAATATACATCGAAAAGATAATAGATGATAAATGTAACTGAAAAAATCAAATAAAACTGAGTGGATAAAAAGGAAGAAGCAGTTGTGTTGTTGGACTTAAAAAGAACAATCGAAACGTTATATGTATCGTTAATATTAAAAAGCTGATTAAAATTGGCTTTGAAGCGGTGGTAAACAAATAGTCCCTTAAAAACAATAGCAAGATATACAATAGAACCCAAAAAGTTAAGTTCAATGGTGTCCATTCGGACAGCATTGGAGTTGATTTTGGCGTAAGTTCTTCAAGGTACTGTCTTAGGTCCACTGTTTTTCTCATGATACCTAAATGAACAATATAGTTTAACATGTAAAAAGAGCTCTATATACGATTATACGCAGATGATACAACGCGTTACATTAGGGGTACAAATAAAGGTCATGGCAGAGTGGATTAATAGAGACCTGACAGCAATAAACGAATGGCTTTACGATAACAGTTTATCGTTGAATGCAACAGCCTAAGATTAGAGTTTTGGTTGCAAATACAACTCTGAAGGTACATTCAAACGAGAATATTATAAATATTAGAATTGAAAACCAAAACATTGAAAGGACAAAACTTAACAGTAAAAGAACAGTTTTGAAATTTAATAGATACATATATTCCAATCGAAAGAATGTTGAGTTGGTAAGAACTTACGCCAGTTAAAAGAAAAATCCTTTATGCTACACTTTCAATTATATTTGAAATCAAGAAAGAATTGTGGAGTTACAAAAATGTAAATGTGTCTACAAGTCTATAAGTGATGTGGACACTCATAACACTAGAAATGCTGACAGTTTTCATATGCAAGTTTCTAGGCTTTCTGATTCTAGAAGCTGTATATTTTATGCAGGATTCAATGCATACAATAAATATTACCTAGCTATATGCAGACTGCTAGTATCCTCAAGGTATTCAAGTGTAAATTAGCTAAGTTCATTGTATACAATAATTAATAGTGAATTTATATTAGTGAATAGTGTGAATAGAATAATAGTGATTTAATAGTGAATTAAGTATCAAATAAACTTTCCACTTATATGAATTTTGTAATAGATGCTGCCAAATAATCTTTATTATTATTATTATTCGTCATTTTATGTAAGTATTCGCAAATCTATAATTATAAATCATAATTATACGCATTAATATTATTTAATTATAATAATTTCCACTATACTTCGCAGGTTTCAACTATCCAAAATGATTGTTAGTCGAATAAAAATACAATGTTAACATTGTATTTTTAAAATTATTAAATGTGTAGGTTTTCAACGTAAGTTTCTTTTATTTAATTTTAGTTTACCTGCATTAAATATAATTCTTAGAATAATTCTTTTATCGTTAAGATTGTCTGGGATTTCCAGAAGCTATAAAAGTCTCACAATAGCCGGACGGTATTTCATTGTCGTCTGCAACGTTGTGTTGACTCTTCCCAATATGTTTTGGGTATATAAAACGTGTACGAAACTGTGTTTCGTGTTTTATATATTAATTTTTTATATATCTCTTCAAGTACTTTCATCTTTAACTTGAACTACGCCGTTCTGACGATAGGCAATAACCTTGAAACATATGTAAACGGCTGTTATATAGAAAAATGTGTAGGTTTTCAACGTAAGTTTCTTTTACTTAATTTTAGTTTACCTGCATTAAATATAATTCTCAGAATAATTCTTTTATCGTTAAGATTGTCTGGGATTTCCAGAAGCTATAAAAGTCTCACAATAGCCGGACGGTATTTCATTGTCGTCTGCAACGTTGTGTTGACTCTTCCCAATATGTTTTGGGTATATAAAACGTGTACGAAACTGTGTTTCGTGTTTTAATAAAATAACCTTGAAACATATGTAAACGGCTGTTATATAAAAAAATGTGTAGGTTTTCAACGTAAGTTTCTTTTACTTAATGTTAACATTATTTAATTACGTGATTTTGGACAAAATTTCATAACTTCAGTTAACACAATCCTGCCTACCATACCTACTAATAGTTATGAATCATCCTGTATACTATAAATTGTTATAAATCCATATCTGTATAAGCAACGTTTACATTATACCATCGTTGAAGGAGCGGTCAATATAATATGTGACCCAACATAGTATTTTCTGCACATCCCCTGGTACACGTGATGTATATTTAAAATATCATGTGGGCAAAGTTTCCATCATTAACCTTGATCCTTCTGAGAATTGAGAATATCCAATCCGAAACTAAACTACCACTTTGAAATTTGTGCTGCGTCAGAAAGTCAGAACAATATAACTGAAATCGTATCTGTTACCAGTTCAATAGAAAATGGTCGTTGTAGATGAAATAATTGAGGAAAAGTGATACTAAGAAAATAATATCATAATGTTATTCAACATGCGAAACAGAAAGAATTGTCATGCGTCATGGAAGTAGACACAAGAAGAAGAGGTGAGTCAACCGAGTGAATGCACCGAATTGATCAACCCAGAGGAATTTACGATGTGTTTTAAGATGGTAATTACAGGTATTATAAGTCAGTGACTTTATGCCTTTTACGGAAGATTAGTATCAATTTGTGATAGTGATAAATGATTAAATAGAGAGATGTACATGTAAAAAAATTGAAAGGCCAATAAGTTTTGAGGAAAGATTGACACAAATTAGATATACCAATATTTTCAATAAGATTTTTTAACTGTTTTCAACTGAACAACGGTTGAACGTAGAAAGCTCATAAACCTCTCTTTGCCAATAAATTATTTGAATTTTGTTATTTGATGAAAATATAACTTTTATATATATTTTTAGCGGCTAATTTTGATTGTGTGCAGACGGTTCGAAATATTATTCAACTTAAGTGACTTCACGCTTAATTGACTGAAAAAAAATTATTACTATATACAGTTATTAGAGATATTATTTTACTGGAATAGACAAATCATTTGAACTAATGAATTTTGACTGTTAAAATTTGCAATAAATCTTATCACCATAAGAATATACAAATAGCTATTATAAAATACAACATATTTCATACAAAAGTCTATAAGGATTTTATATATAACGTAATTCAAAAAAAAGGCTATAATAAGGTCACACGTCTGCGTGAGAATCCATATTTAATAAATGCTTAATACCCTTAGTGTACATTTGTATTATTATTATCAAACTAATAGGTGCTCATTTTATGATCAGTTGTTTTATAAATAATTTTTAATGCAATTTTGTCAATTATCATTATCTACTACAATGACACTGGGACAAATAATTCAGCATATAGTTATTCTTCTAATACACTCTGTGCTTGTACGAAAGAATGAAATATGTGAATGAAAAGGAAGAACTTTTGAATATTATGGATTCCAGAGTATAAAAATTTCAATGACAAGAAGCGAAATGAGTAAACGGCAACAGTGGCGCAGTGGTCTATTGGAATTTTACACGTCCTGTCATTACTTATAGTTCGGTCATTTAAAACATTAGAAATAACAAGTTCCGACAGAGCAAAATTTTCGTCGAAGGCTTGGGTACACCATCATAAAAACGCTTCAAAAGTCCCCATTGATTCCATGAGTGTTACGAAAGTTATTCGGTACTAAAGGTCAAAATTTGAGGTTTTTTGAATTTTGATCGAAAACGGTAAATTTTATCGATAAGTTAATACATACCAAAGTTGTATTACTGAAAATTCTCTACAGAAAAGGTGATTATAATTTTTTCTCTAAGAGTTACCAGCTCTCAGTAACATTATACATGATATGTACATATATGCAACGTATATACAATGTAATGCATCCAACACAAGTAAAAATAGCTATTTGTGTCTCTTAATGTATGCATTCTATATTATACGTTCAGCATATACGTAGGCATTATGATCATGGTCATACAGTGACAATAATATTTGATGTTTACAATGTCTCCACAAAAAATACTAAAGCAGCAGAACAATGAGGTCGAACTACAAAAACATCTTCGATCTAGAGTTGAACTCAATAACCAGTATCAATATCAATATCACTATCAATATTTATTATGCGTTTAGAAAAGTATTGTCCCTGAAATTAACATCATAACAGTTCGTGGAGTAGGCTCATTGGGGAAAAAACGTTAAAAAACGAGTCCAATAGACTACCTCACATGTGGAGTGGAACTGTGTGCATATCATGTATGTGACTCTTACAATCGCGATATCTCAGAACTGGTGACTCTTATTATGACAGTTTTTGTAGAGAATTTTAAGATTCACAACTTTGGTCGGAAGTAATTTTTCGATAAAACTTATCGCGTTTGAGAAAAATCAGAAAAAACCTCAAATTTTGACCTTTAACCTTGAATAACTTTCGTACCACTCATGGGATCAATGGGATCTATGAAGTTTTTTCTGATGGTTAACCTACTATTTTCATGTCTAAAATGACTGTACTATTATGCTTGTATTCTAATGCAAATAAGCTTCTCAAAACTTTCGCAGTTTAAAGTTAAATGATTTGGACTTTTGGTAAAATTCTACGGAGATTAAAAGTAAGTTTCAAGCTTGGAATAGATAAGTTTCACATGACTATATTTTCTTAAAATGACGGAAACTTGTTGCATCCCTGGTTGTATATCAAATTATAACAGCACCCTGAAGGCGGTGGGCAACTAGTATCGACTTTTAGATTCCCTGAAAATGAAGTTTTAACGAGTAAATGAATGAAATCTATACCACTAGACTCCAACAAAATATTCAATTGTTTGTGCCTTGCATTTCCTGATATTATCAATAATGAGAAATCGGTTTCACCTGGTGGGATTTTGAGCATACCAAAAGGAACAAGATTAGTCCCTCACGTGGTTCTTTCTAATTCTCCTAATGTACCGAATTATTCGTCAAAAAATGTAAACTTACCTACAAAAAGCCCAAGGGAAAGGTGGAGAAATAATTTAGCTCGAAATGATTATTTGTATAACATTTTTGAACACTCAGATTTAATTGCCAATTTTCAAGATTTTATTCTTCATTACTCCTGTAAAATAAATATTCCTGACTCTTGGAATGTTAAAAAGGGTTCACTTAACAATAAAATTAATTTTTACCTTCTTAATTTAAGTGAAAAAAATTATTACCATAAGTAACCAAATTATAGTGACATGTTTGTAACAGTATTTCAAAATGAAAAAAGTTGTTGTACACTGATTTAAGTTGGATTCAATCGAGAAAATTCATGTTATTTAAATGAGGCATCGATTAAAATTAGTTGTGGTGTCCTTGAAGATTTTTCAGAAACCTGGGATACTTGTTTGAATATATAAATGAAAATATTCTGAACGTGGTCCATTTTTTCTAATATCTCATCAAATGATTACACAAAAAATTATGATACAAAACACGAGAAAACCGAATCAAAAAATAAACGATGACATTTTAAAACTTTCATAAATAATGTTGTTGATTGCGCTAATAAAAAATATTATCATTATTTATACATAGGTAAGTAACTCAATTTCAGTAATTCCTAAAATGTTTCTTCCAACTTTCCTTTTCTCTCAAATAATTGAATGAATTGGGTTAGGCAAATTTTTATGTTAATAAGACTAATAGAAGTATTTTTTTTTGCAGATGGGCTTTATCGAAAACATCATTGTTATTTTGCTTATGTTCTACATTTTTCTGTTACTGGAATAAGTGCACAATACCCAATATAATATTCAAAATATTATAAATACCAACAATATTTTTTATCTGTTACGAATATACAAAAAGAGTTGAAATAATGCTTGAAACTTTGGGAACAACCGACTAGGAGAGTAGACCACCGACTCGAAATTGGCAACACAGCCGGACTACTCTCTTCATGGCCTGTTTGCAGTCGGCCGTGATGGTGCCATACTTATATAGAAAATGAGTCTCTTGCAAACACGCTTGTTTCATTCATTGATTTCATTTAATCAATAATCACCACAGCGACAAATAGAAAAATTGAAAATAAGAAGAAACCCTTAAAAATTATCCAAGTGTTGACTTTGAGTAATGGATTTGTTCAATTCACAAGTATGACGTGTTTTAAGCCTTATAAATACCCACTCACAGGGCCTCCCCAAGTTATATGAACGTCTGGGTAGACAGCGTAATTTTATGTCCCCTACTCCTTCCCAGTAAAATTTTATACACAGGTACTTGGTAGGTAGATATGAAGTAAGATATTACTTATGTAATAATAGAAAAACATTTAGGTATTTAGTGATCAGTGCAAAGCACAGTACATACAACATTTAAATGAAATATACTCGTATCATTTGTATCTCAATATATTTTTATCAAACTAGGAGGTGCTTGGTGGCTATGCGCAACTCGTCGTTATACGTGACAATCCTTCTGATGTCTCTGATGTCATCTGATACGATAATTTTTTTAAAAAAGAAGGGCTCACTCAACAGACAGTGTAAACCTGTCCTATATAAGAGCAGTAATCATTGAAACGATTGAAATAATTGGAATGGTTTTCCCCTTTATGATTATCGAATATACGTATTACCTGGATTTTGGCACCCTCTACGACTTAGAGTCTACGTGATATCAGATTTTCGCTACATACGTGCGATTTAAACATTGAGATCCGCAATCCAGCACAATCTATAAATTTGAGCTCGGTGGCCAGTTCGAGATACCCAGTTCAAGGACAACTCTATACTCAAGAGACTGAAACAGACAAATTCAAAGCTAAGTTGATAGGAGTATTGATTAGTCAATAGAATTTTCTATATCTATTTGGGTTTCATTGAAATCTCTGAAGACTATTCGTGTTCAAATCCATAGCGCCCAAATAACAACTTATATTTCATATTAAACAAAACCTCAATTCTAAAACAATTACCAAAGATTTTAGGAGCTAAACGTGATTTAAGTCAACTTCGGTGACTTGGTGATATATTTTTGTCTTCGGATTGTGTCGGTCCAGGTCTAGGACCGACATATAGTCGCACCATGATCTAGGTGCCATAATAGGCATGATGATGTTATTTATACGTTAGGTATATGTACTTGGTTGCGAATGGCAATGAGCCTGCTATCAGTCTCAGGAAACAGATAACCAACTATAAGGTAAGTAAGAGGTTCTTTTGTTTGATTATTGGAATAACTTCTATATATATATATATATATATATATATATATATATATATATATATATATATATATATATATATATATATATATATATATATGTAGATAAATAGGTAATCTCTCGACCGTGCGATACTTATGCAGAATTTAGGTAAACGGGAATAATCGGTCTGGTGAAGTGTTTGAAAACTCATTTATTCATAACAATTCTCGATATTTCGACACTTTTTTTGTGTCTTCTTCAGGAGAAAAAACAACCTGCAAAGTAACGACTACAATGATCAAATTCAATATGTAAAAAATATGAAACTACTCACAATTAGAGTTTATGCAGTTATAAAAACAGAACTAACATTATTCCACAAACGTGTCTTATTTTGTTTCGACTTGTACCCTACATGATGCTAAACTGAATGGTCTGAATTTCAACCCCCTAGAAGGCTGAAGGCCAACCACTTGAGCTACTATGAAATGATCGTAAAATTTTTTAAACCATTGGCTTAGGAAAATGTTTTCATTTATTCTATTTCAAAATATTCTTATATATAGATGATGCTCAATTTTTCAATATCTGATCTATCGTTTATAGTATCTTCTGTGTTGTGTATATGTGTCATTTCTAAAAATAATCTATTTTTGGAGTCAGCCAAGGAAATTGATCGTATCCAAGATAACTTATTGACTTTTAAGAGAAAAAAGATTTTCCTCACATCCACCGTCACCTGATTGTGAAATGACCAAGAAGAGAAGCTGCTGTTGACCAGAAGAATGTAGAAACTGAGAGGCTGAGTGTAATAAAACAAGCAAATAATGCTTGGAGCAGTATTGTCAATTCAATCCAGAAGCTATAATATTTGAATTGGCAAATTAAACAAAATTACTTATATTGAAAGACACATCAAGCACATAGAAGGTGCTGGATTATTACACAATTATTGAGTACGATGTGATTTTATTATGTGATAAAAAAGAGTTATGTCTCGTGGTAACGAACGCTATTTTGATTTGATTTGAGTTGAGTTGACCAATACAAAAATAGGTCATCACAACTAAGAAGTCATGCAGCTACTGGGGCTCAGTAAGTTGTGCCTACTTAACTATTCTGTGTTTAGTGCATTGATTATTTTGTGTTTCAATCTTTTAAAATGAGAAACGCTGAAAGAATTTTTCTAATAAATAATTCCGCAGATGTCCTTGAGTGAAAAAAATTGTCACGTTCGATAAAACGTATAACTAAGTCAATCGGTAAAAAAACGGAGAGATGAATGTAAAAATTTGATAGTTATATGTATTAGGTTTGAGAATATTTTATTAATAACTTTCAATATTGTAGGAACTAGGTTTTCCATTTTCATAATTCATTTTCGCGTGGAAAGTAGGAAGGAAAAGGCAAAGCTGTTACGGCTTTCGTAATCGGGAATGCTATCATACCGGAAGGTGTGGAATGTAATGTATTCGATAAAACACGTTCACATGACGGTTATTAAAATAGCAATTCGGCGTTTCACGAACAATCACAAAACATCAACAAGTGAAAATATCCTGAAGGCAATTATTGGAATTCTTATCATTTTATTTCTAACTAATGCTGATAATTCGCTATAAAAACGATTGTGTTTCGCTTACTAGTCCAGTTATCAACCAAATTGCCTCAATATTTCGAATAGCCACAGAAAACATTGAAGGGGCCTTCTGCGTAGACTAAAAAACATTCACTATTTTACAAAAGTAAACATGTGTCAACAATTCGATTAGTTATTCTTTGGTCTATTCTAAGAATATTTTAATGTATGATGTTTTGGAAATTCCTTTTGTTTCGAAGACATATGGCAAAAAACATTTCCATATATCTTCGATATCCATAAAATATATTCGATATTTGTCATCATTAACCAGGCGTCTGGTTTTGAACGGGACCATCCCGTTTTTAGGTTGTGTTCCGCTTTCTCCAAAGACCACCTAACCCCGGGCGCTAAAACTTCGGGCCGTTTTTCGCAGCCAATTTTGTCGACTTGAAATTGAGGACTCCTTTTTCAGGATTGAAAAATGTACCTAATTATCAAAAAACTCTTTTTAAAGTCGTGCAACACAATTGTGGGTTTTTCACATTATCGTCGGCAAGTTTCCACTAAGTTGTATGGAAAGTTGTATTCTTTTATTGAGAGTGAGCCTTTATCAAAAATTGAACCTGCAAAATCAATCAACTGAGAGAGAATTGACTCAGAAACAGATCAATCATTTTCTTCCTTTTATAACGGGTGTTTTTTTAGAGGTATAGAACTTTAAGTTGGCATTACTGTTGAAGATGGCGACCGATTCAACAGCTGAGAAGTGATTTATTCTCAGTTTGTTTTGGCAATTCATCGTGAATAGACTCACGCCTGAACAACGCTTGTAAATAGTGCAATTTTGCAATACTGCAATAGTGCGATTTTCATAAGCGAATTTTGTTTAGCGATGGAGCGCACTTCTGGTTGAATGGCTACGTCAAGAAACAAAACTGCCGCATTTGGAGTGAAAATAATCCTCAAGTGTATGTCGAAACACCGTTACATCCAGAAAAAATGACTGTTGAGTGCGCTTTATGGGCTGGTGGAATCATTGGTCCGTACTTCTTCAAAAACGATGATGGCCAGAACGTTACAGTCAATGGTGATCGGTATAGAGCCATGATTACTAATTTTTTCATTCCTGAATTGAACAACCATGATGTCCAGGAGCTGTGGTTTCAACAAGACGGCGCAACATGTCACACAGCTCGTGCCACAATCGATTAATTGAAAGATACGTTTGGCGACCGCCTAATTTCACGTTTTGGACCTGTGAATTGGCTTTCAAGATCTTGTGATTTAACACCGTTAGACTACTTTCTGTGGGACTATGTGAAGTCATTGATCTATGCGGATAAGCCACAAACGCTAGACCATTTGGAAGACAATATTCGCCGTGTTATTGCCGATATACGGCCACAAATGTTGGAAAAAGTCATAGAAAATTGGACGTCCAGATTGGACTACATCCGAGCCAGTCGTAGCGGTCATATGACAGAAATCATATTTAAAATGTAATGCCACAAGATTATCTTTCGAATAAAAAAAATTCTTGTCAATCGAATGATCCATCGTTGTTTTATTGCAATTTTTATTGCAAAGAATTTGTGAAAAGTACGGATACCGAATTTTATACTCGTAAAACAAACCGCTAATGTGGACAGACGTACAAAAAGCATTAGATATATTGATTGAAAATGAAGACAGGGAAATAATTCACGAATATTCCTTAATTTGTAACTATATTACGGAATAAAATAATCGAAGAGTTTCGATGGAAGCTTGCTGGGCCTGAAAAACGTTTGAAAAAAACCAGTTACATATTTCAGTTTTGGAAGCGATGTTGATAGTTCATGTGAAGAAAAAAAATTTCAAGAATTTGAATTCTTTTCTAAAATCCTCACCTGCTTTATCAAAGCAATTTATTCGATTGATGACTACAAGAACTAGTTGAAAAAATATTTTACATATTACTTTCAATTCATAAAAATCAACCTCTCTTATCGTCGATATCCGTAGCTTAGTCGGTAGAACAACCGACTATGGTGCGGTAGGTTTCGTTTTCGAGCCCCGCTGAAGGCATGGGTGTTTGTGTTTGTCTATGCTTTAAATAGTTTAAATAATTATATATGCTGGGTAATGTATATTGATTACAAGCCCAATGGCCGTTCGGAATAGGCGTTAAACTGTAGGTCCACTAAATTTGAAAAAATCCTCTTATCAATGAAATTAATAATGAATAGTGTTAGTGCAGTGCAAGAGTGTTGAACAATACGAATTCTCGTTTTGAGACGAAAAAAATGGTCACCACAATGATCATCATACTAACAATATGGGGTTGTCCATTAATAACGTGATGTTTTTTAGCAAACTTTTTAACCCTTACTTCCTCCTTACCGTTCTTACAAAAGACACCCCTTTTTACCGTTCTAGACACCTTTTTAGACACTACCCAAAATCGGGTGTACTTTTGTTAATTTTCAGAATAGTATTGAGTATATTCTATTATTATATTACCTTTCTTATTATGTATTAGAAGAATTAAGCTATGTGGAGGCCCTCTCCAAATTATCAGACCCGTGTTAGCCCCCACGGCGGAAATTTTGTTTGATATATCTTCGAAGCAAAAGAGTTTTTCAAAAAGCATGATAGGAGAAATAATTTAAAATAGGACAATGATTAACTTTTTGAATTTCTGTTGCATATTCACCTCATACCAGGTCTACTGATAACAATATTGATGAGTACGGAAACTGAGAAAAAGTTTATGCTCCGATTCAGTTATATTAATCTGAGTTAATCATTTTGATGTTTTTGGACGTTCTTCAATGCAACACTTGATTATTAAAATTATCAAGTATAATTAATTTAATTAGATATATAAATACATTATTTGGATATCCAATGTAAATTTTAAAAAGATGAATAATACTAGTAAAGTAGTTAATCATTAACGTGACTAAGAATGATAGAAACAATGAATTTACACATCTAATCATAATGCAGACAATTATTTCATCGTTATAATTATTTCAACATATTTATTTTTAGAAATATATTATGGTATCTAACAACGACAATTCAGATTAGTAAAACCCAGTGTACTTGGATTTTTTTATATATTTTTTGCCAGTAACATATAATAAAACAAACTAAATTTCAGAAAAAGAAATTTTAAAATTTAACGTGAATAATCACATTTGTTTATATTTGTTGCAATTTCCAATATTTTTTGTGGTAGGCAGAAATAGAATACAAAAAAGCCAGAATGGTTTTAGATATAATCATTCTACAGATACTACAAAGTTGAGTTTATTGAACGAATGGGGGCGTGTTGACAAACAAAATGTGCGGTATTCACATTTCTGGAGAGTTCCAAAACTATAGATAGAAGAATATTACTAGAAAAACTAGAAAAGATACGGAATAGTAGAGAACGTCTTTAAATAGATAGAAGTTATTTACAACATAGACTGTTTTAAATGATGTTCAGTCTTAATCATCAAATGTTTATAGGGGTGTGCCACAAGGTAGTATAATCTGCCATTTCTTTTCAAACTATATGTTGATGACTTACCAAAAATTCTAAAACAATATTCAATAAAGATGATTGAGAAGTACAGAATAAGATGTTGAGCCTTCTTCGTTTACAATAATGTTCTAGTTAAGTTAACAAACAGTACTTTTGTAAACCTACACCTAGAACAAAGATACACACACACACACACATATATATATATATATATATATATATATATATATATATATATATATATATATATATATATATATATATATATATATATATATATAATATTATTGTTACCGATCTCAAGTCTTAGAGATTTCACACTCCCTACTAACACGGTAACTTTTACTTATACCAGATATTATATACCAGAGGGATTAAGCTTTGGGGGCCCTTTCGAAATTATCAGGCCCGTAGCGGTGGTCCCCATGGCGGTTATTCGGTTATTCTTCGCGGCTTATTTCTGTTATATCGCAATAAACATCCTGACACTCCATGCTGTGACAAGTAACATCAACTTCTGTAATTCCTTATAGAGATGTTTGACTTGGTCTTTGATGTTTAACAGGAGACATTTTGGGATTATACCAGTGACTGTTCCAATCATTTAGATTATTGGAAGAGTCCTAACGACATTCGTGTGTCACTGCGCCACACTCGCACTTCAAATTCCCGATATTTGGAGATTTATCAGCATTTCAGATAAATTTCAGAAAAAGATGCTATTTTAAAATTTTACGTGAATAATCACATTTGTTTATATCTGTTGCAATTTTCAATATTTTTTGTGGTAGGCAGAAACAGAATACAAATACAAAAGGCCAGAATGCTTTTAGATATAATCAATCTACAGATACTACAAAGTTGAATTTATTGAACGAATATTACTAGAAAAACTAAAACCATACGGAATAGTAGAGAACGTCTTAAAATAGATAGCAGGTTATTTACAACATAGACTGTTTTAAATGATGTTCAGTCTTAATCATCAAGTATAGAGGTGTGCCACAAGGTAGTATAATCTGCCATTACTTTTCAAACTATATCTTGATGACTTATCAAAAATTCTAAAACAATGTTCAATAAAGATGATTGATAAGTCCAGAATAAGATGTTGAGCCTTGTTCGTTTACAATGACGTCCTAGTTAAGTCAACAAGCATTGTAAACCTAGACCTAGAATAAAGATACACACACAAACATACACACACACACATATATATATATATATATATATATATATATATATATATATATATATATATAATATTATTGTAACCGATCTCAAGACTTGGAGATTTCTCACTCCCTCACACGGTAACTTTTACTTATACCAAAGGGATTGAGCTCTGGAGGCCCTTTCGAAATTATCGGGCCCGTAGCGGTGGTCCCCATGGCGGTGATCTTTGCGGCTTAGATTTCTGTTATGTCCCAATAAACATCCTGACACTCTTGCTTTGGCAAGTAGCATCAACTTCTGTAATTCCTGATAGAGATATTTGACTTGGTATTTGATGTTTATCAGGAGGGATTATACCAGTGACTGTTCCTATCATTAAGATTATTGGAAGAGTCTTAACGACATTCATGTGTCACTGCCCCACACACGCACTTCAAATTCCCGATATTTGGAGATTTATCAGCATTCTACTTAACTAGGTTTTCTGCTTTCGGAATGGCGGCCTCTACAAAAGTAGTTTTCCTGTCTCTTTTGTCAACCAGGACCAGGTTAGGTCGATTGTGGGGAATAATTGATCGGTCGAGGTAGTGCGGTCCAGGTAGAATCTGAACTGGTTATTTTCCAAAACTGAGTCCGGAAAGTATTCGCATATGTTCCCGTTTGGAATACCCAGAACTGGAAATCTCCCCGACCCGACCCGACGGCCTACATAACTACTGGATTGAAAAACTCTGGTCTATTTACTCAAAACTGACAGTGTTTCTAAATGATGTTCTATGATGTGATTGATACTCTAATTATGCCAGTTTTTCTGACGCATCATTATCATTTCCACCATACGAAAAAATTCTAGAACTAGTTGTTAAAAATCAGGTTCTAGAATTATGCGAAAAAAATTCAGTTATTTCTGACTTACAATCAGGTTTCAAGAGAAATTCCTCCTGTGAGACAGCACTGTTGAGCATATGCGAGAAATGGTATAGAGCTATCGATAAAGGAGAGGTAGTGATTGTAGTATTATTGGACTTCAAAAGAGCGTTCGAAACTTTATGTAGATCATTGCTGTTGAAAAAACTAGAAAAAATTGGTTTTGAAGGTTTAGTGAACAAATGGTTCAATTCTTATTTACAATCCCGATCTCAAAAAGTTAAATTCAATGGTGTTATTTCGGACAGCATTGGAGTTGATTTTGGCGTACCTCAGGGTACGGTCTTAGGTCCACTACTATTCTCCTTATACATCAATGATATTGTTTTGCATGTGAAAAAATGCTCTATACGATTGTTCGCAGATGATACTATGATTTTTATTAGTGGTAAAAATATCCAGACCATGACAGAATGGATCAATAGAGACTTGGCAGCAATAAATGAATGGCTAAGCGATAACAGTTTATCGCTGAATGTTAAAAAGTCTAAATTTATAGTTTTTGGTACAAGTAGAATTCTTAAGGTAGTTAGTAATGAAAATATAAGTATTAAAATTGAAAACCAGAACATTGAGAGGGTAAAACTTGTTAAATACTTAGGCGTTATGTTAGATGAGAAATTGAGTTTCAATGATCATGTCGACTTGATATCGTCTAAAATCTCCAAGAAAATCAATATTCTCAAAAGAATTGGGAAAAATATGACCACATATATGAAGTTATTGCTCTTCAAGTCCATAATTATGCCACACTGTGAATATTGTTTCACTCTGTTATTGGGATTGAGTAAAAAAAAAAACTCAACAGTTACAAAAGTTACAAAATAGAGCTATGCGAACAATTTTGAAATGTAATAGATATACCCCAATCCAAAGCATGCTAAATTGTTTAGAATTGATGTCAATATTATCATTATTATTCAATTATGTTTTTTTTGTCAGCAACATTACATTTTCGTTGTTTTCTAGAAATTTCCTAGAACACAATAATCATTAGATTTTCAATCGAGAGAAGTTTTCAGAAATGAAATTTCCCGTCGGGTTACTCATAAAATTTTACTTTCTCGACCAAGTCATCAGCATCTCTCGTTTCCTAGCAGGTTAGATCTTGATTATATATTGGTCTAATATTAATTAACCCCAATTAATATGATCCAATAGGAATAAACTTGTATGGCTGGTTAGTCTGAACTCCGCCGTCCACTTGATTCTCAGCAAGTCGCTTATTGGCGACCCCTGGTCTAGACCCAATAAGGCAAGGTACTAATAAGTATCTGAAGATCCCTGTTCAATTATGTTCCAGTTCTTAGATACCCACCGAGACATATGTTGGACCCTATAGCGATAATAATTTGGATCCTTTTCCAAAAAAATACATTGCGAAACTATTAAAGGTTTCCTCACTTTAAAATAGGTATATATCTTATGAAATAAAGGCTTCCAGAAAGTTTTGTTTCTTAGGAAGCTCTGAATTTGTTTTCGTATTGATATCTTCAATACAATTTATTTCATATAAATATGATTGATTAAGTTATGGAGAACGTTTGGTTATTCTTGTTCGAAAATAACCAAAACCCTTCTGAATGAAATTTGATTATTCACCTTCATTCCAGATCTCGCTATTTGTAGAGCTTGTGTCTTCTTTCAAACGCCGTACGTTGGTCCACTTGGTAGATGACAGTAGGTTTTCTGAAATAAGATATTTTTTCGAATAGCTTCGTAATTAGGCAGGCTAGAATACTGTAGCATGGTTGGTATTTTGATTAGTAGAGATAGTGCAGTTCAAATGTAGGTATATTCTATTGAGTAATCGCCGGGATGTATTAATAGTTCCCTTCGTTCCAGGAAAACTGGTTCATTTTATGTTAATTTTTGATATATAACGATCGCTATGCCGTCATGGAAGTCTTTGAACATAGTTTAGACATTTTGATTCTTTTTCTGTCTATTAGTATATTTATAAACACTTTTTTATTAAAAAAGAAATGACCATCATTATCATTAACCGTCATACTATATTAATAATAACTTAGATAAAATATAAATAACAATATATAAATATAAAAATATAAATAATCTAATACAATAATAAATATTTGAAATGAAATTAGTTATATATCATAATAGTATTACATTTTCCTTAAAGTCACCATTAACAGAATTTAGAAAATTACAATACTACCTAATTATCTACAACTACAGACAGGATACTATCATCATCTTATTCTATCAAAATGTGTATTTAAAAGGTGAATGGTGATTTATTTCCGCTTTTTAATCTGGATATAATCTGGAGATTTTCAATCGGTTATCTCATATGCTATAATATACTGGGGTAATAGCTCACATGTTACACGCATATTTATAAAGCAGAAAATGATAATTGGATCCATGTCTGGAATGAAGTATAGACAATTCTGCAGAGGAATTTTTCGCTCAAACAATTTTCTAACTCTGACTGGTCTGTATATATATATAGTCTGAAGTTTGTGAAAGATCACAAAGAACTGTTTGAAAGTCATCGAAATCTTAATAAAACAAGAAGGGTCCAGAATAATTCACTACACATGTGTATCAAAATTTTCAATGCTTTACCCGGGGAATTTTCAGTGTGCTCTCGATGACGACTGGCAATTTCAGAAGAGAATATACTCCTTCTAGTAAACGTTGAACTGTATAACTTGGAGGAGTATCTGAACCATTGAGAAAGAGAGAGGAAGTTTCGGTTCGATTTATGATTCTTTACAGATAATCTAAATGTACCTATTTAAGGTATGTAATTATTTTGCTGACGTTTTCCTATTTTTGTTATAATTATATGTGTGATAAAATAGGGAAACAATAAATCTTATTATTTATTATTATTATATATTCATCATATGATCGTCAAGATGTCAGTAGTTAACATACTTAAATGAAAACCTAGTCGAGGCGACTTTGTTCTTCATATACACACAAGAAATGAGTCACAAGAGAGATAGGTACCAACAATAGGCTGATTATATTGGGTTCACTTCGAAATATCAAACATTTCGACCATCACAAATAATATGAACAACCAAGAGAGTGTTCTCTAAGGTCAGTGACAATGAAAAGACTACGTTGAAAGGTTGATGATATTTTACCATCTTCCATTATTATTTATTTTACCATTCTGAATGTTTTGCAAGAGTATTTTACATTTATGACTTTAATGGGGACTACCGTAATTTGTCTCATCAGTTGGCGCCACTAGCGCCTGAGGTATAGGACTGTCAATATTATTATTGCTATTTACTTTGGAAGTGTGCTTTCGTTTTACTGTAAAAGTACAATTTAATGTGATATCAATAATGCCCCATTGTTGCGCAGTAATTTTTTGTTCGGAAAAGAAGGGGAACATAAATTTCAGAAAGAAAAAACTCTCTTAAAACAGTGCGTATGGACAATTATACCCCTTCAATACATTCACGTGTTTGTGAAAAACATTTCATTGCTACGATGATACGTTACCTAAATACACTAAATAAAAATACTTTTTATCTCAACGAAGAATTTACATGCCTGATAAAGATTTGATTTACATCGGCCGAGATAACCGATTAAGTTTTTCTATCATGTCCTGCAATCTCTTTTTATTTTTCAGCTCCTCTTCTTAACTTGAAACAAAAGCAGTACCTCGTCGATTTTTGTGGAATGTTGAAAGTGAAGAGCCAAAGGAAATAAAAAAAAACTTTCAGAGTGAGTTTTCCAACCTCCAACGAAATCCCAAACCCAAGGAGAATCTGCAACACTTCAATCACATGCAGAGCAAAATCAATGTGAAGAATATTTTGTAAGTAAATAAGAGAATATAAACTTGAATTCATACACTTAAACTTATGATTTACACTTTATTGACTACATAGCATGACGCGTTTCGTCGTTACAAACGACTTCTTCAGATGCTAACAGAATATTGTAACGACGAACGCGACATGCTATGTAGTCAATAAAGTGTAAATCATGAGTTCAAGTGTTTGAATTTAAGTTTATATTCAATTATAATGGATTTATATCAAGTAAACGCCAACACTATTAAATGAGTAAATAAGAATATTTTCAATCAATTTAGTCTTTACCAACCTGCATTATTGTCTCATTATTATGTTTATAATAATATTACTTCTAATAGCAGTTTGTTGTATGATATAACTTCTTCTTCTTCTCGTGCCAACGCTTACAGCGGGTAGGCGATCATCCACTCATTCCATAATCCGCAATTGCCCCTCCGTAGCTAGTGCGAATATATCACCCACGTTTTTCACTCTTCTTGATATCGAAACCATGAATGCTTTTCGGCCTGACCTCTTTTAAATTTCTTCATTCTCGGAGTCGCTCATTGGCTCGGATAACAAATTGTCCGAAACCGAGCCAATGAAGAAGTCTGGAATTTATAGATTGGACTGTGAAGAATGTAAGTCGTCATATGTTGGCCACCCCGGAAGATGTTTTGAAACTAGGCTAAAAGAACACGTCAAAAACGGACAATCTGCTTTTCGGGAACATCTAGAGTCGACAGGACATAAGATCTCAAGTTGTTTTAAACCTTAGATACTTCATTACTGTGAAAAAGGAATTAAAATGAACTACCTGAACGCCATGGAAATGAATAAGCTTCAAAAATCCGATAAATGCGATCTTTTAATGAAAGACCTAAACCACTCCCCGCTGTTTAATCTCTGATAATTTGGAATACCCCACCTGACGATTCAAGGTGGTCCGAACAATTGCAAAATTTTAAAGGATGTATTTGTAATATGTATTCATTTTTGATAATGTGTTGAAACTAACCTGTTTGTTCAGTCAGTGATTTTTAGACAAGTTTTTATTATTACCTCTCATTTAAATATGAACTATCACAGAGTAGATTCATCGTCCATTGAATTTATTAATATGAAATACTATTCATGATAACCTACTAATTCACCTACTAACACCTGCATTATTATTATGAATTGTACAGAAACAAAAATTCAAAAACCACTACATCCAGTTTCACAACAAGTTACATGTCCAAAGTATAAATACGCAAATACACTCAAAGTATTGGTAGGAATTTCGTACTCTAGAAGTGTAACCTTTATATCAGAAGCATTTGTGGATCTATCAGTGATGGTCCATTGTTTGAAAAATGTAGTATTATTAATCTACTTCAAAAAAATTATATTATTCTTTGTGATAGTAGTTTTAATATACAGGATTTAGTTTTTCATTTGGATGTTACTGTAAACATGCCACTTTTCCGGAAAGAAGGATGTAACCAGTGTGAACCATATCAGCCAGAAAATCCAAAAAAATATCATCTGAAGGTATAAATGTTCAGCTCGTTATAGGTTTAGGGAAGATATTCAAGATTCTAAGTAATACATTAGGATCTAATTTGGTGCCAATTACGGGCAAATAATAGAAAACTATTTGTATGCTTCATGCTTGTTAATTTCAGGCATAATATTATTACGTAAATAACCATTATATATACTAAATTAAGATATTTGCTGAATAAAAATCAAAAGAAATCAATAATAGTGTATTTATTTACTAATCAAAAAAATGTTGTAGATAATACTTTGTTTATCCTTCTACTTCAAGTAATTTTTTGGCTATTCCGCTTTTAAAGCATTGACATTCATTGATCCGTACCTTTTGTCTTCACTTTTAACGATCAATAAAAAATTCGAAACACTGATTACTGAAAAACTAATAAAGAGAAAATTCATACGCGGTAGTCCCCATTGCTAGAGAAGAATAGTAAGTGTTCTTATTACCGGCCTCCCACAGTTGCACACTCTATTGTACTTATAAACAGTTTCATGAAGTCCACACAAATTGTTACAATCGATATATTTTCTGGCCTATTAATTTATTATCAAGGTTTCAATGCAACTGCGGTATTTAACTACTCTTTTATGGATATCGATATTGAATTAAATTTATTATGTTCAATGTAATCGTTGAAAATAAAATGGATAAGAATTTCTAAAAATGGCTTTTCCTTCTCTTTGATGATATATAATAATTAATGCCTTGTGCCAGTTCGTAAAACCTAACATTGTCAATACATTGTGATAAATCTACAGAAATATATAAATAAGTTAAATAATCTTGCATTTAAAGGAAGTGTCTTCTAATCTGGATGAAGAACCACAACTATGACGAATGTTGAATAATATTTTTTATATAACTATTGTCACTTCGCATTTCTTAACATTTCTATTCGTAGATAATATTGAAATGATTCATCAATACGCATCAAAGAATGAAACTGGGGAACTTCGTTTAAATTTTTCGAAGAATGAAGTTTAACATTCATTCGAAATATTTCGGGAATGCTTCTGAAAAAAATTATTTATGTTATGATATGTACTATTTTTGTTGTGGATAAAATAGAAACAACTTATTTTAATGTAATGCCAATGGATATTTTGTAAAGTCTAAATTCATTTTGAAATCGAGTTATCCATCGTAATGAAATAATATTTCTATTCGCTGACTGTGTATTTAAGCGCTAATATATATTTTATATTCGATAATTTTTTTACGAATTATACAAAAGAATATTATAGCCGAGCTATGCGTAATATGTGCAATTTAACGTCTCGGTTATTTTTTTTATTATTATTATCCTTCATGGGGTATTGTTAGATAATATTCACAAGTGATATGATATGAGCACGTATCAAAATTCATTTTCCTGTATTCATATTTTCTATTTTTCATATATTATAATAATAATAATAATAATAATAATAATAACCTTTATTTAGCACAAAGCTATTATCAACAAACAGTTTACATTCACATTTATTACAAATAATTTTTATAAGTATATTCCATCAAGTATCTTTTGAAGTCTCGATAACTCTGACAGTACTTTATATTTATGGGCAGTTTATTGTATAATACAAGCCCCTTACTCATCGTGGATCTATACATACTATGTGTCCTATAGGTATCTATTTGAAAGTCATTTCGATGTCTGGTATGATAATCATGGTATTCATTAACAAACTGCAAATTTTCTCCTAGATAACTAGGTAACATTCTTTGTTTGATCCTAAATATATATAATCTAGTGTTCGATAAGAAATTCTCTGATTTACACTCATCAATTGTAACGTTGACAGCATATCTCTAATAGGTGTTCTTTTGTTACATTTTAGTATTATTCTCATACCCCGATTTTGTATTTTCTGCAATCTATCAAGACAATTATTCTGTAGATTGAATAAAAGTGAAGAACAATAATTAATGTGAGGTAGTGTCAACGTCTTAAACAATAATAAGGTTGTGTTCATATCTATTTTATTTCTTAATCTGTACAAAAGGCTTATTTTTTTTTGACATCTTATTAGCAGTGTACTCTGCATGCGCTCTCAAATTTAAGTTCTCGTCAATTATTATGCCAAGATACTTTATTTTATCCATTCTATCAATTACTTCTGTATCAATTTTTATTTTTAGGTTAGTTTCACTTAAATACTTTATCTTGTATTTACTGCCAACAATCATAAATTTTGATTTTTTAACATTAATTTTCATATTGTGGTCGCATAACCCTACATACAACTCATCTAAGTTATATATATATATATATATATATATATATATATATATATATATATATATATATATATATATATATATATATATATATATATATATATATATATATATATATATATCTGTTAGTCGATCATATTATTTCAGTTCACCTAAAAATTTCAAATTTCGAAGTGAACCAATATAATCATCCTATTGTTGGTTCCTATCTCTCCTGTGATTCATTTATTCTGTGTGTATGAAGAACAAAATCGCCTCGACGAATCCCATGACGTGATGCGTATTTGTATTTGACGTGATGTGTATTTCCTCGAGTACATTGAATCATTAATTGTGAAGAGTACTTACATTCAACTGTCATATATGTTTTACTTATACAAAATCTCAGTATATTTTCCTCCTGCAATTATAAATTTTCCAATTCGATTTCATTTCACGATTTCAATCCGATTAAAAAGCGGAAATAATTCACCATTTACCTTTTCACCTTTCAAATTCACATTTTGATAGAATATGAAGAAGAAGTTCTAGATAATTAGGTAATGAATGACACGGAGGTTTCTTATCTCTTGGTGAAACATTATGTTAAAAACAATAATATATTAAATAAAAAACACTTTGGCCAGTTTTCACCAAATTTATAATAAATAAATACTTGGCAATTGTTGAAAGTTAAACCTTTTCTTCTAACTTTTGAAAATGGGGTAACACTCCGAAAAAATTGTCAAGTATTTATTTATTTTGTGAAACCTAGCCAAGTGCTTTTTATTCAATATATGAAACGATGTTTCACCAAGAGATCAGCGAACACTCAGTCAACTTGATCAAAAACAATAAATTAAAATTAACACACTTGGCTTAAGTTTCACTAAATATATTGAAAATTCCACATATGTTTATTATATATGTTATCAAGAGTATACAATGTTACTCTTGATAATGGGTTAACCACCCGAAGTAGAGTTTTCATTAGGTAATATTATGATTTAAATTCTATGAATGAGAACTTTATTATTGTATTGGCTATTTATATCTATATATTGTTATTCATATATTGTTATTTATATTATTTTTAGGTTATTATTGATATAGTAGGCTGGCTAATGATATTGCAAAGGCCATTTCCTTCTAAATAAAAAAAATGGTTTATAATTATACTATCACATAGAAAAATAATTTATAATATCTCAACTAAGTACAAAACCTTGCATGACGGAGTACGAATTGTTATAATATATTGGGTCAGTTTATTGATTCTAATTTACTTGAGTATTTCCTTCCTACGCTAAATTTTTGATGTGTTTCTTTCGTCCTTTTACGTAAATTCAAATAAATGTAGGCACAAGCATTAGTTGGTAAATTAACGGCTGTAATATTCCCCGGATTCTTGTCTCTGAGGCCATGAACTAAAATTGAAAAAGGAAGCTTTTAGGTACACGCAAAGACAAAAATTTCATTACAATAGAGTATTCTTAGTCTGGAACTCTGTGGACGAAAAAACAGCTTTGGCATTGTCAGTAAATATATTCAAAAACGGAATCTATAATTGTTTTCTTAGATTTTAGATTAGATTATATTACATTATATTAGAAGTTAAGTTGGATTGAACATAATAATTGTTCAATAAAATAATAATATAACCTTTATACAACTGATTATTTTCTAATAAGGCTAACGACTATAGGTTAATATAATAATAATAGTGATAATAATAATAATAATAATAATAATAATAATAATAATAATAATAATAATAATAATAATAATAATAATAATAATAATAATAATAATAATAATAATAATAATAATAATAATAATAATAATAATAATAATAATAATAATAATAATAATAATAATAATAATAATAATAATAATAATAATAATAATAATAATAATAATAATAATAATAATAATAATAATAATAATAATAATAATAATAATAATAATAATAATAATAATAATAATAATAATAATAATAATAATAATAATATCAGCTGCTCTTTTATAGGACAGTTTTAAACCATATTTTGAGTGACCCCCACGTATATAAGAATGGAAAGATTGAAAAACAAATGAAAACTGAATAGAAAACAGCAAAGATTTTAAATTTTGATGTAAGAGAGGTCCTCAAACTATCATCATGCGAGGTGAATTATTATTATTCGTCACAACCTGACGATTTGGATCGTTTTTCTCTGCAGCACATTAGGCTTCGAGCGTATGTTTGGATACTATCTGAATCTGTACCTTTTGAAATTAGCTCAAAAATTTATGTTTTTTATTATTGTCAATTGTTTATTATTATTATTATATTATTGTTTCATTGTCAAAATATTATTTCTTTTACCAAAACAATAAAAATATTGACCCCTTAGTAGCTCGTTAAGAAAGAATACTCTCCACTCTTGATCATGCAAAAACTTCCCTCTTAACATTGAACGATATATCGCCAACAACAATACTTCAGATTACTATAGAAACAGCCTGTATATCGATACGTAAATTATAGGTATCTGAGGGGTTCATGGTAAGATTACTGGGCCACATCTTGAAGAAACAGTTGATCTCAGAGCTACCTCAATCTAAGTGAAAATGCTCTTCGAAAGTTGTATTGAAACAACTTTTATCTCTAGATTGAAGCATAATTTAAAAAAAGAAATTAATTTCAAACATTATTTGGTTCATTAGCAGGACTGAGATATGAAAAGCAAGCTGTAACATTTAGGGTCTTTACGCCTTTCCAAACCTACCATATCGATTATTCAGTAAATCACCGATGAACTTTTTCACCAAAGCCAACTAATATGTTTTGCGATACCTTGAAACGTCAAATTCATTCCATTAGATAATTACTGATCAACCAGCCTCATTCTTTAATGAACAAGCAAACACACCCTAATTAATTACCCTAGTAGTACGTCAGAAATGTTTATTTCCATTTCATGCTGAAAACATAGATATAAAGTTCCACCTCTCAAAATTAATCCCACTTTGCGTGTGAATTTTCTGTATGTGATGAATAATAATTCCCATGGAGAACGAAATTAAAAAATAGCCAGAAATAGCATCGGAATAACTCTCAAATAATCATTCTTACTTCTATGAAAATTAATTTTTAATATTCTAATTAATTTCCTCATTCTTATGATATATTTATTCCTCAGTGTTATTGCAATCTTTTCAAACTAGTAGAAAAAATGTGGAAAATATGAAAAACAAAGTTCGTTCAATTCAATTGTAACTAAGAAAATAGAGTACTGAATTTCTACAATTCATGTGAATAAAATTTCGAATAATTATTATATAAGTGATACATACATATTCAAGAAGAACAATCGCTGAATTCTATTGAGCAAACCATTCATAAATATTGGTCCACGAATTCGAGAATATCCCGTACTCATATCCCAACTTTAGTTGATATAATTATAACAAATAAAGCAAAAAAAAATAAGTAACTATATTATTTACAATTTTATGTTTAAAACGAACTTAGCTAATTTACGCTTGAATACCTTGAGGTCTCTAATTGTTTTTATGGAGCTAGGCAATTTATTAAATGCGTTAAATCCTTCATAAAATATACTATTCCTATGTTTAGAATGCTTAGAAACTTGCATGTAGAAATTGTCAGCATTTCTTGTATTATGACTGTGCACATCACTGACACATGTTACATTTTTCATTACTTTATATGGGAACAATTTGTTTTTAAATTTAAATATAAATATATATGTAGCAAAAAGTATTCTTTGTTTGACTGACATCAATTCTAAACAATTTAGCATGCTTTGGATTGGGGTATATCTATTACATTTCAAAATTATTCGCATAGCTCTATTTTGTAACTTTTGTAACTGTTGAGTTTTTTCTTTACTCAATCCCAATAACAGAGTGGAACAATATTCAAAGTGTGGCATAATTATGGACTTGAAGAGCAATAACTTCATATATGTGGTCATATTTTTCCCAATTCTTTTGAGAAAATTGATTTTCTTGGAGATTTTAGACGATATCAAGTCGACATGATCATTGAAACTCAATTTCTCATCTAACATAACGCCTAAGTATTTAACAAGTTTTACCCTCTCAATGTTCTGGTTTTCAATTTTAATACTTATATTTTCATTACTAACTACCTTAAGAATTCTACTTGTACCAAAAACTATAAATTTAGACTTTTTAACATTCAGCGATAAACTGTTATCGCTTAGCCATTCATTTATTGCTGCCAAGTCTCTATTGATCCATTCTGTCATGGTCTGGATATTTTTACCACTAATAAAAATCATAGTATCATCTGCGAACAATCGTATAGAGCATTTTTTCACATGCAAAACAATATCATTGATGTATAAGGAGAATAGTAGTGGACCTAAGACCGTACCCTGAGGTACGCCAAAATCAACTCCAATGCTGTCCGAAATAACACCATTGAATTTAACTTTTTGAGATCGGGATTGTAAATAAGAATTGAACCATTTGTTCACTAAACCTTCAAAACCAATTTTTTCTAGTTTTTTCAACAGCAATGATCTACATAAAGTTTCGAACGCTCTTTTGAAGTCCAATAATACTACAATCACTACCTCTCCTTTATCGATAGCTCTATACCATTCCTCGCATATGCTCAACAGTGCTGTCTCACAGGAGGAATTTCTCTTGAAACCTGATTGTAAGTCAGAAATAACTGAATTTTTTTCGCATAATTCTAGAACCTGATTTTTAACAACTAGTTCTAGAATTTTTTCGTATGGTGGAAGAATGTTTATAGGTCGAAATTCCTCAAATTTGACAGTGTTACAAATTTTAGGCACTGGTATTATCACTGAACATTTCCATTCATTTGGAAAGATTCCATGAGTCAGTGATGTGTTTATCAAATCTAAAAATCTATTTCCAGAAATGTCAAAAGCATCTTTTAAAATCTTAACAGTTATATCATCTTCACAACTACCAGTGTTTTTCAGATTTCTCACAATAGTTTTCAAACCAGCCATATCTATTTTTTCGAAGGTATCCATTTTCAACAATTTCGGTATAAATTTCATCACATAGTCATGGTTATGTTTTGGAACTATAGAATCAATTATTTGTTTTATACTATCAACAAAGTATAGATTGAAACAGCGGGCAATGTGGTGATCATCCCGGATTATTTCATTATCGATTTCAACATATAACGTATTGTTTGTTTTACTTGGTAATAATTGTTTTAAATGTTTCCATAATTGTTGAGAATTGTTCCTATTGTTGTCTAAAATATCAATGAAATATCTTTTTTTCGACTGCCTTATCATTTCTACAACTTCATTTCTTATCGTTTTATATTCCTGCCATGCTTGGGCTGAATAATTAACAATAGCGCTTTTATATTTTCTGTCTCTATCTTTCATCTTCATTATGATTTTACTTGTTATCCACTTATTGACTTGATTGTTGTGAAAATGCTTAACTGATTTCACTTTTGACATTTCGCTCAATATTTTATTTAATGGATTTATCAGATTGCTTGCTAAACAGTCGATATCAACAACAGAATTATTCCATTCTGTTTTTAGCAAATTTTCGACCAATTTGTCTCTATTGTAGTCTATATATTTAATTATCGTATTTTCTACAATTGTAGAATTTTGTTTCTTCATTGTTAACGATATGATATTATGATCACTTATCTTAGGCGTGAGAAGTACCTCACAAATGATTGATTTTTCGTTTGTTATTACATAGTCAATGAGAGTTTTACTATTATTGGTTATACGTGTGTAGTCTTTAACAATCTGATACAATCCACTATTTGATAATAACAATTTACATTTATTTGTATAATAGCTTTGTGCTTTATAATCATAGTTGAAATCGCCCATGATAATTTGTGTCCCTGTGAACTCAAGTAAATCTTCAATTAAATTTTCAAAGTTATCTATAAAAATATTATTTGGTCCTGATGGTGATCGTTTGTTATTTCTCATTTGTAAACTGATAACTGTCTATAAGTACATAGCGTTAAATATATAATGTTATAGTTGAGGAATATCTGAATACAAAAAGCCCATTATGACCTTGATGAGGGATGGCGAGCCTTTTTCAATGCCTGTGCCTTGAAGTTATAAAAATATATTTTTTATTAGTTTCGTTCGACTTGTATTCTATGTACATAACTCCTAATATTTGCATTATTATGATCACTGAAATGCATATACATGCACAAATGTCTAAATTTTAACCGGGATTTGTACTCAGATCTCCCTAAGGGGGAGATCCTTCACTCCCTATGGAAACGACAAAAAATCTAATGAAATAACAAACGTACCACAATCATATTTTCATTACTTTTCTTCCTCAATTTTTCAAAATACATTTTCGGTAGAGATAAGTATCCAGAGAAAACTAAATTGATAATATTTCTCAAAACATTTTCAGAAACTTGTTACTTCATACTTGTAATTCATTTGAAATGTGATGAAACTAAATATAGATACTAAATTAAATTAAACTCTTGGCTTAATGTTTCACGATTTATTTAACAATATGAATAGCTAACATGTTTCGAGCGTTAGCTCATTTTCAAGACTGACTTAATATGTTGACTATTCATATTGTTAAATAAATCGTGAAACATTAAGCCAAGAGTTTAATTTAATTTAATATTTAATTATGTTTCACCAAGAGTTAAGCTAGAATTCAATTTCAGTGATTAAATATATATACAACGAAATAAATAAATTGGGGGAGTTTTCTGAAACGCTCTTCCAATATGAGTTGGACAAGTTCGTGTTTTATAAAAAATATATGCTCTACAGACGAAAATCACATTAAAATTTGTAAGATTAGGGAATATTTTCATACTGTGAACGTATATAACTATATTGCAATAGTAGGTGAAATGTACAATGTACCAGTTTTCGCCCACTTACTGAACTTGTTTTTCAGTTCTGCACATTTATGTCAAAAGTTATACATTGATTTCTAAGTTAATTTTTATTCGAAAAAATTAGGACCATAAAAAATGCTGTTTTTATGAGTGCCATCAATTTGTCGAAACAAGTCTAACACAAGTGGTAATTGGCTCGCTTTCCCTGACCTAGATTATAGTTATGTTATATACATATTTATTCAAAGTCAAGTTTCGTACAGTTGAATCCAAATAAAAAAACAATTTTTTTCTGAAAATGATAGTATTGATCGAAATTGTGCCTTAATCTACAAAACATTTTCTTAATCTATAATTAGTATTCTAGCCATTGACTGTCAAACCCTTTTAAACGTATCAGGGAGGTTTATAATACTTTACATCCAAGAATTACCTGATTTCGCAAATCAAAGAAATTCTCTCCTGAATTAGCGTAAACCAAAGACTCCAGAGATCTCCACAAGAACTAATCCATAGGATTTAAGTTTGGAGATTGAGTAGGACATGCATATGGCCCACGTCCAAATTCCAGTAGCAACAATTCAGTATTGCAGCATGGTCTAGTCTACAGTTTGTAGGCCTTGATCATAAATTGTATTTCAATATGTATCGAATATGGTATATACTCATAAAACAGGCGGTATTGTTCTCAAGAAGTTGGGATCAACCTTACCTGTGATTCTTCGTGGTTTAAATACCGGCCAGATTGGATAGTTTTTCTTAAATCCCTTTACTTGAACTTGTATTAGCTGTACATTGCCAACTGATTTATCATCGTTTTTCATAACATTTTGAACTCATTACTGAACAGAAACATCCAGTGATTACTCGGGGTTCGAACCCAGATCTTTTTAATTATGCTTGACCTACACTTCTACCACTTCGCTATTGGGACGACAATTAGATAGTTGTTCAAAATTTCAAACGAAACATTCTATGAATTTATGTTGGAGCGATCTCTATATACCTTGTGCATATTTTTATCTGTAAACATATGGTTATTATCAATATTAAAATAAATTAAACTCATGGCTCAATGTTTCACGATTTATTTAACAATATTCAAGACTTGAAAATGAGCTAACGCTCGAAACATGTTGACTATTAAAAGAAAAAAATAGTCTTGAAAATGAGCTAACGCTCGAAACATGTTGACTATTCATATAGTTAAATAAAACGTGAAACATTAAGCCGAGAGTTTAATTTATTTTAATATTCAATTATGTTTCACTAAGAGTTAAGCGAGAATTCAATCTCTGTTAATTGGTTGATTTGATTTACTGAGGAATATTTTCAAAATGGCCCAACAGAAAAGAGAAATGGTTATATAGTTGCATATCTGATTGGAATTTCACTCGACAGCAAGAATATAGGCAAGGCAAGTGATTGTCATATTATAGGTTTGACCACTATTGTGCAACAACAAGGAACATAAATCCCATAATACTTTTACACCTTTCCAATAATCATTCAGAATACCTTGAATAGTGTTGTTACAAGAAAGAAAATTCCACTTGCTGAATCACGCTATTAATGTTTCATATTCTTGATCTATAAAATCAAAACAATTCTTACGAAATGAACGAAGTTTTCGAATTGTACTCTATTTTCTTTTTCAGACTTTATAAGTAATTATTCAATTGCCTGCTATTTATTCTTTTTGAATAAAAAAAATATTTCAGAAAATTTTTAACTTAAAATTTTTTAGGCTTTTTTCAAATTTTTTATCGTTTTCTTTGGGCTAAATTTATTAAGAAAATTATGACATCTTTGCTGTTGACCAATTGCACTCAGAAATTTGCACTTTCAGTTCGGTTAGCTACTAATGTTCAACATACTGTAAATTTAAGATGATGCTGTTGGAAAAAATGTTGGATCACATTCTTTTAAATCTCCACCCGAAATGTGGGTATCGAATGGAATGTCCTGACTAGTAAAATGGGGTATATCATCAAAAACCAAATTTCAGATGGCTTTCACAAACAAGGCGTGTTTTCTACTTATTTCAATTCCTTCAACAGCAATATATATCAAATAAAAGATTTCAGAAGAAAAAATGTTGGATCACATTCTTATAAATCTCCACCCGAAATGTGGGTATCGCATGGAATGTCCTGACTAGTAAAATGGGGTATATCATCAAAAACCAAATATCGTATGGCTTTTACAAACAAGGCGTGTTTTCTACATATTTCAATTCCTTCAACAGCAATATATATCAAATAAAAGATTTCAGAAGTAGAAAACAGAATATTGCGAATTTTACATATCAGGCTGTTTCCAGGAATACAATCTTATGTGGCACTGAGAAGAGCCAAATGTTTGTGAATGTAGTAACTGTATGTTGAGGAGTTTGATTAAAACAAATTTCGAGGAAGGAACTTCGCAATATTGAGTCTTTAAATGGAATAACAATGACAAATATTCAGTGACGAAATAAAATTAGAGAAGTTTAAAAATCAAATAGACTTGAATATAAACTCAAATTCAAATACTTGAACTTATGATTTACACTTTATTGACTACATAGCATGACGCGTTCCGTTGTTACAAAAGAACTCTTCAGATGCTTTTAGAATTAGATAATACAGAATAAATTACAGAATAAAAGTAAACGCCAACACTATTAAAAATTAAATAGACGAAAAAAAAAATTTGTTTCAATGGCTAAAGAGGCAGAAAAAATTTAGTTGGCTTCTACCAATAGTTATCACACTACTTATGTACTATGCATCAATGTAGGGCAATGATCAGACGCAAAAATGAAATTTTATGGATGGTGAAATTCCTGAAAGTCAATCGCTCATATCACTATAAATGCTATTCAATTATTCATTCAATCTAACCTGCTCTCCACGTTTTCATAACTTTAACTGAAAAAATATTTGAAATTATTAAAATTTAGGTCACTAAATAAATAAAAAATAAATTGAACTTATAAGACCACACAATATTCACCAACAGTAACAATAAACCGAATGAATATAACACCATTATCATGCATGAAATATCTGGGAGTACTGTTCGACAATGAATTATATGTCAACCTTCACACATAGTAAATGAAGAAGAAAACAATAAGAAGAACAAAACATTTCATATGCCTAACATATCGAAACAGAGTAAAAAGTATTAAAAGTGCAGTTAAAATATACAAAACCACACGTATACCTATACTAGAATATGCACACACAATCTATGCAAACTGCAAAATGTCATCGTTCAAGAATATAAAGGTAGCAGAGAAATCAGCTCTGCGTACCATTACAAGAATAAGAAGGCACCCGCTGAACAGACAACACAACTCTAACACAACTCCAATAAGCTGCTGTATTCAAGAACAAACCAATAGAACCAATAAAAAATCGGCTTGAGAAACTTAACCGAAAGTTCCATACAGGACGGAACGAACTGGAGGATATTTACCGATGTATCATAATACCTTCAACAAGAACTACTATGCTGTTCGAATTAATTGGGATAAACATTTTTTTCTTGGTTTGAGTTACTGGCTCATCGTCTCCAAAAAGAAAAGTGTGGCCGCATCGCAAAACTATTCCAAGAACAGACAAATTGTTGAAAAGAAATAGCAAAATTAATCCGAGAAATGCAAGCACTGATCTTTGAAGGGATTTAATGTTTTCTGGTGTGGAGGTGAGCACCTCAACTGTGCGAAAACGACTGCTGGAGGTTGGCTGTGAGGCAAGAAGACCAAGAAGAAAGCAACTGCTTACCCAGAAAATGATGAAGAAACGTTTGGCATGGGTCAAAAAGCACCGTGCGTGGACTGTGGACAACTGAAAGAAGGTGGTTTTTAGTGATGAGACACATTTGTGTTTCGACAAATCAACCAATTTGTCAACCAATTTATTATTTTTCAATTTGACTGAAGAAGTCATAGATCATACTTTTTTCTTGACTTCATGTTTTGAGAAATTAGTGCATTCTGCATGTGCATTGTGACAGTAACAAAGTAACAAAACCAATTTTCGATTTTACTGACTCTGATGCACAAAATGTGAATTTCTTTTATTTCATTTCCTACTTTATCCTCACGTTACAGATGGTCACGTGATAAATCTGAAGAAAATTACATATTGCAAAAACTATAATAAATATACAGAACTACAGTAAATATAGCCAATAGAAATTTATTCTAATCAAACTTATATTCAAGAAACATTAACCCAAGAGTTTGAGTATTTTTGATATTTCAATCATTTTTCCCAATAATTGAGAAGATAAAATTTTTTTTTATTTATTAGATATGTTGAATTCATTATGGAGCATAGTGTCTTATTTTATCTAGTACCAATATGGATTCTTCACTGTGAAAATATATGAATTAATGTATGTACGAGGAGGAGTAGAACGAATATAAGAATCAAATAATGTAATTTCTCAAGTCTGTTACTTGAAGAGTTTCCGTGAGTACCAATTTTCTTACAACTAATTTGCCTCTTATGTTCTTTGCGAACATTCATGTAATTTTTTAACTGGATGGTTTCTATGGTTAGTTGTAATTTTAGTCCTTCCTGCTTGTCTTCCTTGACAAAATGCTTCATATTTGATTAAGTGTCAGATAGACGTCTTCTCTAGTAATTTGACGTAAAATTTTACATATACAGCATACTTCTTCGGTGTGCCAACAGCAAAACAAATGTGTGATTTCCGAACGTGATTTCCTCTCAAATGTTTTTCAGTTTATGTTTCTAAAAGTTAAATGACGAATGATTTCTCATAATGTTTATTCATAATTCTGTTTAATGCGTAGTGTTTGGTTTAGCCATTATTTTCGGTTATTTGTTTTGGTTTCACATGGACATTGTTATGTCTCGTTTGATACATTCTTTGATAAACCTTTTCTTATAGTCGATTTCAGGAATTTCTAAACATACTTAACAATTAATTTTCTGCGTTCGACACGTATTGTATGATCTTTCAGATTTTTCTCTATTCTTCAAGTATTCTAAGATAAAAATAAGAATTTGTCTTCTGCTTAGAAGAGACTTGGGGATTCGTAGAGACTTTTGAACCATCTGATTCATTGTGTAAGAGTCAATTGAATTGTCACTAAGAACCTGCTATGACCCTTGAATTTGTCACTTCTTTAGCAATACGTTATAACTAGAGACCGGATTATATGCATTTGCATATTTGCATATGAATTTGCTTATTTAAGCTATTCTCAGCGGTAATAGCATATTTTACCTATGATCTAGTTATGTTGCATATTATGGGTACATTTACGATATTTTCCCCAGTGCATTACAATGCGAATTCGACTCGGAAGGCACAGTCAGTATAAGAAGGCGCGTCTTTTGTTTTGACAGTTACGATAATAAAATGAAAGACACATAAGAGCGTCACGCTCGCCTACTACAAAGTCGTTCCAACTATTACGCATATAAATTGTTACTTGTTTATACTTGACGTGCGTGCTCATTGATCTTTAGTTTAGTTTTTTATTCATTTGTTTGAAATTCGAAGCGTGCCATGCCTCCTGAAAAAAAAATTGTGTCTTCGAGAATAACTGACTTTCCTGGAACATTTACATACGACGGAAATGTTGTTGAATTTGGGAGAAAACTATTTCGTGCACAAAAAAATTCTGAATAGATCAACATATCAAAAGAAGTCTTCACATCGCAGGATTGCAAAACAAAGGTCCACGACAACAACTTATAACCGCATCTACAGCTAGCTCTAAATGCAAACAAAACAACTAATTTAGTATGGATTTATGTGAAGCATTGCTCGCAAGTAATATTCCTCTGTATAAAATTAACAATCCTACCCTCAAACAATTTCTAAAAAAGTATGGCTTAAATCAAAATGTACCGGTCGAATCAATATTGCGTAAATTATATACCGCCAAATTTATCAACATGTAATGGAAGAAATACGAAATGAACTCAAAGACCACTTCATTTGGATTTCAGCTGACGAAACTACAGACAGTTGTGGACGTTATATAGCGAATTTGACTGTCGGTACTTTACAACTGAAGACCTCTTCTTCCTAATTGGTAGCCTGCAAATAATTGGAAAAGACAAATCATTCTACGATAGCCAGATTTATAAATGAGGATATTGAAAAAAATATTTCTTGACTCAGCTGTAGAAGAAAGAGTATCAATATTTCTGTCAGATGCTGCATCCTATATGATCAAGGCAGCCAAAGCCCTTCGAATGTTTTATCTCAATTTGATTCATGTTACGTGCTTTGCTCACGGAATACATCGACTACCAAAATTTAAAGAAAAGTTTGAGAACATATTGAACAATAACCCAGGTTTTGAAAGTTTGTGTCAAATTGATAGTTTCATTAATGGGACGACAGAACTTTTGCCAGAAACTATAAGTGCTAATATAGCACCCAAGTTCAAATTCTGCCCAGTTACCTCAGTCGATGTGGAGCGAAGCTTTTTCATTTGTTGTACAAAAATATTCCACATGATCGAAGACACAATCTTACCAATTAAAATTTGGAAAAATACTTGATTGTTTACTTTTACAAAAATTTTGAATAATTTTAATGTCATAATGTTACTGTAATTATTATCTTCTATCAAAAAACAATTCAATCATTCTATGCTGACTTTGAAATAGAAAAACTTACGTTTCCTTTTTTATTTTGGGCGTTCCTAAAATATCATTTCATTTCGCATATTCTGCCAATTTTCGTGCATATTTCAAGCATTTTTCATGTATATTTGCATGCATATAACAAGCGTTTTATGTTGCATACAATCCGGTCTCCACTTATTACATCTATGTTCGTTTATGCCGACTGTTAGCTTTTTGACGAAGACAATATTTATGTTACTTTATGTACTCAAATTTGTCAGTCACTAACAGATCCAGTTTATCTGAAATTGCCAGAAGTTCAATTCGAAATTGATTTGCACTAAACAGTGAAAATTCTTTCCTAGATTTCGTTTATGAACGTAATAAAAATTAAATATTTTTCCATCATGGTCATCGCTCATATATATAATTTATAATCAGGAAGTACTTGATGAACATTATTTAGAACTTAAACTATTACTTTCATCCAAAATTTATTTGCTTAACTCAACCAAAAAATTTACAATTTTCATTTTCGAAGAGGCTAAGCGCATAGCCTCGAGTTACCTTCATGGAAACAACTGTTACAAATTGATATGTCCAATTTTAATGGTGGTTCTGAAAAAATTCTTCATTATCAGGCTCTGAATTAACGAATAATATACTCCACATTCCTTTTCATTTTATTCCTTTTTATTTTATTCCATTTCCTTTTTTTTTGTCCAAAAGTAACTACTCATCTAAACAACAAAGGAATATATTTGAACTGATTTGTTCTTTTGCTAGGTTCAAAAGTTCCAATGAATGTATATGTACGAGTGAATACCTCATTTCATTGAATCAAATAACTTTGCAGATCATTGAATAAATATTCCTCATATTTATTATCTTTATGAATACTAGTCATTAGTCATATCATTTCTGTGCTGATGAGCAGCGGTGGGTTTTCTTGGTGAACAGGGAGATTTTGATTTAGAGAGAATACTGTGGTTATGACAATGCGTTGATTGAGATAGGTCGGAATTGTCTTTTACCACCGAAAATGTCGAAATCTATGAATCAAATTATCATCCAAGTTATTAGTAACGACGATTAATTTTTGCGTTTAAGGAAAACGTCGTTGAATGCTGTTTTTATTGAAGACTTCTCCTCATAACACTTACATACATAATTAACTACGAGTATATACACAGAAAATTTTGATTCAGATTTACAAGCAGTTGAGCAGAATAATCTTTCATGTAATTTGCATATACTGTAGGAAGAGCACACTATTTCATTTCAAGATATTACGCACAACTGCGTTGAAATTACCTGATACATAACCTCTGTAATATATTTAAATTTCATATTTAAACGTTCAGTTTAAATTTTAACGTGTATGACTCTCCGTCTTTTTTAATTTTTTGTTTTCGTGAATCAATATAATTTTAAAAGAATTTGCCACTCTTGGTACAGAGAAAGCCGAAAATTATTCTGAAGAAGACAATATTAATTGCCGAAACGTTAAAAAATCAGTATATTAATTTAAATTAAATATACCACCAATAATTTACAGACTTATCTAATAACACAAGAAAATCAGCAAATATATATATATATATATATATATATATATATATATATATATATATATATATATATATATATATATATATATATATATATATATATTCATATATATATATATATATCAAGTTTTTATATGATATTCAAGTTTTTCTAAATCAAGTCGTGTTGTTTCTTATTTCTTCTTTCTCTGCGTGTATGTATATATGTATTTTGTGAACTAAATTGTTGATATGTTCGAGTATTTTTTTGTCCCATTTATATTCATCATTTATATCATCCCTCGTGAATGAACGGATGAACAAAATGTAAATAATTTCCTCTAAACGACAGTAGAAAAAAATTAATTACTAGAATTTGGATATACATTTTTTATATTTAAATATCAGAGGAAAACACTGTGTTGGAATTTCCTTCTCGCGAATGATCTACAATGAGAAAACGCATGGTAAGTCACATAATGAAAATTATGAGATTTTTGCATTTGAATGTATCTTTCTGATGAATTTAAATCTGATAGAGACTTTTCCCATTCAGTGAAAATTATCCATTTGAAAGGTTTGACAAAGCTGCAATTTGTAGCGAAACGTAACCAAGAAATAAATTTTTCCATTTTCACAGTTTGTTATTTGCTCAGAATATCAAATGAAAGTTACGAAAATCTTTTCGTTAATTTTTCAGACAATTCATTTGGAGAACTCCGCGTGGTTTGTGTAAATCATACTGTTCTTTCAGTAAACACTTTGATATAATATAAACGATTTACCGAATCATCTTATCTACCGTGTTTTTGAATATATGTATCATCGTATCTAATGAATAAAATGTTCAAGAAAGTCTTCGTTGGTAAACCCCATGGCCATTATATTGTAATGATTTGCTAGAATCACAACATTCTATCTTAATGTCTTTGTTGTTGTACCTATGTGTACGCTTTCTGCATACATATATACTATAATATATGGTACCTATATATGTAAATTGTAAGAAATAGTTATATTCTTTGAACATTTATTGTTCATTGAAGCAAACCAAAATTTATTTGGGTATGAATCACATATGCATAAGTACATGAGGTGGAATTTCGTGGAACGCGTAAATTTTTTTTTATTAAAAAAAAATTTAATGCAACTCTAATATTCACAAAATGATTCAACAAAATACTTCATTAATTTTGTTTCGTGTATTAATTAGTTCACCATACACCGAATGAATGAAATATCAGAAACACATAAATTATTTGAAAATTAGTTGCACCTAAGTCGCAATATTCTGCTTCTACTATACTTCAAAATGATAAAAATTTAATAACAAATTGAACATAAAATATTAATAATCGAGAATTTCACTATACATAAGAACAAAAATTAATGTTTCACTATGATAAATATGGTTATACACATTACACATTTTTAGAGAGAATAAAGTGGTAAAACTCAGAATGTCCTTCTCAGATGTCACGCGAAGATCACCTTCAAGGTAGTCAAATTTGTTTAAAAATAGTTTATAATTCACTTCACGTCAATTTGGCAACGTGGAGCTAACGTCGACTCAGCCCTAGTATCCACCTATTTTATTCCGTTTCAACCGGTCAATTTCAACCGGCCAAAGGCGTCAATTTCACTTGACCGTTACCGCAAGATGATCCAGGAGCTTCATTTTCAAACTCGAATAACACGCCATATTTCCACACAACGTTTATAGGCCCAATAGTAACGATTCGCTGTGAACTGAAATTTATTTCCATGTTATAATTGGACTCGATAGGGTTTGTTTAAACGCAACATCAATATTGTTGATCGCTATTCCATTCAATTTCATTCCCCGCTTCGATATGTTGGTCAATTTGATTTTCTCTTGTATATCTTTGATAGGTTTGTAACAAGACAAGTTTGTGGGTAAAATTGCTGGCCTTTTTATAAATCAACAATCAACTGTAAATTAAAGAAAACTATATATTCTTCTTCATAACCGAGTTTACCACGTGTTATGTTAATGCCGTGCATGTTAGTATATTCAAACCTGCGACGAGCACTGAGAAATTCAGTTTTTTTACATCTTCTCTAAGAAACTGTAAATTGAATATTTTATATGAATATTTTATCAGTATAACTCTGACCGAAGCATCTGTTCGAAAAAATAGAGGTGTTTTACATTCTCTCTGTCAAGTCAATGTCAATTCTATCGTTGTTATGCCATAGGGATAGGCCATACAAGTTTATGACGTATGATTTCAGTGGCGTATATCGTCATATATTGTCAGAAGCGCTGAGGTAACATAGAAAATCATGGAAACATATAATATGGCAGTTAAGTATTTTTAAACTATCTAATTTTCTTGCTTTTTTCTCTTCTATGAACCTTCGTCTGACACAACAAAGAAGAATTAGCGAAATTAGCTGAGAATTAGCGAAATTAAAAATTAGCTGGATAATATCATATCTCTTTGGTAGATCTCAGGTGGTCAACGTTTGGGATGAAGGAAGGCGTATACTTTCGGAAGGAATAGGGTTGAGCACTGGCGTGCTGCAGGGCAGTACTATGGGTCCAATGTTGTTCATTTTGTTTATAAATGATGTCATTGCTCTATTGGAGGAGTGCGGTGCTGTGGTGGCTTACGCGGATGACAGTTCAGTTGTGGTGTCCTCAAGCTCCATCCATGACCTGGCAAATAAGTCGTCTGAGTGTCTGTCGAAGATGAGTGAGTATTGTGTGTCAAATGGATTGACTCTAAATCAACAAAAAACGGAGTTGTTAGTCTTCTCACCAGTTGGCTGCACGAGTGAAGAGAATCCGTTAGTGAGAGCGTGTGACAAGAAAAGTCTTCGGATAAACGATGAAGTCGGGTTTTTGGGTGTCAAGATTGACAATCACTTGATGAATAGACAGCAGGTGGATCACCTATGTAACAGACTTGCTTCATGCAATTTTGCAATACGACCAACTGAAAGGTTCTTGTGATTTCAGTGTTCTGTGTTCCTATTACTACGCATCAGTGGATTCGATCCTGAGGTATGGAATATTGGTTTGGGGAGGTTGCACCAGCATTGGGTCTGTGTTTTTGATGCAGAAGAGAATTATCAGGTCTATGTTTGGTATATCCAGCGCACTTCCTGCCGGGAGCTTTTCAGGGACAATTTCTTGACAGTGGCATCGATGTTTCTTTTGTATTGTGGTCTTAATGTCTGGGATCATCGGTCTTCTTATTTGGTGACTGATGAAGTCCACTGTTATGATACTCGTGATGGTTCGAAAAAAAGATTCGTCCACCATTCACCAGACTGAAGCAGATCCAGCACAGCGCGTTTATATTGAGCGCAAGAATATACAACCATCTGCCAGATCATATAAGACA
Source organism: Henosepilachna vigintioctopunctata (assembly GCA_030704895.1). Taxonomy (NCBI): domain Eukaryota; kingdom Metazoa; phylum Arthropoda; class Insecta; order Coleoptera; family Coccinellidae; genus Henosepilachna; species Henosepilachna vigintioctopunctata. The sequence goes on along the minus strand of JARQZJ010000008.1, from coordinate 1,091,067 downwards.
AATGGAAAGCAGGAACCGGTTCAAACAGGCTGTAAGATGTATACTTTTGAAAAACGCATTTTATTCTGTCGACGAATATTTTAATCATTGTTTGTAGTATTTTTTTTGTAGCTTGTTTGTCTATAACTATTTATACTGTACTGGGTGTCGTATTCCTATGTTGCGCATCCATTTGTCTTTATACTCATGTGTAGTTCAGTTGTCAGGATTTACTTGGGCACTATTTAACTAAATTTTTCCTTTGCTGTTTTTATTGACATTTTCCCATACTTTGTAAAAGTCAGTGGAAATAAAGATTATTATTATTATTATTATTAAATCGAACCAGCCGTTTCTGTGACCAAGGAAAATAGAGATTTATTTATCTATCACTATCTATAAATCAAGGAATTATTTCAGATATCAGTCTTGAAATATACCCAGAGAAAGGGTTTTTGTAATTTTTCAAATGCTTTCAACACTACATACTAAAACCTTCACCCATTTATTTCTGCCAATCTCAATTTTTGAAATGATTAATTATGATGAATTATGAGTTCACTGAAGTTACTGCACTCATTTTCTGTTGAAAACTCTAAAGTTTTTTTGTTTAAAGTTAGATTTCCTATATAATTACTAACACACATGTCCTCGAGTCCACATGGGAACTCATAAGGGAATATATGTAATACGAAAGGGGACGTACATCAGCAGATGCATAATATACGTTGTACCTACCAAGGAACCCTAAACAAGTAGATTATTTGAAAACAGTTTTCTAATTATTTATTACAGTGTGTCTGTGGATATTAATTATTGTACTAATTATTTAATTAAAAAGTTGATAACTGAACTCCTAAAGACCCATCCCCAGGAATAACAGTGAATGTGCAAGATGTAGGTTAAATTTTTTCTACGTAAATTTGTGTTTTAGTAATATTTTCGAACATTCAATAAGGTGCTTGCGTTACAATTAGGGATACCACGTTTATATAGTATTTGATGGTTATCAAAAAAAAGCACGAAATGAATGGAGAAAACTCGTTGCTCTAAAAGAAATATTCGACAAAAATACCTCTTGAAATAGGACAAGAACAGGAAGTTTTTAGCGAATACCGAAAATGAAAGTAGCTTCGTAGATATGCTATAAAACAGCTTGCATAAGAAATATTTTCTTGTCAGCGGAAGTCGATTCCGATAAAATGATAATTGAAACCGCAATTAATTAACGTGCCAAAAGTTTTGTTATAATTTTGGAGGATGTGGGTGGTCTAGGATGTGACTGCGCTCTTACCAACAAATCGGGAAATTTTATTCAAAACCATCAAGGTCAAAATACCACGAAAATTTACTCAAAAGTTAAGGAACAGTATTAGCAAAATGTAAAGATAATAATTTTCTCACATTTGGTTATCGATTATGACAGGACTTTATGATTATGACGATCGAATAGACATAATGTTGCTGCAGTTTTTGAAACCGAATATGAAGACGTCAAAGACATTTTTAATTCTAGTGTTGAGGGCATCGTGTACGCTTGCTGTATAATATGCTATATTATATAATGATTTTTTATGAAAGAAACACTGAAATTATCTGCGTTAAATTTTCGCCATTCACTACAGACGCTGATTTTGAACACTTTAAGTGTTCAAAATCTGGCTATACCTTCGAATTAAAACATGATTAGCAGAGGATGACGACAATATAGATGAATCATTGGAAATTATTTAAACACCTAGCGTTAGTATAATTGTTTGAGGTATTTCTTTAGCATATTTTTCATGTATTTTTGCTGAAAAATTAAAAATAGATTTTGAAATAATTATGGAAATTTATTATTCATAAAATTTTCAATCATTTTTCAATTGTTTGTTGCTATAAATTCTTCTAATAAACGTTGGCAAATTTTGATACTTAAACTTTGTCATGAATGATAATGCTGTTATAATAATAATGAAAAGTTTTTTATTTTCAACAGGTATACTGCAATACCCAATTACAAAAAATAATAACATAATGTTGAATAATAAGTAAATAAATATAATGAAAGAAAAATAACAAACAGCTCAATCTGATCTAAATGAAACTAAAATAGTAACTAATAACTTGATAAAACAATTTGATGAAATATTGCAAACAACTCAATCCAAATCAATTAATTGCAGTCAATATCCTTTGTCCACATAACTCCTAATAATAACTTCTAAGGAGTCAAAGTGAATGTCACAATTATTATCAACTCTATTGAATGTAGACTCCATAAACTAAATGGGGGATTGTATTAGCGAGTTGATCCTTGGAGTCTCTAGGTGGAATAATTCTGTAGCACGAGAATTTAGCCTAGGAACAAGAAATTTCAAAGCGGACAAGGGTGGAGGAAAATCAATACTGTTGTGCAGTAATTTGTACAAAGATTTGAGTGATAAAGTTTCTCTGCTGCTATGCAACGAGATTGAACTAAATCGACTCAATAATCCGTTATGATTCACTCCTCTCTGTGGATAAACTTAATCCTCACTCCAAACTGAGAATTTCAAGAACCTTCCCTGAATGGCCTCAAGATGGCGTTGATGGCAAGTCTAAATAGGATGCCAGATCATGCTGCCATATTCCAACTTGTTACGGATTAGGGCATTGAATACTGCTGTGAATGTTGAGGAACTGTTGAAATATTTGCCATTGCGTATAACGAATCCATATATTTTCGAGGCATATGAAATAAGTTGGGTGATGTGTGGAATGAAGCAAGGCTTCTGATCCAAGATATCGCACCTTATGAGAACGAGAAAGAACCTGACCACCGGCGCTATAATCACACTCAATTCGATCTTTTTCCCTTGTGAAAGAGACAACATTACACTTTGACACATTCAAACTCAAATCCTCACAACAACTGACAACATGGTCCAGGGTGAGCTGAAGATTGAAGTTGAACACAGTTGTCCAGTGATCTAATTTCATGATATAGTTTCAAATCGTCCGCCAACATCGAATGTGGAGAGTCAATTTTATTTATCAGACGATTCACGAACAGAATAAATAATAGTGACCCAAGATTAGACCCCTGAGTGTTCCAGAGAAGGTATTAACTCAGACGTAATAAACGTAGGAATGAACGGAGGTAGGTATGAACTCAGATGTAATAAAAAAAGGCCTATGAAAATTGAATGGAACATATTTTTGTAGCTTCTTCGTCTTACGGCACTACAATAATAACCAAAATTCTATATTTTAATGATACACTATTACCCGAATCATGCTACCACAAATTCTTCAAATATTCAACGTTCCTTTTTGTAAATCGATTTCAACATTGGTATGGGAAAGGAAACAATATTTTTTTGATTTACTCACTTTTGTTTTTAAATTAGAATTATATATTCGATAAAGGTGTTGTAAATATTGTAATAATGGTCGTTTGCCTGAAATAAATTGAAACAAAGTATTTTCTAGAAAAAGAAAGTCTCATTTGAAAATGTAATAACAAGAATATTCAGTTGAATAATTAATTCAGAGCTCTAACATATAATGGGTGATTTTTTAAGTGTGGTTTTTTTGAATCGAATAAAACACTCAATTTGCATAATATATTCAAAAATTTTATTGAAGTTGATAACTTGGCCTTTGCCATTTACATTTTAAAGATAACTTCATGTAAATGTTGTCCGCTGCTCCGTATCAAATGGTCCATTCGGAAGGTCCAATTTTGAGTCACTCTTTCGAGCATTTCAGCATGTATATCACGAATTTCGCGTGTTATGTTATCCTGTAAGGCTTCAATCGTGTTCGGCTTGTCCTCATACACTAACTATTTTACATAAACTCACAAGAAATAATCCAGAGGCGTCAAATCGCATGATCCTGGCGGCCAATTCACAGGGCCATTTCGAGAGATAAGCTGCTCACCAAATTCATCCTTCAACATGTCCATTGTTTCACGAGCTGTGTGGCATGTGGCACCGTCTTGATGAAACCACATGTCAACCAAATACATCGGTCAACTGGGCAAAAAACAGTTGCCCAATCGAAAAATCGACCGATGATGCCACCAGCCCATAAACCACACCAAACTGTCGTTTTTTCGGGATGCATGGGTAATTCTTGTATTGCATATGGCTGGTCATTACTCCAGATGCGACAGTTTTATTTATTTACATATTTTGTTTATTTGAGAAATGAGCCTCATTGCTGAACACAATTTTTCGATAAAACAGCGGATTTTCATCTGTTCTGAGGCCGATTCACCAAAAATTAGACGTTGTGGTAGGTCATTCGGCTTCAATTATTGCAGAAGTTGAATTTTATAGGCTTATATTATAATAGGATTATATTATATATAATATAATATAATATAGGCTTATATTATATATGATTATGCGTTGATTATGTGGTTGAGTAACACATGCCCAATTGCTGAGAACGGCGACGAATTGACAATTCACGATACCTATTAACACTGTACGCTACGGCTGCAATATTTTCTTCAGTACGCACTGTACGCATACCAGACAATGGTTTAATGTCCAACAAAGTAACCTTGGTCCGAAATTTGGTGATAACAGCACGAATTGTTGATTCACCAGGTCGATTATGACGACCATTACATGGTCGTAACAAACGATACACATTTTTCACCGAGCACGAATTTTGATAGTAAATTTTAACATTCTGTAATCGTTGCTCGTTTATAATTCTTTCCATGATGAAATGGCAGAGTATACTGAAAATTTTTCACTTTGACAGGTGACGTTTGGATGCCATTACCAACCAGTGTCGCCAACCTGAAAAACTTAACTCTCAAAAAATCACCCGTCAAAATCAGCAGTTCAAAAAAAAATCTTTTGAACATATCTAACTTATATATGGATCAGTCGTTATTAAGATACTGAAAATAGTGTGAAATTTGAGTATAATTGATTATGGGTCGAATTTGAAAACAAATTAGGAAATATTGTTAGCTCACTAACAAAGTGAGAATATCAATGTGTTCAGTTCATTGTCACGAAAATTATTATTGAATGTCGCATGTTATTGTTATCTAGGTCTATGTTGGAGTCATTTATGGGTTCAGCAGTTAATAAGCCTCTTAATTTCCAAAGCATAAATAAAACCCTTATTTAAACCTATCCAAACACCGGGTAAATATTCAGTTTTGCTTATAACTCAATGAAGCTTGAAAAGAATTCACCATATCCAGATGTTCATTAGAAGTAACCTATTATTTTTTAATAACGCTCAGCAATTTATTTGAAGTTGAATGCTTGTTGTGGTTAACGATGCCATTAAACGATTGTGGTTTAACTTTGTTCAACGATAATTTTAATTACACAAGCGGAATGGATTATTGAAAAAGTGGAAAGCGTATTAAATCGAGATCGAAATTAGGTAAAGATGTTTATCATCTGCTGGTGAAAGTTTTCACTCTACAAAATTCTTCTACTCTTTAGGATCCTTCCTGATTATTGATTGGTTTCATATTTATATGAAAAATAATAATAAGCCGAGGGACACCATTTCAATAAAAATTATTTTTATAAACACAGTTTTCCGTAACTACTTTTAATATCGAAATAACCCCAATCAATTCTAATTTCACTTTCAGTTTTAAGAATTTATATATTAACTGAAACTTTTCATGTACAATGTGCCAGTAAACCGATGACATTTTCTGCAGTGGTAATGAAAAAGCAACGGTAGCGGAATTGCATACCAGTGCTGTGAAATTCTCTCGATAGTGTATGGGGGGTCCATATTATAGATACAAATTGAAAGCCCGCGTGCAAGTAATATTAGCGGGTTCCTCACCTAAAACGTTTTTTTAGTTCCAAAATGATAAATTTTGAGAACTTCTAGAAAAATCTAAACCAGAACTGGGGAAGAGTGCGGAAATTCAAAGCAATATACATATTATGAGTGCGATGAAAATTCGAAAATCAAGATTTTATGTAAAAAAAAGATGATTTCATATGCAGAAATGAATGGAAAACAAATATGAATCGAATAGAAAATGAATAAAAAACATAACGTTCATAATAAAATGAGAATGAATTTGAGAAAAGTAGATAGATATTGAAATGAAAAATAAACCGAAAAATGAAATGAATTGAAAAAGATAACTATGAAAATTTTTAGACGTTAAAAGATTAAAAAACACGTTCATAAATAATACATTGTTTAAATTCTGAATTAGAATGTTTGAGATAAATATAGACGTTAATGTTTCAATACAGTCACAAATTCTAAATAAAGTAAATTTCAAATGAAATTCAGATATATGTTTTTTCCATTAATTTTTTGTTCAACATTATTTCATTCATATAATTCATCATTTATATAATATATGAGTATAAATAAGTACATAACTATTGCAAAATTTATTGAATTTATATCTATATAACATAAATATATCAAATTCAGTTAAATACAGTTACACTTAAATAAATGTACAATCAAAAAGACACCTTGAATAGCCTCTTGATAATTAATAACAATATCTTTGTCTATCTAATGTACGGTCTCTTATCGGCGTTGAGGAATGATTTATTGTTATTCAACGAGTGATATCAAAATTGAATTGGAATTATCATTTGATGCCAAATGATACTAACATGAAAAATGTCCTAACATGACCTATCACATAATGCTTAGAACATTACCCGTGCTAATTTTATATGCATTGTTGAACAATTATAGTAACCCTTTTTTTCCTCAAAGAGTACGTAATGCATTTTGTGGAAAACCTCTTGCCAGGAATTGGTCTCATGTGAGCAGAATTTCATTACGTCTATGAATCTTGAATTAGTTGAATAATTTATATGGTGTCGTGTCTTCATTTATTACATGGTATCGATACTTGATGCATTTTTATAACAAGAGGAACTCGATATATTGAGTGTTTGAACATGTTGTTTTCTCTGGTGTATTTACTGATTACTTGGTCATCGTGTGACCTATTTTTTGTCTATTTCTAAGCTTTTGGAATTTTCAAAATGATTTCCTGGAATTTTCATTGTTTTCATTCAGTCGAAATTTTATAGAAAGTTGGAATTCATCGAAATATCTTGCAGTTTTTGATATTTCTGCAAGTAAAGAACTATAACAAAAAAATTGAATAAATTGCATAAAATTATTCAATACACTATGTTTGGGCTATGGGCTAGAAACCCATAATCATAACCTGTACCATACAAAATTTTCTTGAATTTCGTGAAGTGTTTAGGCAACATGTCAACAATGTTTCATTTAGTGTTATGCGAGAACACTCGAGGAAAAAATTTTTTATTTGTCATTTGAAAACTTTGAGACAAAGTGATTGAGTATGTTTGAAAGTTTTGAATAGTAATGAAGAATTCAGATTGTGTGACTGTTTGAATTTGTTTTGAGTTTGAAGTATTTTCACAATATGAATAATAATTCAAACCAGTGTTTTGCAGTGGTTTGAGTTGGAGTTTTCTGTTTGACAATGTGAAGTGCGCAATAAAATGGTCTCAATTTACGACAAGAAACAAGCGCATCCATCACATAAACAGTAATATACATTGTTGAATCTGTGCTTCGTTGAATGAAAAACCGTATTTTTCATTCAAACAATCAGTCTTATATATTTTTATCGGGAGGTTAGGTTTAGGTTTATTTAGTTGACACTGAGGCAGAACTAAAGCTAAAATTATGCAAAAGTTGTCCGAAAATGTTCTCAACCTACGACACTAAACAAGCTCACCAATCACATAAACACTAACATACGTTGTTGCCCATTGTTTTTCCGTTGAGTGAAAAATCGTGTTTTTTTCAACAATCAGTCTTATTTTTATTTCATCGGGGGAGTTAGAAATCATCTAGAAATCTTAAAGGAGGCTGGAGAAGCCATGAATTTGAGAAACATTGCTTTAAAGCAATTTCATGCATTCATTCTGGTTATACTATATGATAAGCCATCGAAGAGGAGAGAAAATACGAAATAACTTTCTTTGACTATCGATTCCATTGTACTAGAGATTCTCAAACTTTTTTTAGGTTCTTATACGCCCAATTTGATATTACTGAAATTTTTCGCGGATCAAAAAAACTGAATAAAAGCAAAACAATAACCACAATTTTTTTGATTCAAATATATTTAAATATTTGTTTTTCTCCATTTTTCAATTAGTATACTGAATTCGATATGAATATGAATCTATAATCATATATTCTTCAAAACAAATAAATTACTCAAATCTATCTGATTACCTATATAATAATATGAATTTTCAACTGTAGCAACAATTTCATAAAATCACTCAATTCATTAACACGAAAATAAAATCATTGGAAGTTCATACAGAACTAAAACTACAGAAATGAGTATTATAAAACTAATAATCTAATATCAATTAACAGAAACAAATGTAACTGGAATTGAACTTCGAATTATAAATATTAATTTAATCACTGCAATAATGATTAGCAACTAGTTTTATCAATTAACAGAAATAATGTGAATATAAAACTTGTAATAAATTTATTCATCTGTATTGTGCGACTTGTGTAGTATTATTTCAAAGATGTCATTAAACTCTAAGTTTGTAAGGTTGTCGCATGTATTTTCAATACTGCTTGTGAATGATCATAACTCAATTTTGATTTTTATTTCGAGTATTTTTTCTCATAATAAAACAACTTTTGCGCAAATATATTTCGACTTTTTCAAGAATATTATACAAATTCTGTGCAAATGTTTAATAACTAGACTGAACATACTACTTGTTCAAACTAAATAATATTTTATGATTACAAATGCTTATTGTTGAGGTTCTGTGAAGATTCATTGAAAATATTGAAATATTTTTTTGTATTCTATTTGTAGTATTTATTATTCAATTCACTATTTACCTCTTATTGATTTTTCAACAAGAATATAATATATCGTACCGATGATCATGTAATGCAGTTCGATAGTATTTCCCAAACTTTTTTGTGCCATGTCCCACCTTAACCGTTCTAAAATTCCTATTCCCTCCCGAAAAAGGTGAAAAATTTGAAATTAAGACTTGCGAAACTATTAAACTCAAGGATTTTTCGAATTTCGACTCCATTTTCGAATTAACCGACGTAACACTCAAATTCCCCCTCGGGGGTAGGTAATTGGGCGTAGGCCTATAGGTAGTTGGGGCCTATCCTATAACACTGAGTTATAGCATATCGGTTTGATGCACTTATAGAATGATCCCCTTACCTCCGTTGAAATTCTTGGCAGGTATTTTTGCCAATACTGAGGATTTTATAGTTATTGAGATGAGTAGGCACATATTTTTCAACTTTAACATCATTCCAAAAACTCAAACTTTGTTATCGTGTTACGTCACAGTATCACTGAAACAAAGCAAGTTTTTGAAGATCATCAGAGAGAAATGTATTGAATCCTCTATAGTCTATATGTTCCCATATTTTCGATGTTTTTTCTGAAGAAAATTTCCCTAAAACAACTATATTTTCTCTCAAAAATGAACTTTTTGATAGTTACCTACCAGGAAGTTATCCTGTTCATTTTTCATTAATACGAATGGGTCAGTAGGTATATTACGATTGTAATGTTAGTTAAATTTTATATGCTACTGACCAACCGAATGATTTAATTCTAGATTCACAAGGAATCTACCGAAATTGAAGCGGATATTTATTAGTATAATTCGCTCAACGTATATGATTGCCCTACATAATCTGAGCAATATTTTTATTCGGATCAATCCTGAATGTTATTGATAATTGTACCAGTCATTTAATACGTAAACACTTGTATAAAACCGGATCGAGTGTTTATTCATTTACTTTCTCTACTCTACAATGTATAAAATCTGTGAAAATAATGGATGGATGCCTACATAGTAAGGGGATAACCACTGTCATTAAGTAATGTCCACAATTTAGTCCCAGTGGTGCTGTTCGCGTGATAATCATATGCTTAAATGGGATGAAATCAATAATTATCTATGAACAAATGAGAAAAATAAAGTTGACCGGCAAATCCAACCAGAATGGTACGGTTCGTTGGCCGTGTGGTGGAAATGGTAATAGCATTATTGCTATCAGAGAAGGCATTCACTTTGAAATTTGCAGAACAGTTCTAGGCGAACGGTGTCGGTGAGGACTCGTTGGTACTGAAGAAGTGGTACTCTCGTGGTGATCAATATCTCGCGAGTGCAGAGTTCTACGAGTTGAAAAATTTGAGGTCTGTGACAGTTCGCAGTTTTCATATTAGGTATACAACCCTTAAATCAAACAAGTATCTACTCATTGTGCAGAATATATTTTTGGAAGCGTTTCAAGCAGTCACAAAATTCAGAAAACACTCATATAAAAATGATATAAGACTACTTAAGATTTCATTTCTCTTCGACGAGTACGAAATGAACATAATACATTTGAGAGATATTATCTCTTTTATTGAAATGATTTGGATTTTTTATTAACAGTGAAAACAGTTTAAAGTAATGCAAAATTAGAAACAAGTGATTCAAAGATATAAATTCAAATTTATTCCTTTAAAATACTATGATAGGTATTCAAAGTTTGGATTACATTTCTGTAATGCATTTCAGCCCTTAAATATGATTTAAATGAGAAATAAACAGAAATGAAATTGAAAATTCAATTGCTAAATGTCATTATATATTCAATCATTTCAGTTTTTCTATGGGCAATTTAATTGAAACTATAATTTGAAACAGATTGATTCAAAACATTTTATAGATGAAAAATATGACAATTAAGCTTTATAACATACATTCAATTACATCTTGTCCCAAGCAGAGTAAGGGAGTTCAATCTCAAATAATTCTTCGAAAATAAGGGAGGAAGTGCAAATTGAAAAGTCGTTTCGAGTGTCAATTCTAGAAATTAGATTGAGCGTGGAAAGTTGAAATAAAATTTGGCGATCAAGTGTGCTCGAACAATAGATATATGCTTTCCAGGACATGAATTTAAGCGTCATCGTGAAATATTTACATTATTCTACTGATAAACGAAAATAGCAGTAACCGAATTAGTCTTTCGTGATCCAATATAATTAATCCACATGTAAAGAAGTATATCTTTTTTTTTTAAAGTTCTCTGATACGATGTAGTAAGTCCACTGCAAAAATAGGTTTATCTCGATTTCTGAGCAAATTAATAGCAAGTGAAATTTAAGTAAATGTCTATTTTTCATATATTAAATAACCTTCTGTCCGCTTGAAGATGTTTATACTGAATAGAATCATACTGATGACTTAATAATTATGTATAAATGAGGATAATTTCTTTTTCCAACAATGTTTGCGGCAGGAACTTATACAAAAATAATGAAAATTTAGTTAAGAGGTCCGGATAGTAGTTACTGGAGAATGCAAAATACTTTACAATATTAATTTTCAGACAATGGAAATAAGACATATTTCTGGGATAAAGAAACAGTATTTTGAGTTTAAACCCCAGTAATAAATATTGTGTGTTGCATTCAGATTCCGTCACTAATTTTTGTTCCATTTGTACACAAACCTACAGACATTTATTTATTTTTGAAATCAATATTTTGAATGCAGTAATAAATAAGTTGAAGTAATAAATACTCCCAAAATTTCTTTACTATCCATTGTACAGAAATTGACCTGCCAAATCTATTTATATAGTTGGAAACTAATAACTTCCGTTAACTATATCAAAATTGTATCAGTTAAAGCAACATAAAACAGTATATCGTTTATCATATTATATCAAAAATTATTAAATTGAATAATGATTTCGGAATGACATTCTGAGTTGAATGGCAGTGAAGATATCTTGCAAAGAGAAATTACTGGAGATAACATTAAAAACCACAAGTCATTTATAATAACCGATAATGTTTAGGAAAAGAAAATATGTGAGAATCTCTGCAATATTGTTTTACTGTATAAAATAAGAGGAAATTATGCATAGAACTATATACCTACCCAGATATTTTCTTGATATAATAAATACCAAACCAAATGAATAAATTGACACCTGATATACATATTAATGGAAACTTGAAAAAATTAATCGAATTATAAGGCATAACCTTGAAGTGAATATTCTTGAATAGTTGAGAATTTCTCTTCTCTATAACAAATCCAGAGTTTGCATTATTCATTAAAGCAAACTAACATTAAATTAAAAAAAACAAAGAATTTATAAATTGTGCTACATTTTGGTTGCAATGAAAACTAAACAAAGAAGAAGGTGATTCTATTTTATCATAAGGTTAGTGAAAATTATCACATTGCCTTAATCTTAACGGTAACTTTGGTGACGCTTCGTATACCTCTAATTACAAAATGATTCAAGCTTCCGTCAATCTCATTTTCAATTTTATGATCTTCTCATCTGAAAGAATTACTTTTATGACATTGACACTTTGTTTTATATTCAATGATTTTTATTATATTTGTATTCATTAAATTTTAAATATAATTAGTGATTTCATTGCTTCATGCATTGATATTTCCATAATTTTGATTGGATGGGAAAGAGAAAACTTGGTGTTTCAAACTTCATTCCTGAAGTATTCTATTATTTTGGTTCAAGGAGTGAATAATATATTAAGTATAATAATGATTATGTCAACATTACTTCACATATTATGCTCTATTTTGAGAATTCACAAGGACGAAAATATTGCATTATATTGAGTGATAGCATTTTTTCCGAATATAGTGGACAACGAAGCGAAACGAATTCGCCATTTAAATCTGAATTCATTATTTTCATAACAATATTTCGTTTTCAATTGCTACCACAAAACAAGTAAAATAGCAGAACAGTAATTTCATCGTTTGAATCTATTATTTGATATTGGAACTCTCGCACATTTTAGGAGTAGATAAAATTATCAACACATTTTATTATTGAATTATAATATATTCATTAAAATGAGAATCATGTGTATATAATATAAAATTGTATAAAAAAATCTTGTACAACAAAAGTTATTAAAACAATCAAGTTTTATTGCGTTGGCTTATCAGGCCTAACAAATATTAACTTAATTTGAATCATTTTCTCAAGTTTAGCCATGTGTATTGTATATAATAATAATAATAATAATAATAATAATAATAATAATAATAATAATAATAATAAAATAATAATAATAATAATAATAATAATAATAATAATAATAATAATAATAATAATAATAATAATAATAATAATAATAATAATAATAATAAAAATAATAATAATAATAATAATAATAATAATAATAATAATAATAAAAATAATCTTTATTCATATTTATATACACTTTATAGTACAAATTCTAAATTTTAAACTAAAATTTGCATATAATTAAGCGAATAAGTTAACATGCTTCTCCTAGTTGTATCAACTAGATATGAACAAAGACAAGAGAAATTTTTGTTAACCCTCACAAAGGTATAATACCTGTAGTGAAAGATTTTTTTTTTTTAATACAGTAAATATTGTTTTGTATATTATCTTAATCTTAATCTCTACAATTATCTGATATATTCAACTATATACCTAATCTTCCATTTATCAAAGTATTACAGTAGCCCACCAAAGTATTACAGTAGCAAAGTATTACCATCCCCACCTGAGATATCCATTTGTTTAAGGCTTTCTTAATTTTCACGTTATTGACAATCTCTTTCAAGTACATAGGCAATTTGTTGAAGATTCTAGGCGCTAAATAGGTTGACGAACGTTGACCAATTGATTTTTCAAACTTAGGAACCACCAGAGAAAGGTGACTATATCTGGTATTCAAACCATGCTCAATTCATTTCGAATCACTTATGTTGTTGAACGTATGTTTCATTAACGTGTAGCAATGCAACTGATTTAGGCCCCACACTTCAGCTAACTCAAACAATTCATTCTTTGGATAAATCATGTTCTTTTTGTACATTACTTTAAGTAACCACTTCTGTTGTATTTTTAATTTGTTCAAAGTAGTTGAATATGCGCATCCCCAAGCAATTATTCCATATCGAATTTGTGACTCAGCAAGGTCCTGATATATAATTTTCAAGTGAGTACTTCCAATTATACAGGCCAGATATTTGAATCTAAGGATCAATCCTCTGAGCTTCAGTATCAACGTATTAATATGTGCATCCAATTTTAATCGGGAATTAAGAATGACACCCAAATATTTGGACTCGTAAAACAATTAATTTCAAAATGTTTGCCATCGGTGTCTGTAATTCTTACGATATCCGCTGCAGGTAAAGTTCTACTGTCTATTGCGAATGGCATATATTTCGTTTTTTCGTAATTAATAGTGAGAAGATGTTGATCTAACCAGTGTTTAACTTCAATAAAATCAGTTTGAGCCAACTCTTTGAGTTATTCCCAGTTTTTCCCTGAATAAAACACAACAGTATCATCCGCAAAACTTATGATATGCCCTTCACTTTTTGTGTAAAATAAACCGTTTATATATATAGTGAATAGAATTGGCCCCAGAACAGTTCCAAAATAATAATAATATTATAATTATAATATTATTATAACTTTTGAAATTGTTTTAATGCTCGAAGTTTTCATATATTTTTCTTCCTCTGTCATAATACAATTTTTATTTTTGATACAACACAGTAATATACAGTAAAATGGATTATCTCTTCATACTACTTCTATCGATATTGGTTCAAGAAAATCATCATAATATATTTGATTGAAATATGTATCGGTATCTGCCTATCTGAACTTAAAATTGGAGAATCTTTTAGTAATATCAGTGTCAAATCTTTTATTTCTGAACTATTTTAACATACGAGCAGCGGTCAAAAATCTATTACTGCACCTAATTCAGATTGAATTTATTATGCTCAAACTTGGCATATGACCTAATGACTAATAAATAATCAATGAATTGCTCTGGTCTTTCTCGAAATGTGTTGAATAATATTATAGAAAATTCGTAAATTGTATAATATATTTATTCAAGATTCGATTTCATTTGCATATATAATCAATATATTCTGTTGATTTTGTTCTGAATCGGTGTTGATTTGCCTTATTTCCTCGAATCTTTGTAGAAGAAATACACGTTCGATTTCAATGATTAAGCAACTATAAAAACTACATTTCTCCATGTAGTTACTTCAACAGATGAATAAGTCAAATTCTATTGATAATTAATTGTATTGTATTATTTTATATTGGTATTGTTAATCGTGTCGTTTACTTAGGTATATGATTTACAATTATCAAGTGGACTGCAGAACAGTTCTTTTGGTAGAAGCAAACGATCAATGTTTTCAAAATAAATAACTAAATGAACAAAATGAATAAATATATATTAATTCAATGGACGATGAATCTACTCTGTCATAGTTCATATTTAAATGAGAGGTTATAATAAAAACTTGTCTAAAAATCACTGACTGAACAATTCTTTATTCGACTAATTTCGCCTTTTACAGCATTATCAAGAATGAATACATATTACAAAGACGATATTCATTCTTGATAATGCTGTAAAAGGCGAAACTAGTCGAATAAAGATTTGTTCAGTCAGTGATTTTTAGACGAGTTTTTATTATTACCTCTCATTTGAATAAATATATATATATATATATATATATATATATATATATATATATATATATATATATATATATATATATATATATATATATAAATTATTAAAAAATGATGAGTTCTCGGAAAAAGTAGGGCCACTATAACCCACTATATATATTATTTTTGGAAATGTGCCATATTAATGCTAATGGCAATAGCATTAATAAAAAAACAGACATTGCTAGGTTCAGTTGCATCTATAGTTATCTGCTCTCGAAGAAAATTCGATAAGCCCAGCTACAATTCCTGAGTTCTGTTTGATGTTTTGTGTTCTTTCACTTGTGGTGACAGTTGACAGAGAGTTTTGCACTTGACACTCTGTGATCCTTAGTGACGTTTGTCTGTGTTTCCTGACAGTTCGGTATCTTTAACATATGATTGTTGTGACACCTGATTTTATTTTATATATTTTATATTGCGTTTTTAATGAGATTATCTGGTTCTGTAAGTTCTAAAATTTGTTTTACCATCTATTTTCACTGCTGCGTATAGTCTGGCTA